>VZTY01025792.1:660-81986 GCA_013400935.1 Turnix velox | reverse complement strand
TAAGTCCCAGTAGTCACTGATAACATTTATGTACTCCATATGAAATATACAGACATTAAATCTGTAGCTCAGCTGGAATGGCAGTTATTTTGACAAGAAGGTTCTTTTCTTGCTGGCTATAACAATAATGGATGATTTACAGATATGGTACAGATATACCCATGCTGACTTCTGGTTGTCGGATCGAGACTGAGAGATACCTGCGGAATTTTACAAACTATTCAGTTGTTTTACAGTTAAACAATTATTCTCCTGGTCCTCACTGAGCATAAAATTCTGTTAGCTATTTAATGCAGTACCATGAACTCTACTTCCCTTATTTTTTCAAACCACTTTCTGTCAAAATGTATAATTTATAATGTCAGGAAAGTGTTATTTCTTATTCACTGACATTATCTCTTGGGACAGTGGCCTCTTTCTTCTTTCTCAGCTATCTTCATTTATTGACTGTTGTTATGTCTCAAAAGAGTGTACCTCAGTACTTCAACATATTTTGATGTAAGCTGCATAGCTGCTGCAGAATACAGATTTTTAATCCTTTTTGTTTTTTAAATTCTTTAAAATCATAGAATCATAGGGTTGGAAGGGACCAGCCCCCTCCAGTGAGCAGGGACATCCTCCAGACCAGGTTGCTCAAAGCCTCATCAAGTTTGGCCTTGAATGTCTCCAGGGATGGGGCATCCACCACCTCTCTAGGCAACCTGTTCCAGTGTCTCAACAGCCTCATGGAGGAAAACTTTTTCCTAATTTCTAACCTAAAGCTACCCTACTCTAATTTAAAACCATGTCCCCTTGTCTTATTGGTTCATGCTCTGACAAACAGTCCCTCACCAGCTCTCCTGTAGGCCCCCTTCAGCTCCCCTGCAGGCTGCCATGAGGTCTCCCTGGAGTCTTCTCTTCTCAAGGCTGAACAGTCCCAGCTCCCTTGCCAGTTAAGGCTGAGGCAAAGAAAATGTTGAGTACCTCTGCCTTCTCCTCATCTGTGGTAATGAGTTCATCATTCTTACTCAGCAGGCAGGTTGCCCTTTCTTTAACCTTCCTTTTATGGCCTGTATACCTATAGAATCCCTTATTGTTGTTTTTAGTTTCCTTTGACAAGTTAAACTTCAGCCGTGCCTTGGTCTTTCTGATCTCAAACCTACATAAGCGGACAATGTCTCTCTACTCTTCCCAGGAAATCTGACCCTACCTGAACTGCAGTTCATTCTTGTTTTTCAGCTTTACCTGCAGGTGCCCACTCAGCCATCTTATTCTCTTCCATTTCCTGTTGGATTTTTTAGACTTGGGGATGGAGAGCTCTTGCACTCACTGGATAATATCCTTGAAGAGCTGTCATGTCTTCCACCCCCTTGTCCCTGAGGACTATTTCTCAGTGTGTTTTATTTAGTAATTCCTTGAAGAGCTGGAGGTTTGCTTTTCTAAAGTTCAGGGTCCTGACTGTGCTCCCTGGCTGACATCTCTTCCTCAGTACGGTGAATTCTGCCAGCACATTAAAATGATGACATAGTATTTTTTCCTCAGTGATTTCCAATTCCATAATTACTGCAGCTGATGAGCTGACTTCAGAACTAATGAAATGGTTCATATAGCCAGTGAGGTATTAACTCCATGATTGCCTAATATGAATGAAGAACAAGAATGTTGTTCTTATACTGTACTGCACAAATGCTCGCTAATGAGGAACTAATCTTTCCCTAAAAATGGTCTGTTCTACACATTCACTAGCCCTTATGCCTTATTTGCAAGAGATATAAATAGCAAAGGCATTAGCTTCATCAAATACAGAATTGCTTAAAAGCAATTCATTTTTTAATGTCCCCATGAATTCTAGAAGACAGAGAAAAAAGTTATAAACTTGGCCTTAAATGATGGATTTCAAATGCTTGCTTGATGTCTTCTAATAAAGCTTAAATAATCCTTTCCAAATATGGCCAGTGAACAGATGAAAATGAATCTTGAAAAATGGAACTAGCCATCCTTGATCACTGTATCATACTAATGCCAGTCCCACAATGGCTTGACAAGTGAAGGCATGAGTGAGAGATCAGATATGATGGCACATGGACTGAGCAGCAGGGAGGTTTCCATGCAGCGAAATTTCTCCGTTCATTTGTCAGCTGATGTGGACAGATACTGTTGGTTAGACTTTTTCATCTTTTGCTCTTAAGAAGTAGTTTACAAATGCTTTTCTTTTTTAACCTCACTTCGTAAGTCATCTGTAAAAACAAAATTCTCCTCAGAAGTGCTGAGGATCCAATTAACACTGCAATATTTAGCCCACCATCCAGTCAGCTTGTACATGAAGTTCCAGAATTGTGAAGAAGGCTTGTCATGGACCTTCTAAAGGAAAATGAACTTCCTGCTCAGCTTCATGAAGACTGAGCTGAAACAAATGTATGAGACTCTAATTCAAGCGAAAACTTTGGGCAGGACTTTGAGTTTAAGTGGTATGAAGTTAGAAATTTTAGGTCCAGAGGGACCTAAGTGAATAATTAAGACAGCAAGTTGTGTGAGAAACAACTGAGGTAGCTAGGTAAAGACAAAAGGGGGATCCCAGACTAATTATAGGGCTTATTGTGGTGAGAAAGCAGGGAAAGGCAACACTGAAAGCTAAGGACAGAATGGAAGAATAGGTTTGTGGGTGAAAATTTACCCAAAAGTGTACAAAGAAAACCCTTGTAGCAGATGAAAACATAGTCTTACTAGAGAAATTCAGAGGTAAGAGAAGGTAAGAGCTGGTCTCAGACTCCTTCTAGAAGTGGGAGACAACCTCATCTCAAAAATAACGGGTAATAGCAGATGAAGAGCTAAAATTCGACTACATGGTCAGTCTTCAGCAACTACACTGTTAGAAAATTTGTTTTGTGAAGAAATCTTAAACTGCCAACCAGGTCAGAATGGAGTCACCAAAAAATGAAACATTATTTCTGTTTGCTTGAAAACTGTTGTATTCAATGTAGTAGGAGTTTTGAGCAAGACTGATACTATATATATGATAAATATGTTGGTAGAATAAAAAACATAAATCTGTGTTTAAATGATAATTATCATCAGGGGCCAAAGGAGTAAAATGAAGGAGGATAAGATTTTTTTTGTCTATGCTTATCCGTTGATACCACTTTCTTTGATGAAATTTAATTGGAAAAAAATAATTATGTAGATAGCGATGGTAGAAATCATCAAAAAGATATTGTGTCTGGTCTTCAGCAAGTCAAGCAACACATACAGTTAAATGGTAATAAAGAAAGGATCATAGATATAAATTATATATGTTACCAAATTAAGAATTAACACATTTACTAATGTTATTTGTAGTTTTGAGTGAAAAAAACTAATATTTTGACTAATTGTTTCAAATGCAATATTTTAAATTTACATATATGCATATACACAGATCAATTTAAAAGCATAATTAATTTATATGTGACACTTTGAATGTAATGAGTTTATAACCTTTAAATGGTTTACACTAAATGGTTTTGTAAATCAGTTTTTTCAGATGTCATTATGGAACCACAAGTATCTGTACAGAAGAAAGCCAGTATCTGGACTCATTTGGTAAGCTGAAATAACATCTCTTTCTCTATCCAGAATCCTGAAAATGTTCCATATACTAGTAGAGACTCAGCAAGATGACATAACCTCCAGCCTTTTTCTTTTCCTGATGAGTTTTCTGTTTGATGCTGCCAAATAAACAGAATGAGAAAGTGGCTCATTAGAAATTTTATCACTGTCTAGCACTGAAATAGAGTGAATTTCATTCAGTGCAAACGCACTTGGTTTTATTGCACTTTGCAGTATTGACGAAGCAGAGAAAAGAGCAAAGAGACAACTCATGGTTCTATTCAAAGATTAATCTCCTTGAAACTTAGCAAAATTGCTCCTGAAACTGCTGTCTGACTCAGTGCTGTGAGTATAGGAAACACTGAATAGATGTCCTCTCATACAATCCTAAGGATTTATGTTTCTTCTTGTAACATTTATTTTCTATCTTAGAGTTAGTGGATCAATAGAAGAAGTTCTATTTTAAAATGTGTGAGCTTTAATGGGTTATCAAAATCTCACACTTAAGACCTGATTCAAAAACCATTAAAATCAATACTAGGACTGACTCTCATTGACATTGATGGGCTTCACATCATGCCCTCCAGTTTGTCTTTGCAGTTACAGTCAGCTTCAAAATGTACTTCAAGGAAGAGTTTAACTTTGTTATTATTTTTTCAGATGTTTGATGGAAATGAAGCTGCATATTTTCCCAAAAGCTTCCTGCAAAGAAAGTTCTAGGTATTATGTCCCTAAGATGTGTGCTCTTTGATGATAATAGTGCATTTATGAACATTTGAGGTTCACACAAGTAATTGGGTCCTCATTAGAAGCTGAGATAGACTTGAACTTGTCTTTGGTACTACTTACTAGCAAAGAATATTGAAATAATATTGTATCACTAAAATATGATGACAAACAACCATCTGTTAACATGGTTACTCCTAAAAATATGGTGATACATTGTATGTATTCATGTTGCTAGTTTATGAACTCTGTAGACAGTTAATAATTTCCATAAGCAGAAAACAAGCAGTACGAAACTAGATTGATGGACAAAGTTTGACCTTGGTCATCTGAGAATTTCATGGGATAATAGATGGCTTAAACCTCCTTGCTGTTTCAATACATCCCTCTTGGCCAAGAAAAGGCTAGTTTTGTTGTGTTGTCATTCAGACTAATCTGCATTATCTTTGTGAGAAACCGTAGCATGAAAGGCCTTTTTGCAATGTACGATTAATATCTGTGGCTGAAGAAACAAATCAAAATGAGATTTTGCCACTGCTTATTGTCCCACATTTGCAACTAAGACTGTTAAGTGTAATAAACTATTATTTGCTTGCTGGGTGAAGGTTGCAGAAGGCCACTGTGTCATCACCATTAAATTTATAATTCTACAGGTATTGCAGGTGGATATTAAGTCTGTTGTAATGTCAGCATGAAACATCCATGATATAATTGGCTTGCCCTCAGACACTTCATGTAGCATCAACTGGGAAAGAAAGGTCAGAATTCAAGGAACAGATGGCAACTGACTAAAACAATTAAGTAGTGAAAATCCAATCATTCTTTACACACATTGCATAGAATCTTTAATCAGAAGTTTAATCATAGAAATCAGAAATTCAACATTTTTTCCACTTTTCTGACTCTAGGATTTAATTTTTACTAGAAATAAGATACTTCTACCATTAAATAAAGCACTTAATATTAAAAAATCTCTTAAACATGATGTTTGGTATGAGAAAAGTAATGTTTTTTTCATTATGCAAAACATCTTTGCAGGGAACAGTAGATACAGAAGTAGATTATACTTTTCTCCTTTGTCCTCAGCACCTTGTTCTTCAGTTCAAATACAATAGATTATGGTTCTAGATATAGCAAAATAAACTGCCAAATTACTGAGATGAACAAAGTCCGGTTAATTTAAATCAAAGCATCTGTCATCACAATGTATTTTAAAATATTAGGAAAAAGAATCATCTTTACCCAAAGCTGTGGGAAAATTTACTCAATCTGGGTAAATCTACTAAGTTCTATGTAATAATTGGCAATTGACCCAACAACTCTATTACTGATTCAGATACTGAGAATAACCATAGTCAGCTAAACACTCAAACATCTTCAATTTCCAAAGTTAATTTCACGTTGGTTTTGCTACTTTTTATACTTTATTCCTCCCAAGGCTTTTAGTGAGGACTCTCAGTCTCTCTGGTGTGTTTCTGTCCCCAGAACATGTAGTCCACAGCCATGATCCTTCAGTAGTCTTTCTTCTGGCATGGAGCATGTCCTTCACAAACTGCATCTCCAGCCATGTCCCTTGAAATTGCCCCTCCACTTCTCTTCACCTGTCTCTCCACTTCCCCTCTACAAAGTGACCAAATGTCTTTCTTAAATGCATTAAGAGCAGTGCACTGGGGATCCCTGACAGACTACAGTACTGTTCCTGTTGGTGTCACAGTTGTCCATGACCAGCACAGGGCAGCTAATGACCTCACCCAGCACACATAATGAGGCTGTTTGATTACTTTTACTAGTGTTCAGGAAAAAATGGATACAAAAGTTGCAAACATGTTACTCATTACTTTCTCTGCTTTCCACTGGTAGTTGAAATGTTTTGTAGTTTTAAATTTATGGAACAAATGATTTTCATCACATAATGCACCTCTACTAGAGAATAGACATAAATACTGGTGCAGGTGCCATGACATTGAGTCTTTCACTATGGCTTTGAAATAGCTCAGGTACTACTGGTTTCAAATAGAATTTCTTGAAAAAAAGAGTGTTAGAAGGGCAGCTTACTCCACTTTTTGCAGAAACAAAAAAATTAACCTGAATAGTTCAGATGCTCCCATCATGCACCCTCTGATCTTGTGATTAATGAAGGGGAAGGCACAGAGAGCAGTGAAAGACAATAATTAATAGCTGCTAAAGACTGCTGACGTGCCAATTTGACTGCATAGCACCAAATGAACAAAGTTCTTCATACTGCACAAATTTACATTAAAAGTTTTGAGGCAGATTTTGACCAGAGATCCATGTATGTCTTTTCTATTGCAACAGATGTGGATTTGCCACACATTTCATGATAATGTTTGGTCACAATGAAACAAACCTACTTGAGTCACGGAGAACCAAGTAGCAGAAATACTTCAAAGTGAGTTTAGTTTCAGGAAGAAGGATATCAGATATCCTGGTGACAAGTTACTTTGTGTAAATTTGTGTTATAATTGAACAAATACAATAGACATCTTTTTCATGCTTGAGGTTTAGGTCTGCAAAATATTTAAGCCTTTGTGCTGTAATGATTTCTGTATTTTATGTATTCATTTCAGATATGATAATGAGTTACAAAACATTTTAATTTTATTTAAACAGAATTTTTTTTTTAGGTTTCTGGATTTTGTTTATAACTATTACTCCCTAGTGAGAAAGAGATCATGCATGGAATAAATTCTCATTCTCCTTTCTTTCTCCCACCCCTGAAAAAAAGGGAAAGCAGAAAAGCACAGGGGAGGGTGAGGATGTCCATGGAGGAACTCAGAGGTTTATGTTAATTTATACAGCATAATTTTTTGTTCTGACTTAGTTGATAGTGATTCCCAGTTATCTTACACCTGATGAGTACATACCTTGCCATTTTTACACTAGTTAACATCATAGTTTGATCCAATGAATTACTGTGCATAAAATGCAGATTCATTATAGTACATTATGTAGACAACTTTGTACATAGCTCAAGGACATCTCAGTTTATTGTGAGTTACTTCATTCACATTTACTTATAAAGATATAAACCACAAAATCCTTGCCCAAAAATAGCTGAAATCTTGGAGAACTCTACGCAACTGACATGTGTTAAAAACACAGAGAGAAAATATGTCAGCTTATTTAATGTTATCAGTAACCTCTGATAGCACCTAATCTGTAAATTACAGACTTTGACAGACAATTCTTATAGTTCTTTCACAGTTTTTGCTCTTCTTGACATTATCTTACTTTCTTCTTTTGGGAGAGAAATGAGTGTTTAGTTTTAGAATCTGGCTGAAGCTTGGTGGCTTACAAAAAACTAAATATTGTTTAGGTTTTTAATAAATTAGAAAAAAATCCCTTTAACTGTATCAGTTTGTCTTTCTGGTCAGTCTCTCTCTGGCATACTCTGCATGAACAGACCACAAGGTTTCATTACTTGATTGTTTCTCCACCTTATGAAATTGTGTTCTCTTGACAGTGAACATAATCAATCAGAATGTTAAAAGTCCACCTTGGCAGCAGGGATACGAAAAGCATTCTTCTAATAAGGCAAATATAAAAATTAGTCCTCAAATGAGGTTTACTTCTCTGCCACTTAAAAGAAGTCAATGATGCTAGGTAAAAATTGACCACAATTTGATATTGGAAACTAAGATTCTCTTTGGTTCATCATGATGATAATTTTTTGGTGACATTTATTATTTTAGTCCTTTTTGTATAATCTTATTAAGGAGCACTTGTAGGACCTATTCACAGTTCTGCAAAACAAAATTCATCACAAGGAGAGAAAATGTAAAAACACGTGACTATGGAACTGAAAACGTAGTAGATGCTATCACCTAATTCATATGATCTGGAAACTCCTATCAACAATCAAAGTGGCACAGTGAATCCAAAATTGTAAAGTGGGTCAGAAAGAAGCAATTATTCAATTCATCAATAAAATTCTGAATATTGGCTCATATTCACTTGTTTCAGTGATTACCATCCCTTCGACAAAGCCATGTGTGGCACTAAGTGTGAGCATCAGGTGGCAAATTTCTTCTGTGGGATACTAGTCTTTAAAGTAAGTTAATTTACTTTCTTTCTATGGCAGGTTGTTTTCAGAGCAGATAAATCGGCATAGCTCCATTGAAACCTATCGAATAGTGCTGATTTGCACTATTTGTTTCTTCTTGTTCAATCATTATGATACAAATTTTATTTACAAGAGGCATGTATATTGGAACCTAAGCATATGGCAATAAACAGAAAGAGATCTGATGATATACACAGGCTTCTGAAAAACTCTAAGCTTAAAAGAGACAAAAATTTCATAAACATTCTTCTTCACATAAACACACTTACTAGTGTTCTTGTTTTGCTTGACCCTGTATCAATAACATACTTCTGAAGAAGCATTCTAGATGATATCACTGAAATCTTGACAAAATGTGATTAAGAAATGGCCTTGCACCATGTAGGCAGACAGAAATTATGGAGAAAAAGTTAAATGACATTAGGGAGCAGAGGAAAAGATGGGGTTGGATAAAAAATAAAATAAGAGTCATGACTGAAAGAAGTACTGTGTGGCAACATGGAAAAAGGGGGGAAAATGGCAAGAGGAGTCAAGCAAAACCGGATTTTAAATTTAAATTAAATATTAAATATTAAAATTAAATATCTGTGCATGATTTTGCAGCATGAGAGATGCTGACCTGGGATCCTGATGACAATAGCAGGATCTTAATAATCAGACAATGTGATTATTAGGTACAGTGCCATTTTTTTGTAGCATATTTCACTTAGGTTTCTGTGCAATTCTTTCAGTCATTTTTTTTTTCCTTTTATTTTTAACATTTCCATTAAACCCTTGGGATGGAAAATGGTCAACTGAAATTTTGATAAGTCTTGTGTAGGTATAGATTAATATTTATAATGCATAGTAAATTATAAATTATTAGACTTGATGATAGTAGAATGCAATTACATTACTTCTAGGGGGTTTATGACAAACCTTTTGAAGGAAGGTACTTTTTTGTTTTCAGAATATATACATGGTATTTCTAAAAAATATTATTCTTCTTGAACTTTGTCATGAACTAGAGGCACTCTCACCTTCAATGACTTATGAATTGATGGGTTTGTTGCCTTAAACATTCTATTATTTTCACCTATAAACACATAAAATACAGTTTTGTCTTGGATTTTTTACTGCCTTGTGAATGCTGCTGTAAAATAGTCCTTATAGTGCAATACATCACAAGAAGGTTACACTGTATGTGGGCTGCTGTGATTTGCTCTTCACTTCTGAAGCGCTCCAAACTGACTGCAGATCACAGGCAAAGAAATCCTACAACAGAGAGAAGCTCATTAAGGGCTTGAATGCATTTCAACCATGTCCTGAGCTGAAGCTCAGTAGCAGTTCCTGCTACTCATCCTCAGAGCTGTTGAAACTGGTTTTCCAAACTGGTGGCTTGATTCAGGAGAGTTAAGGCCAAAGCTCTGTATTCTGGGTTGTGTAGGAAAGTAAATTCAGCACATAGTGACTAACCCTGTCCCTTCACTGCTGCAGGTAGACTGATCAGCATGTGGGCTGAGAGCAGGGAAGTAAGAACTGATGCAATTCAAAGAGCATTTATGTACTAAAAAGAAGTCCAGATATTTAATAGCATAAATTGTATAAAATTTTTTCAAAAGCTATTTTGCCTGAAAGTCATAAGAAAGAGTGATCTTTTAATTTCTTTTTAACCTTGCATAGGTTTCTTTTTCTACAGAAAGAGCTACGTTACATAAACGTTAAGATGGATGGCAAAGATCCAGAAAAACAGATCTTTGCATAGAGCAATTGCTTTTCTACCGCTAAGGTAGAAAATCAATAGTGCATCAAATCTGCTTTGTTCTTGAATCACTAAGGGCTTTGGTTCCAGATGGGTATATAAAAAAATTACTTAACTCAGCTTGCACATCTATACAAGGAAAAAAACACAACCAACTAGACAAACAAGCCAGAGCATTAAAATATGTTCATTTTAAAATACTTATATGTCATGCAGATCAAATCTAATCTAATTAAGGAAACCCTACTTTACTGTCCAATAGGAATCTGCCCTATTAGTAGAGGCAGTACTTAGTATTTTAGATTATTTGGTATTTACTCCTTAGAGTGAGTAGACCTATCTAAGATCTCACTCAGTTTTCATTTATGTCAATGGAAATAATTTATCTTTAATTCAAAATTGCTTATACTGTAAGCAGCCAGTTTTTGCACTTCTACCTAATGAGTTGGCAAATGTATATTTGCTGAAAAACAAAGAATCTATAACATGTCACAAACTCAGATGTACTTAAATTAATACTCAGAAGTGAAGCTAGTGTCCTAGCAACAGCTTTGGAAAGAGAATAAATTTTGTTATGAAAATGCCTTTCTTCTAATACAAGTGATGAATTCACAGCACATGGACTCAAACCGATCTGTAGTATGTAATACTGTAATAGAACAAACAAAATTCCCTGTCTGTCTGAAGAAGGAAAATGCTATAAAATACGATGCTTCCTATTACAGCAGCAAGAAAACCAGAAACATATGCCATGCAAATGCAAATCAAACCCTCCTCATTGGTTAGCAGACACATAGGGGAGTTCTCCTAGATCTCACAAAACCTATTTCCATGTTTTTTGAGCCAAACCCTCTCTTGTGTCTTAAAACATATGTAAGATTTGCAGTAAAATGCCAAAAAACACAACTCTAAGATATCAAGGGGATACCACTGTCCTACGTCCCTTCTCACAGGTGATCTAATGAACAGGCCACATACAAAAAGAAAGGAAACACCGCATGGAAGGGTCTCCTTTCTCCACTTGTATCTGTATTCTGAGTTAAGCAAAGCAAACCTGATGGCAAATGATTCTACCTTTATTTTACTGACAACTACAGTATTTCTCATATTCATTTGGTAAAAAAAAAAAATCACACAGAAAGTATGAGAAGTCCTGACTATTTTTGTGACAAAAAGTTTGAGTCTCTGCAGTCCTCCTAGCTAAAAGCTTCTAGACTCTGCCCATTCTTGTATTGGTTGTCAGTGATTCATTCTGTTTTCCTCATACTCTGCACTGCCTTCAAATGGTGAATGGTAAAGCTGGGAAATGGTGCATAGCTATTCCTTTGATGAGTGAAGCATGCCAGATATTTCGATGCAAAAGAATGTCACATCTGACTACAACAATTTCAAGCTGCAATAGGAACTTGATACAGCATAAGATTGCTTCCTCATAAGCAGGAAGACAGATAAATGCCATGGAGGGAACATGAACTTTATATTTCATAATGTGTCATAGCAATCAGTTCAGTCTCTATAGTGTGAAATTCTCTCATTCTAATGAATAGCAGATTATATATAAAACTAACAACTGTTTAACTTTTTATACTGACTGTGAATTGATACACAAAAGGAAATGTATTAATCTTGTGATTTTTGAGCACATAATGCTGCTCTGAGATCAAGATAAGAAAAAGACACTGCTGTATTATGAGAGATTTACAAGTACTTAATACTGGTATTGAGACTGTTTAGGCTAGCCCTGGAATCTGCAGGAGGCACTTGTAAACACTGCCATCCATAGTTTGTTCCAGGCAATGAAAATAACGAGAGAAATGCTCTAAACTTTTTCTTCTCTTTATACTATCATAATATGACCCAAGAAACCTGCAAGGCTTTATTATTTATGTAAGTTAAGAAAAGAGTGAAAAATTGATGTATCTTGCTTCAAACACTGCAAGTAGCTTTGGAAAAGGAGTAAATGGTTCGTATCTCAAACATTTTTTCAAGCATAGAATCATCTTTCTTCGTTCTTTAGAAAGAATAAGTTGATAAACATACATGACCTGGAATTCGTATTGTGGAAAGAGTTAATTTTCTCTATAGTGACTGCTGTGAAAGGAATGTCAATAATACCTATTGGCTTTAGTTGTTGCTACATGATAATTATACTACTCAGGGACTTTTTTCAGCTGCTCATAAAAGAACAGATAGAACAAGGTAATGATGAAATTTTCCACATCATAGATATCATGCTCAGCGTATGAATGAGGGTTAGCTGGGAGGGAGCACAAATCTCATTCTCTACTCAGGGCAGTGCCAGTTCATTGGGCAGTGTGAGTGACACTTGTCTTTTTTTTAATTTTCTTTTTTCTGTTATTGTTTCTAATCTACCTCAATCTATGAAGGTTTTTTTCCCCTCTCTCCCCCCTCTTTTTACCCCCTTTCTTCTCCACCCTTCTTGAAGGGAGGAGGGAGGAGAAGCAAGCAAGTGGCTTTTTGCTTTTTGTGTTATACAGTTTGATTAAAAATATTTTATGTTGATATCTTTCACAGATACAGATTTTCTAATGAAGCAGCTCAAGACTTTTTTTTTTGTATACATATGTGTGTGTTTCTATAACTGGAGTGATGATGCAAATTCTTAGTGAAATAAAGTCTCAGAAATATGATTTGGGGAATAGGTATTTTTAAATCAATAGGTAACACTATGTAAGATCTCAGAAATAATTTGTCAGTGGGCCAGGGTGAGCTGCTGTGGGTTCTGGATGACATTTTATCTATGTAAAGGTCTCATTTCTTCTAGTAAAGGAGAAAGGGCAGGTAAGGTATGGATATTTCAGGAGCGGGCTCTCTTTCTAATGAGAATCTAAAACTTTCATGACTCCTTGACTGATAAGCATCCCCAGTTGTATATTAATAATCCTTACTTTGCCGAAGAAAATCTAATCCTTCATGGAAGACTGGCCACTTTGAAAACGCACAATAGACTTTTCTAACTATACTCCAGTTGACTTTCATTGCATTAGGTAATGTAAATGACATAAAGATGTAAAATATGCTGCAAAAAAAAAAAATTCAAGCAATTCACATCTTCATACTGTATGTATAATAGTCCTATTTGAAATTCATTCAGCTAATTTGTAAACCTTACGGATTTGAGTGTTTATAGAAAGGGTGGCAAGATTTCCTCAAAAAATTAATTCAAAATAATTGAGCAGTTTACTATTTCACTTTGCCACACAAAAGCAAATTTCAGAAAATTTTGTTCACAGTAATTGTGAGTTGTGATGAGGAAAATAACTGCCAGAGAAAGGGGTTAGGTTAGAATTAAACCTTAAAAATAAGCAATTTGATTTGCTGAGTGACTTCATGTGGTCAGAGAACTGACTGCAATATTTGCAGTGAAGAAAATGGCCCAACGTTGCTGATACTTTTATTTCACATTGAGGTTCTGAATCATAACCTCAGACTCCAAAGTGATGAATGCCACCTCCACTGCTCCCTAACACTGCATGTCATGCTGCTAACACACCCATAAAGAGGTGATGTTGGTGCAGACTTTGAAAAGTAAGTTCTGCTCAGAGTTGGAATTAAAGTGATAAAATAGCCTCTTGGGAGCAAGAAGGAGTTGGAGATATACCCACATTCTGAGAATGCACAAAAGCCAGGAAAATGGAACAGAATAAAATGGATAATACCTATGTAGAAAGAGTCTTAGAAAAACATTATACTTCTAAATTATTGTGTATTCCAATGATATGTCTTTGTTGGCATGTTTTGTGTTTGGTGTGTTTTCAAACACATTAATTATCTCATTTAATTTAAGGTGACCAGTGTGGCAGCAACTGAATGTGAATATAATTAGTTAGCAACATTCATTTACATCCTTGCAACATGATTTAAGCCATCATTTGACATCACAAGCAAAGTATTCCTTCAGTCTGTGAAAACCCTGTTTTGTGAAGCAGCTGCTTTTAGACTGGATCTGCTTGTCTTCTTGTAGTCTATGTGGGATTAGTGCATTTAGGTTCTTTTCTAAAACTCTCTAATGTATGCAGCATCTCTTATAGGTGAATTCTTTCCCTGTTCCCATCATAACTGCCGAGACATTTATAGTGTTGCGGCTTTTTTCAAACATCTAGGAATATTCCTTTATCCTTAATTTATTTCCAGCTTTGTATACTTCCACTTTTAGTTTTGATACTTTGGTCTTTAGGTCAAAGTATGTCTTTGAATAAATAATTTTCTGATGATTTCTCCTCTATCTATGAAGCTTTCTGTTGAAATGAAATAGTAGACATAAGCTAACCTTCTCCTCCTCCAATTAAATGCTTCTCCTATGCCTTTTTTGTGAAATCCTGACATTTTCAATACCTTTCTTTTTAATGGATATATAACTTATTACCATATTCACTCTTTTTCTAACATGTTCCATATTCTCCTTTCTTTTACCCAAAACAAAGGTTTCATCTAAGACCTTTAAGTCTTATTCTTCTATCTCCCACATGCTTGAACCTCCAGCTTCTCAAAAGTCTCAGATCAGTCTGTACAGTTTTCTCTTTTTCCTTTTGATAGCTTTCAGTATTTTCCAATTAATTTAAAAAAAACCTCCTTCCTATATAAAATTTACATCATTAATCTCTAATTCAGCATCTCTATGACCTTTGCCATTCACTCACATTTAGTCTTGCATTGTTTTCATGGGAGATTTTCTTGTTTTGTTTTCAAGTCTCCCTCAAGACTTCTTGGAAAGGAGAGAAAAAATTAATGGTAATGATGAAACAATTTTGCCTTGAAGTAGCAAAATTAATAATTTCATTGACAGCTTCTCAAAGCAATGAAGAGAACCAGGGTTAGCAAAGGTCCCCAAACTGAGCAACAAGTGACCCTAACCACTTGTCTCTACCTCAATACCATCACACATCCTCCTGTGTCCTTTTGCCAGTTGTTAATACATACTCTGTGGGCTGGTTGAGACAATCAATTTCCCTTGTCTAGAAGAATTTAGGGAGAGAATAGCTGATTTACAAACACATACCTCATAGCTGGAATGATATATTACCTGAATTTACACTCGGATTCTCAGCCTGAATCAGGCTAATGACCACTACCTGAAGCAGGGGGCCTGATCAGCCCCAGTTACCATAACTACCTGGGGAGGGTAGCAGCAGGGATATCAGTTCTACCATCTGTTCTGAGTTGGTGCAAGACGGGTTCAAATTCACAACTTCAGTTCCTTTGAGATTTTATAACTTTGAATTCTCAGTCATTCAATTTCAAGATAACCAAGTTGCTTTTGTTAAACCAGCGTTCTCCCATCAGTTCCCATAAAGCCATCATTTCACATAATTATGTCAACACCACATTAAAATAAATAAATGCATGTTCCAACACCCTAAAGTTTTACCTTATTCTATCTTTTTATTACTACAATCATGTCTTGCTTTTTATATTTCATTTCTATGTTTATGTGTGTATCCTTTGCCTAGTCTTTAAAAACTATTCTCTTCTTCTTGAAAAATAACCCCACAACAGTGATTGCCTTTACTGAACTTTCTATAGTGCAAAACTTGCCAGTAACTGTAATAAAGTTGGACATAGAGAACAGCTTACACTTCTGGCTGTTTCTATGATTTTTAAGAGGTAAACCACCCTTAAAATGTAATTTTCTTTTAAAGAAGAAGTCTTAATGTTATCTTACATTATTTGCACTGAGAACATGGTAAAATGAGATAACATCAATGGAGAAAATAACTACAAAAACATAGAATAGTTTGAGTTGGAAGGGACCTTTAGAAGTCATATAGTCCATCCTCCCCTTATCATGGGCAGGGACATCTTCAAGTAGATCAGATTGCTCAAAATCCCATGCAACCTGATTTAAATGTTTCCAGGGATGGGATATCTACCATCTCTCTGGAAAAGCTGTTCCAGGATTTCACAGCCATCACTGTAAAAAAATTCCTTCCTCATATCTAATACTAATCTTTCCTCTTTTAGTCTAAAGCCATTACCCCTGTATAAACAGGCCCCGCAAAGATGTTTTCCTCATCTTTGCTTTAGGCCTTCTTGCGGCACTGACAAGGCCATAAGAACCCCCTTGAGTTTTCTCCCGTTTGAATAATCCTAGTTCTCAGCCTGTCCTCACAGAGGAGATACTCCATCCCCCGACAATTTTCATGTCCCTCCTCTGTACTCACTCCAGTGTATCCATGTCTTTCCTGGGCTGAGGACCTCAGAGCAGGATGGGTCTTACCACAGCAGAGGAAGGGATCAAAAAATCTGTGAATTAACCAGTCAAACTCAAGTTTCCTATTTATTTTATCCTCTCTTCATTTTTTTTAAGTTCAGTCCTTTCCTTTTTGTTTTTGGGATGTTGTTTAATACAGATGACTTACTGACTGCACACAAACAGCACTTCCCTTTTTTTTATTCCATGGAATTGGTTTTATAATTGAGAGCAGTATGATAATTGAGCATGCCTGTGTGTTCTCACTATAGTTCTCTTTATCAACATTAGCATCACAATGAAAATCTAGTTTATGTACTATTAATCTTTCTAATGAGGTGTTCATTAATATTCCAGAGTTGTTATCTAACATTTAACCATTCTGACATCAATTAGATTTATAACCAGATAAAGCCTGTGGCATCCTGTACCTTTCATAGTCAATCTTCATCTTAGACTGCATAGCAAATGGGAATCAAGAAGACACTACAAAGTCTTTAATACCAATGATAGAAGTAGTACCATACTGAATTGTAAAGCAATGCAATCATGTTTTAATTAAGATAAAACATTAGTGACTTCTAGTTCTTGGATTTGATAGTGATAATACATAAATTTTATTGTTGTCCTTGACAAATGAGAAGTAATAATGGATTTCCTCGTGGACCAAGTAGCATTTAACAACAATTAAATGAAAAAGCTATGTAATGAGCCTGCTGGAAAAAAATATGTTACAGTCAATCATGGGTGGAAAGCATATATGCCAGTCTGAACATATTGGGGAAAATGCTCTGCTCCCTCACAACCTAACAGATTTCAATGCAAGTCAAATCCTTATTTTGCTAGTGACTGACATAATTTCACAAATTCAGTATAATCTATAAATGCTGCAGATGCAGCAGAAGGGCACTCATTTTTTGAGTCCAGCTGTTTTCTTAGTGATGGCAAAACAGAAGTACAAAAGCTGCCCACCTAAATCTGGAACAAGCTGGCATAGCATTATTGTGCTTTTTATATGTAGAAACTTTTTTTATTATCAGCATGCATGTAAAATACAGCTGTTAAATTAAAGTTGCTTGTAAAACAAGCGAAATGCTCTTTTTGCTGATTACTCTGTGTAGGTCATGTCTGTGTCTACCTGACAAGTGTAAAAAGCAAGTCACTCTGATGAGTTCTGAAATTCCACCCCTACTTTATTTGTATTGGACATGAGCTAGACATGTATAGGATTGAACAAATAAGGTTTAATTTCCTTTGTTTTCACATGACAACTCATAATGTTATTTACAGTAGCTAAAAGGTCATTTGATTTCTCTATGTTTTGGAGATAAAAAGGTACAATTATTAGGGAATGTAATTCTAGAGATGAGAAAGTAACAGTTGTCCACAGAATAAATAGGAAATAAACTCTGACAGTGACCTTTTGGTGATATCTTCTATGTGTTATTCTAAAACTATTTTAATTATGTTTTTAACAAGCCTGTAACTTGTGTCTAATATGAAATACAGGTGAAAATAATGACTATTTTATGTGTACATAAACTGAGACAGACATTAAATGAATTAATTTGCCTTCAATGTTCTTTCCATTTATGCTGCCGTATCTTTATTCTTTGCTCAACAAGGATTTGTACGAGCATCTCACAACAACACTATTAGGAAAAACAAGAATGATTCACATGTAACAGGGTGAATATATTAACTTAAAAGCCATTATCTCCCAGAACAAAAAAAGCTGAAACAGTTTGTTATTACAAATGCGATAATGACAAGTCATGGCTCTGAACTGCACAAGCAAAATTTTACAAATGCTAAGGGGCATACTGTAAAGTATCACTGTGCAGCTCATAGCCATATATTTTACTAATAGTAAAAGAATGTACAGTAAGCTGTACATTCACCAGAAAATAGTTTATTTCTGCTAGGGTAAATATTTAAGTCAGGCTAGCTGTCAAGTATAATTTAGGCCAAATTGTTATTGGCCTGGTGAAATCATAAAACAATAAATCTCAGATTGTCTTTTTGTACCCTATAGGACTATAGCATAAAGCATCATAAGGTCATAAGACCATCAGCTCTTCTATGTTCAAATGCTACATTTAGATTTTATTACTATTTAAATCAATTAAAATTTCTTATAAAAGTGCTCAGACACCTGCATTACCTATCTTAACAATAACTATCATATTGTAGAAATTAAATTCAAATAATGTTCAATTAGGAAGTAATATGCATATGTTGATAGAGGCACATTTCATTAAGTATAATCAGTACAAACCGCTTTAACGTGCCTGGCAGCATCCTTCAATATTTTAAGGATATATTAACATGTGCATCAGAAGTCTAAATCTAAAATTAAATTCTAGTATGTTCCTGATGCTATAGAAGTACTGATTTTTTGTCACAGAGAAACAAATGACATTTGAAAGACATAGTATGTCCAGATGGCAACACATTAAGTGGAAGGAATGCTACCTTGCTCAAGAACATTGCTTTTAGTGAGAAAAAAAACAGAAAGTTCAAATCTTTCATGAGCAGCTAACAGCACAGCCAGATATTCAGCAATGGCAAAGATCATTCAGCTGTGGTCACAGCGGGAGTATAAACTGCATGACATAAAAAGACAGGCATAAAATGTGCATTAGACTACTTTAAATTACTACAACCACCAAGTTGAAGTAGTGGCCTTGATTTCTTTCTCATTTATGGCACTTTGCCAATCAATCAAAATCCCCTTGTGGTATCAAACGCTGACCAAAATATTAATTATATAATTTTTTCACCCACACCTTTATGTATATATTTATGTGTATATATTATTTCTATTTGAAACAAGGATATGTGAAAGCATTAAGTTCAAATTTACATGCTCTGGGAATTAATTTCCTACAAGCTAGGCTGTAAAATGGACATTATTGCAACTGTTTCATTAACTGCTTCATTGATACTCTCCAGCCTGGAAAGAAAAAAGCAGAAACAAAGACTGAATTTTTTTACTTCAGAAGTAAGTGGGAGGACTTCTTGGAAGGCCTGGGGGGGATATGAAGCTATTAAAGGAACAGGGAAAGAATTCTCTATCATCCAGAACTCATTTCTGTACTCTGGAACATGTTCTGGGTGAACAAATGTGCATGGGCAGAGAGCTCTAGTCTAGTGTCTGTAGGATTCAGTGTGAAGAGCACAGAATTTTAAGAATTAACAATTAAAATTTATAAGTTTGTTTTCAACTTAGGATACAGAATGTTGTAATTTTTGACCCACTCTTATGTGGCTGCTTGTTCAATTGTCATACACTGTCAGTAGCAGCAACCAATGAAATACTTGCCTCCTGTCTGCCTGTTTCTTAAACAATAAATAAATTAAATTTGCATACGTATTTCTGCCAGAAAACATTCAAAGAAATATAATGGCATCCAGAATTACAAAGCAGATATATGAAATTTTACAATAGGGTTTATAGCAAGATGCCCTTAATTCTAAAATTGTAGCTTTGTATATCGTGTTAATTTTAATAACTGTTCTTCAGTCATAATTTGTCAGTACAGTGTTACTAACAGTGAAAACAAAGCTTCACATTCTTAATATAATGCCATATAGCTGGGTAATGCAGCATTTATATCAGGAAGACTCTTAACAATAGGATGCTCAGTGTTGAGAAAGAGTACTAATTTTCCTATCACTGATGCAATGTCAGTGACTAATACTTTGAGACAAATTTAATAATTGGTTCTCAACTAAACTTCACTGAATGTACATACTGAAAATTAGAGTTGAAATCCTGAAAAAAAAAAAAAAAACAAAACCAAAAAACCTGAGTTCCTCTAACTAAAAGGGAAAGTGACTAGTCTTTAACAAAGTCATCTGTTTTTTTTCAGGTAATTAAATTTGGCAAGAGCACTAGCTGAGGTTAAATATATTTTTTAGTTTGCACTAGTAGAATGCAATTTCTTTAGCCCTTTTCTGAAGGAGCCAGTTAGTATTTTTTAACCTTAACAGAGATAAATTTGAAATTCGTGTTGCCATTTGTGGCCATCGTAAGTCTGACTTAAAATTAGTTTCATAGAATTTTAATTCCAGTAGGGAAAAGAATCATAGCAATGTTGATCAATCTTATTTATTTAGTTCTTAATTCTTGACTGCACAAAAACATTTACAAGGAAAGAAGCTGAAATCTTTCTAACTTTTAGTGTTAAAAAACACCTAATCCAAGTTATTTTTTAAATAGTTTTTCAAGGCTTTGCTAGATTTTACAGAGTTTTAGATTTGACACTGCTAAAGCTAAAACCACTAACAATGTACCTGGACTAGCTGGAAGGGAAGATATAATATCCCAGATGGGTTCAGTTTCAAGGAAGCAAGTGGCATTAGTGTCAATCAGGATTATGTATGAATCTCACCTATGAGGGTGCTTGGAATGGCACATGGCAAGTGTTTCCTGGCTTGATCCAGAGGGAAATCTTACTACATGGTATTGTGTTCAAGCACAGTCTTGAAATAACATGAAAAATAGTAAATAAACTGACTTCTCCACTATATATTAATTTCTGCAGTATTTAATTTAACCATATCACAGTCTGGTGAAGTGAGTAAACATTTCTGTTACAGTGATAAGAAAATATGGCACTGCTAGTTGCCTGTGAGGTGCTGGCTGGAAAACAGTAATCATGACTTGTAGCATTCCTTGCTTTGGTGAAAACTGCAGAAGAATGACCACTGAAAACAAGTCCAGTGTGACGATGATTATGATTGGGACACAGCTTAAGGTCCAACTTCATCTAGTATGGAGCAAAGCTCCAAACTTCAAACACAGATTTTACAGGATCACAGAATGATAGGGTTTGGAATGGACCTCTTGAAATAATTTCAGTCAGTTTCTCTCAGTCACAAGCAAAAAAAAAAAAAACCAAAATGAGAAGAAAGAGAGGATGGATTAATTTTGTTAGTCTTGTTGAAATCTGAGAAAACAATACAAAGAAACAAACAAGCCAAGTATATTTGGAAGAAATAGAAACATTTTTTTAAAAAGGATTTAAAAGCTGTAATTAAATTCTTTCTAGTGCTTTAGTAGTTTTATGTGGTATTTCATAATAAATGTTATGCACTAGAAGTATGTTATTTACACTGCTGCCTCAAAGGCATTTATCTAGGGGAAAAAAAAATCAAAAAGTACTTTGGAAAACAATTGCTTTATTACCCCTTAAAAATTGCTTAAAAACCCAAATCCTTAAAATAGGCCTCCATAAAGAAACATGTATGTTAAGAATGAAAATTAACTTTAATCCTATGTAAAAGTATTTGTTTAAATAAGTTTATCATAATGTGATAGAACCTCAATATGTTTATTGTAATGATAGTATTGTGCTGCATTTCCAAAGTTAGACTGATAGAAGCAGTACCAAGGAAATCAGCAAGAAACCTAGCAGCTGCAAGAATGAAAACGCTGAAATCAGTGAAACAAAATCTCTAGGGGAATAGTGGGGTGCTCAACCTCACATTGGTATCCCCTAGGCTGGAAAAGTTTGCTTTCTCAGACCAAGCTTGGGAAACAAGTACAAAATGAACCTGGAATGTACAATTCTCGACAAGGAGGAGGAAGAAAGACACTAAGATTAACTGATGAGAGAGAACATAGATACTACAGTGAGCAATCTTCTCACTTCAGTAAAAACATGAAAATAAGTGGGCTAAAGGGAATGTAAGAAAGCTTTCTGGGGAAAAAACCCAAAGCTTTTTTTTTCTTATGGGTGCATGCTCTGTGCTACTTATTGTGAAAGCAATATATTAGTAGTCTATTCAGAGCCTCTATTCTAGTAATTTTAATAATTTTGTTGTTCTTAGGGTCCTGGAGGAGAAAAAAAGAAAGGTAATATGTAACAGAAAATTTAACATGCTTCTGAAAAGAGATTCAAATATGTCTCCTCATCTAATCAATGGTTTGCAGTTAGAGAGTTAAGGGAAATTAAGGCAGTCAGATTTACAAAATACAGGCTTAAAGATATATTCGAAAGAGCCTGGCCCCCATAAAAGACAAATATCAGTAATTTATGTCTTGTCTATTGCTATTAACTTTTGAATAGCGTCAAGATAATTTTTTTCTGGTGGTCACAGGGTTAAAAAGGACCTTCTGAATACTGGTGTAGGGGCCATTGCTATTCCTATCAATAGGCTTATAACCTTCTTATTTCATTTAGACAGTAGAATGGAACTTCAATTGCACTTTTTGGTATTTTCATAGTTCAGACAAGCCAAGTCCATCAGGAGATAATTTGAAGATGCTACAAATATGGAAGACATTCCAAATGAAGGAATCCAATCTAGTGGTAAACTAGATTTCTTGCCTATTCATCCAAACCCTTACTGGAATTCAGGCTGACATTCAATCTGAAGATACCCACAAAACAGGTGTTTAGCCATGATTGCTCTTTAAGATTCAATTTTGCACTACAGCATGATTCTTTTCATTAGTTATTTGTAAATGTTTTTTCATCAGTAATTTATAAAGAAAAATAAAAATGTATTTTTATAAATTCATCCATCAAATCATTCTGGATCAATAAATCATCACATAAAAATGGTGAAAATACTATCTGCCAAAGGAGATGTATAAAATGGAAAAATTGAAAGGAGAAAAAAGCCCCATTTTATTAAAGGGATTTTATAGACTATACAAGACACTGGATAGGAAAGGTAAATTTTAACTTTGTCCTAAAAGTAAGAGCTCAGAAGTTCTTTCAAGAAAGAACATAAGAGAGGGGTAGATCAAGGGAATTTTTCTATTTGCATTTAGATCAGTTTTTCAGAATCAGTTGTTTTTTTTAAAGTTAGTTGTAGTGGTTGACCAAAAAATAATGAAACCTTTCTAGCTCTGCTGACAATTTGAGGCCCATGAGACCTTATGTCAGTGCAATACATGTTTTAAATTACTATAAATTTCTTACTTGATGTTTATTTCAATGTTGTCCTTCTTTCAGCTTCAAATCAAAATTCTCCAAATTGGGAGTAGCAACTAGTTTTTGAGTGTAACCAAATGAAACAGTGAAAGAATAAAATGAAACAAAAAAGAAGTGAGAGTGAGACCAAGGCAATATATTAGTAATATTCATATACTGAGTAGGCTATATACATATGGGAATATATATAGGAGGAGGAGAGAAAAGAGCAGATTACATTCTTGAGGCAGTATTTTACTTACACTTGTAGCTCAAGAAATCTGGTAAATGACTTCACATAAGAATATGGTATATTTTAATCCTAAAGTTTAAAAATCCAATGAATCAAATATGGGTACTAAGGTGGGAAGAGAGAACAGAAACTATATAGCAATACAATATTACAGTAATAGGTAATACCTACTCACTGAAGAATAAAATGCTCACAGTTGTTTCCTAGATTAGGAAATTATTACAGATCAGGACTAGACGAATAAAAGGGAACGTAAGTCTCTCAAGACAATCTGTTTTCTGACCCATGTTGACAAAATACCACCATAATGAAACTAAATTATTTTCCTTTGCAAAATTATTGGCACCAGCTATGAAAAAGCTAAGTATAAAAGTGGACATTGAAGATTTAGCTATTTCTATAGTTTTTAAAGAAACAATAACACAGCAGACTTCATTTAGGATTACTGCACAGCTGAAAACAAAAAAGGAAGAACATTAGAGATTTCAGTTATGTTATATTTAAGTCTGTGGCTGTCTGACACACAGAAGAAGAAATGCAATAGATAGCAGCTCAAGGAATATTAGAATGCAGGGCAGTCAAAGTGACAAGAAAGTGGTAGCTGGTCAGAAGGTGTAAGAAAGGAGACAGCAAGAAGATAGAATTATAGATCACTGAAGAAGAGAAAAAATGCTACAGGGGTTAATGTAAGTTCAGCAATGTGACAGAAAATAAGTCAGGAGGCTGAGTTCACTAGCAAAAAGAGAAAGTCCAGCAGCAAGCTAGGCAATAAAATGAAGCTTTTGCCATTAGAAACCGAGAGATTTTGTGCTACCCAAAACATTTGGGAAGGGATTTGTCTTTGGAAGTGGGTAGCCAGCTGTACCACTTATTTTAGAGGACCAGTCAGCTTTAGTATGCAGAGCCAAACATGAAAAGCAAAATAAGAAGAAACTTTAGGCATCAGCAATTCCTAGAACCTGTTCTACCACACAGGCAGAACAGGTAGTTGCCTAGGGCAGCAAAACAAGGGCAGCAGATTGTTTAATGACTATTTATTGTGCCACTGGAGGTTCACCTGCATGAACACTTCCCCCATTGCCTGTGGCAGCAAAAACTGTAAAGCAGGTGCTGCTAGTTTCAGCCAGATATCATCACTGAAAAGCAGAGATTACTTTTTCTTAAATGAGGAAAAAAATGCTGAAATGACTCATCACAACTAGAAATGAGAATCACATTAATTATGCAAAAAATTCCCTTTCATATTTTAAAGCAAATTCCCTCCTTTGTCTATATATGCACACCCCTGGTTTTGGTTTATGTCATTGGTAATTTTTTTCAAAAGCTATTCTGATGCCAGATCCTACTGCTGCTGGAAAAGCAGCACATGTCTCAGTCCACTGTTCTTTATTAAGTATAGTCACCCTTGATACTGAGGGATCTTTCGGTGACCTTGAAGTTATATCAATCTGGGCTGAATTAAATCATGCAGGTTTTATATTATTTATGGATGAAAATGAGGCTCTAATTTTCAATTTTCACTTTTGTTACTCTCCCATTTTATTTTCTTCCAAGTTCAGTGCAATGACTTTTGCAATCTTTCAGATCACAGATAGAATTTCTTACTTTCTAAATTAGACTGGTTAGTTGAAGTTCATTACACTAATTTTAAGTCATAGTATCATAAATTATAGAAAAAACTCAATACTAATTTGTCTTGAATAGAAACAAGTTAAACAGGAATTAATAAAGACATCAGTTACAATGCCATTCATTTGTCAAATAGCAACTACATAGATCATGTTAATCAAAAGGTTTCTCCTCACTAAGTGTTTAGGTTTGTTACAAGTACTTTCAATTTCAGGTCACATCTGCTTTCCTGTCAAATTCAATGATTTGCACTATTAAGTAAACATGACAAAGAGTCTCTTAAAAAAAAAAAAAAATCACAAAACATTGTTTTGAGAGAAATTGGAAGAAACAGCAGCTCTATCTTTCATCAAAATTCCTAGTTTTATGACCTTAAAAGCTATTTCTTTGAAATGTGAGTAGAGCCTTCCTCAAACAACATTGGTTCCACAATGAAGAGAAAAAGAAAAAAAGATAAATAATGACTGAATACTTGACTAATGTATGTTAAACATTGATAAAGTAAGTACACAAAATTCTACTTAGTTTCTATTGTTGTGCATATTTCAGTTTTGTGCCAAAAAAGAGTAGCTCTTTCTTTACAGAAGATAAAGTGTAGATTTAAAGGATTATGTTTTAAGTAAAATTTGAACAAAGGTACCAATTAGAAGCATAAAGTATAGGGACTGGATAATTGATGAGAAGACTTGCCTATACTTCAGGTACAGAGCAATACTGTATAAAATAAGTAACAGCGTAAACTAAGAATATTAAGTGCAAACACCAAAAAAAACCAGCATGTGAGACACATCTGACTACTTTATACATTTTTGAGAGATTAAATGTATTAAACATATTAAAATCAAGTTAGTTTCCCTGCTCCTTTTGAGACCCTGCAAATACCTGTCAGTGATCAGCTAGAGTACATTTCTACTTCATTTATTCATAATCAAGGAAAAGATTCAATTAGAAATTATCTCAAAATCATATTACAGGTGCTGTTAACAAGCCTTACAAGACTGTAGCATCCTGGAGAATGGTCTAAACAGCGCTGGGTTCTGGAAAAGTAATTCTAATGACATGCAGCTTGCCCTGTGAAACAAGTTGGACTAATCCTGCTGACTCAAGGATCTAGAAAATTGTTGGAAATTGTAATCTGAATTTGCAGAAGTTCCCCGCTTTGGCAGCTTTTATGCAAGCAAATGAAAAATTCTCTGTTAACAACTGTGTAACTAGGCTAATGGTCCCCAAGTGGGGAACTGAACATAAATCACATCAAAACTGGGAAAATTCCTGTTGAAGATGTGTTGCCAGGTGCAATATGTGATGGCTAACAAGCAAAGATGCAAGCCAAAACAAGATAATTTATCTGAAATCACAAAGCAAACCTTAAAAATATGTAAAACAAAAAACCCAGACATCAAATACAACCTGCCTGAAATTCATGGGCATTGAAATGCCACCAATAAAAAGGTTAGAGCCAAAATGAAAATCCAAACTCACTCAATTTAAAACACAAGAGAACATAGAAATCAAACCCAGAATTAAGCCTACACACAAATTTGAGTTATTTCATTAATTTGAATAACAGGCAACTAAACAGAGGGCAGCATTTGGAGCAGCTGAAAGTTGGGAAAATGGCTATGGAATTTTCTATTGAAATCTGTTTCCCTGAGAAGGTATTAAAAAAAACCCCATAAACAAACAAAAAAAACCCAACAAAAAAACAAACAAAAAAAAAGACTTCAAGCAGAATGCCATTTCTAGTAGAAAGAGGTCTAGCTAAAGAGATACAACAATAGCTTTAAGCCACCACTGGTCTTCTTTGATTATCAAGAGGTGTCATACAAAATATAAAGCATTTGGAGTAGATTCTCAATTTTGCAGGTGAAAAGACGTCTCTCTTACTACGTAAGAACTGTGTTTCTCACAAAGCATGAAAGAAATATGTTATCACTACTCTCTGAATCGTGTTGCTGCCATTTTAGTTAATTTAACTATCAGTAGTTGATTTTACAGGCAATATTTCAAATCTTATTTGATAATGCATTAATATTTTCAGTGCTGCAAGTCTGCCATTTCTCTTGCTGCTTTAAGAAACCTCGAGTCCAGCTCACTGCTCTTAAGCTATTTTCTGCCCTGTCTTTCTTGGAACTATTAAGTACACCATTGAATTTTACAAAATTAACATATGAAGTCCATGGACAGGTAAGAATCTAAATGTAAATTTTAGAGATGGGTTTTTTCAGATAACACTAACCTCATTTTCATATGTGTGTCTAAGAAGTACACAAAGATGAATTATCAGACTATCATAACTGTTACCCTTTTTTGAGTGTTCTGTTTTATCTTTGAGTTTTTGACAACTCAAAGGAGCATGAATTTGCTGCTAATGAAGCAGGAAATATTTTCCATTAGACAGCTGAAGAAAAAATCTTTTCTACAAAGAACCATTCCACAACTTTTTATACCATTAATGTGCCTGTAAAACCTTTAACAAAGAAAAGCAGCATTTTGAATTATTTGGCTAATGAAAGCATTATTGTCCCCAGTCTCTTTACATCCTAATTTTATTTACCAAACAAAACAGTGTGCCATCATTGCAACTTCATCAAGAACAACATGGATTTTTCATTAAATCTCGAAGCAGATTGCTGTTAAATGCTAGACATCTTCTTCAGCTATTGTAAATTGCATGAAATTACAGCATATTTTATTTTCCTACTACAGACCCAGGCTCAGCCAGTAACTCTGTGACCGACCATTGCATAGCTTTCTTAGGCTGGAAAATAAACACAAGGTTTACGTTAATGTTTTTGCACATTTCTGTCCAAAGATCACAACACAAAACTTCTGTAATATTACAGGAGCCCAGGAAGAAAAAGTTAACAGAAGCTCTACACAAGAACTTGTCTGTAAGGAGCTGGCTAGCATTAGAAGCAATAGTGCTTTCCTGGTCCTTGCTTTTATTTTTGCCTTGTTCAGCTTCAGAAGACAGCAAATCTTTCTGGATTCCATGCAGTTGTCACAGGAAAAACTATTGTTTGCCTCTCTGCTGATACAATGAATTATTAGTTTTCCCAGATAAATTTAATTGTCTTTTATTCTTCAACAAAGCTCTGCAACTATAAATTCGATGAAACATTTTCCACTTGGAACTGACACTACTTTTCTTCTTAGCAAGAAGACTCTAATTTAGTCAGAGCTTTCAAAGGAAAGCTTGTTCAAGAGCCTGTGAGGGTAATCACAGAATGTCTGGGATTGGAATGAACCTTGAGAGACTGTCTATTCCAATTCCCCCTGCTGGAGCAACACCTATAACAGGTCTCATAGGAAAGTGTCCAGACAGGTTTTGTATGCCTCCAGAGAAGGAGTCTTCACAGCCTCTCTGGGCAGCCCATTCTGTCATCCTCACTGCAAAAAAGTTCTTTCTCAGATTCCTGGGGAACCTTCTGTGTTCCAGCTTGCATCCACTGCCCCAAGTCCTACCACTGGAGGTCACTGAGAAGAGCCTACCTAGCTCCATCCTCTTGACACTTGAATTGTCCCACCATGTCTCTGTGATTGCCACCAGATCATAATCTCCTGTGTGAGCACAGATTACTAACTCCTGTTTATTCCCTAGGCTGCCTGCATTGGTGTACAGACATTTCAGGGGGCAAGCCGAGCAGCTGATTGCACCCAAGGGCGATGGGAGGCACTTTCTCTTCATGGATATTAGGGACCTGTCCCACTAGTGCCAGCCCAGCTATCCCTTCCCCCATCTCATCTAGTTTAAAGCCTGGTCAATTATCCCTGCAATCTTGGGTATCTTTGTCTTGGGCAAAGACACTCCTTCCCTTTGGGACAAGTGCCCCTCACCTGATAACAACATTCACAGTGCTGCATAAGCTATCCCTTTGTCAAGAAATCCAAAATCCAGCTACAGAGCCACGTATTGATTGGATACATTTGTCCCTTCCAATGTCATTTCATCCTATTGGAAGGAACAAGGAAAAAATAACCTGGAACCAGACCCCTTTAATAACTTCCTCAAGGTAATAAAAGCCTTTTTTGATTGCCCCGGGCCTTCTACTCTCCATCTAACCTGGAAAATAAGCAGTGGACAGCAGTCATACAACTGTAAGTTTTGGGAGGTTCCTGGTCACATCTTTAACCTGGGCTCCAGGAAGGCAGAGACTTCCCTGTGAGTGGGCTCTGCCTGGCACATTGGGCCACCCCTTCCTGTGAGAGGGAATCTCCAATGACCACTGCTCATCTTCTCCTCGTGGCTGAGGTTTTTATTGGATAAACAGCTTCCCCAACTGCAAAGACATCGTCAGTGAGATGCTCATCTCTCACATATTCACTTGTTGGGCCTTCAAAAGCCAGAACCTCCTACCTGTTGTTCAGAGGAACTGAAGGTGTTGAGGTGGAAAGGAAGGGAGCTTGCACACTGCCCCGACCTCCAACTTCACTCCACTGCTCTCTTTCTTTCAGGATTCTGCCTTCTGTCTGACACAGGCAGGTTGCAGGGGCACCATGATCCTAGCTCCTATAAGGCAGGGGCTCCATTTCTCAGTTTAAGGTAGGCAACGTCTTGCTCCAAAAGTCTATTTCTGCCTCAGCTTCTCCGATGAACCTGAGCCTTTCCACTTCTTCACGGAGCTCCGCGGCCACGCTGAGCATGTGGTTCCCCTGCTCAACAGCGCAGCGGCCCGTCAGAGCTGCCCCTCGGCAGCAGCGAGAGGCTCCGGCAGCGCCTGCAGCCGCTCCCCGGGACACGGCCCTTCTGTGGGCTCACAAGCTCTTTCTGCCTCCGTCGGGAGAAAACCGTCGTTAACTCCTCATTAACACCTACTGCAACCGCTCTTGTAAACGACAAGAAACGCCCAGTCTCCACTTGTTTCCGCGAGTGAAAGCCCCTTATAGTCGTATGTATGAGAGCGCAACGAGGCCGTTGGTGACTTCGCGCTTCGTTTGAAGCTGCCGCTGGTGGCAGCGGCTCCACCCCGCGCTCCCTCACTGGGCACCGTCTGCCGGGGCTGCCGGGGCGCGGTCCTGCCTCGCAGCTTTCTCCGGCTTCTAAACGCCCCAAAACCCAGCTTTTTGCCGGCTCTTTTTTGCCGGCTCTTTTTTGCCGAGATTCCCTTCCCCAGCACGGACTGTCCTCCGCTGGAGCTTGTCTCCTCAGCGAGTAGATAAAGAGGAATCAGATTCACAAAAGAATCTAAATGGATTTCAATTACTTTTAAAAAGTGGTTTTAAAACCCCCATCTCAGTAGCTACTGAAATTTGGAGACACGCAAATATTTTTGGGGCAGTAAGTTTTGTCTTGAAGCTGTCACATACTTCACATTTAATCTTTTGCTTTATTTCTTTCTTGTAAAGAAAGATATTCTTCTTCAGGCTCAACTGTCTCTCATGCTGTCCTGACCCATATTTAGAAATCCTCCCAAATTAAGAGCATGCCTGAATGCACCTAGATGAGCAAACTCCACAGAGTATAGGCAAAAATGCTTTGTAAATAAGAGATCTGTATTAGATCCTCGTAAATGCCTGCTGACTGAGTGCTCTTACACATAAATTTAAGAGACAGCTAAATCACTAACTCTGAAAAGAGTGACTTCAATTTTTTAAAGATGCTGCTGGTAGATTTTGGAAAGAAGTGCCTCCCTGTGCAAAAATACACTGTAGATCACTATTTCTTAGAGGTAAACCATAGGTATCAGTCTAATGACAAAAGTGATTCTTTTGGATTCCTTTTCAGAGCACCTGTTACACATGCATATGTATATTTATGATATTAATAGATAAGGTGCCAAATTAAGGTTCTAGATTTAAAATCCAAGAAATTACTTAAGGCTCACTCCTTTTGACAAATTATGTTCTCCCCCAGGCCATTTTCAGTTCATTTACAAATTGTTAGGCAGTTCTACATTTGTAAATTTGATGTTCAGGACATTTCTTAAGGGGTGTATTTTCAAAATCTTAAACAAATAATTTTAGAATAAAAACTTCCTATATATGGGTTTATATTTGTGTTCCAGGGATACACTTGCATGAGCCATTAGTTCTCTATTTAGGTCTCTATTGCTTCATAGTACTGTATATTAATACTATAAAATTGTTTCCACAAGAATATAGATAACAAATTTCATATTGCTCCTGCTAGCTTGTGGAGGAACTATGAAATTAATATTGAATGTATGTACATTTTAAATAGCAATTGTCTTGCAGAAATTTAGCACTATTGGCATTAGTCAAGAGAAAATGGATTCCTAGGGGAAAGAAAAAAAAGTTAACTGGAGTGGAAAACTAGGTTTAATGAGTATTTTATTTTAGCTGCTGCAAATTTGCAGACAATTACAAATATTTACAACTCCTAATTTTGCGAATTGTATATTGAAGTCAAATCACTGAGAGCAGTTCTGTGTCCCAGTTTTAGCTGCTTCAAAACAGCTGCAAGAAAGTTTCCCTATAGATTCATTCTAGGTTTTCTCAGAAGTGTATGCATTTATACTGTACAGATCTTTAATTTAAGAGACAGTGGTCAGCTCTAATGCTTTTCAGCTAACAGAAGTTTCAATAGAAAGTTTTACAGTAATGTGTGCATTTGCATGTATGTAGCACAGAGGAGGCTTAAAGAAAATATGTTACACAACCAACTGATCATAGAGACAGTACTTGCAAGATTAGAATATTTAAGTGTAATATGTTGGAAAAAAGAATATTAGATCAATATCAGTTTCTCCTATGGTTTATCAGAATTTTTGTACATCCACCACTGACAACTTAAGTACGGCCAGAAAATTCCTGATTGCACTGCGGGCACAGAAATGCAAGAAATTTTTAATGCATTAACTAAACCTGATTTTCAAGGGTGAAAACCATGTTGATCAAGTTCCTTGTAAGAAGGAGGGCTGAATTATGCGGTAATAGAAAAGACTTGGTCTGCTCCTCTCATGAACAAAGTCACAGAACCGTTAGGATGTTCTTCAAATTTTTTTCTCTATGTTGTTGTTTTACATACTTATCCTGTGTTACCTCATGCTTCCCCTTTCAACATCAAGTGTAAGAAAGCACCTCTTGCTTCCCACCAGTAAGTACAACCATGGAAGATGATGATGGACTTGATGATTGACTTGACTTTGCGAGAAAGCTTCAGGGAGACTTTATAGCAATCACCCAGTACCAGAAAGGGGACTATAAGAAAAAGACTTTCTTCAGGTGTGTGTAACAATAGGATGAAAGGGAATTACTTTACTAAAAGAAAGTAGGTTCAGATTACATGTAAGAAGAAATCATTTTCTGAGAAGGTGGTGAGACATTGAAACAAGCTGCCCAGAGAAGCTGTGGATGCCCCATCCCTGTAGATGTTCAAGGTCAGGAAGGAAGAGCTTTTGAGCAACTCAGTCTAGTGGGGGTGTCCCTGCCCAGGGCAGGAGAATTTGAACTAGATATTTTTGAGGTCTCTTCCAACCCAACCCATTCTGATTCCATGATTTTGTGACAGTATGTGCACTCAAAGAATTTTGAAAGTGTGTGAGTGGGAATGAATCCTATAATCCCCAAGGTAAGAAATACCCTGACATAAGAAAAGGAGAACAAACACAAACCAGCAAAGGACATACGGCACAAGTTATAGCATCCAATCAACTTCTGCCAGTCCCAAGACCAAATTATATCTTGATATAAACTGTCTGTAATTTTCCACTGGCAAGGATGTCTCACCTCCCCAGGGAATGTCCCAGCCACCAGACTACAGCTGCTCTGAAGGAAAGACAAGCAAGAGGTTTTGTCTTCTCATGAAGAAAAATTGTGCTTGTTATTTTATGTGACATATTTTCTCTCAATTATATCTAAGTGCTTCTGAAGTTGAGGATGAATCATCTAAGACCAAATGTAAATTTTTATTCTTAAATCTCTCACAGAACAAATAGGCCAAAGAGCTGAAAATGTGCCTACACAGTTAAGAGCCGGAGTTCTCCACAGCTGAGCTTTTAAGTCACATAGGGGCATTGGACAATTTTCTTTGGACCCTCAGCATTCTTTTGAAGTCAACTGAGTGACAGCAGAGGTAGGTAGGTGGGTAGCTAGGTAGGTAGGTGGATAGATAGATAGATAGATGGGATCCATCTGGATGCATTCCTGGGTGACCTGATCGAGATGTTCCCAATCTGGAAGTGAGATTAGACTAGATGATCTTTCGAGGTCCCTTCCAATCCTTGACATTCTGTGATCTTTAAGTAGCTATGGTTCTATGAAAACATTTTATCTTTCTGTATTTTAAATGTTAAATATTTCCACAGGATATGGTTATCAGCAAACAAGATTTAGGAGAAAATTTTTATTCTACAGAACTAGACATGCAACATTAAAAACATTTATGTGAAGGTGCATTCACCTGGATTGTTGTACAGTCTTTATCTTTTACAATTTTTATCACCTGTGTGATCTTTATGACAAAAAGCTACCAGACTGTTGAGATCAGCTCCAGAGGAGGTTATGTCCACAGAGGGGAAGGGAATCTCAGCACAAAGGGCTGACAAGGGGTTTGTTTTGGGGGGGTTTACCAAAGTCGGGAAAAGAGACAAGCCCAGGCCAATATCCAGCAGCATCAGGGAGAGCAGTATGAGCTGATGAGATGCAGGGCAGAGCCAGCACCTCTGGCAGCAGATTAAAACAAGTTGTGCTTGTATCCCCTCCCTCAAACCCCATAAAAGATGACTTTCATCAGCCAAGCAACCAGCCAGTGGGCATCACACTGAGCATCAACTGAAATGAGGATGTAGATGATGTAGTCTACACCAGAAATGTCTGCAGTCAGGAAGGCACACTGCCTGTATTGCAACCTCATTCACATGCAAGAAAAGTTAGATTATATTTCTTGTTGACACCCTCCTGAGGGGGTGGGATGCTAGCAAGGACTTTCGATCTCTTGTACTGGGGAAGCTGCTCACAGTGATGTGCTGTATCATAGTCATTAGAAGAATGAGCCAGGGGCTCCTGATGTAGTTGGAGTCAACAGGGAAACAAGCATGAAGCACCTCAATGGGCACTCCTCTAAGGGGGTGATACGGCCCAGCTGAAGTGTCTCTATATGAACAAAGAGGAGGAATCCTAAGCCACCATGCTGGAAAACTATGATGTAGTGGCCATTACTGAAACTTGGTGAGATGAATCCTGTAACTGCAGTGGTGGCCCATCCTTGGAGAAATGCAACGCAAGGCTTAGCAATCTGACCTAGTTAAAGATGTTACTGCTTACTGCAGGGGGATTGAACTAGATGACCTTTGAAAGTCCCTCCCAACACATTCTGTGACTCTGTCACAGCACAGTCCACGTGGTTCATAAAACCATGGTTCATAAAAAACACAGAAATTTCAAAACCTGATTTTATTCAAGCTCAATCTTCTCAAGTCAGTCTTTCTTCACTTCTTTGGTCACTTAGATAATCAGAGCCATGCAATTGATATAGCTACAATAAAATAACTGGGAAAGAGAAATACACTGATTAATGTAAATCCCTGTACTTTCCTTGGTTAATAATAGCTGCTTGCAATTCAGAATATGGGAATTTGCATACTCTGCTAAATTACTGAGATGGAACTGTGCTATAATTATTCCAATATAAGTGCAAGAAAATGAATGTCTAAGAAATAAGTATACGTATTGAACTGTAAGAATGAACCAGGTAAAAATATCACAGCATTTCTGAATTATGACTGGCCAAAACATTTCCAATTTTGAAGCAATAGTGCTGTGAAACATATGCAGAAGCATAAAATAGGAAGAGGAGGAACAGAGTCTGAAGCAGTTTTTCTAGAAGATAATTTTCTGCCAATATTTCTGTTGCAAAATGAAGATAACATCTGTTCACTTATAATAGTATCTGTGCTCTTAAACCAGTAATGAGCTTTGAGATCCTTAAATGAAAGGGATAAAATGGAAGTATTAGGTACTATAAAAATGGTGATTACTATTATAAATATGAAAAAATGCAATTATTTTATTTCATGCTTCTATTTAAGTTTTTTATCTGATGAAAATGATGTTTTGTGCCATTTGGAAATTATATGTAATTTTGAATATTGTTTGAACCTTAGTATATTTATTCTGGATAGAAATATTACTTAATTGGTCAAAGCATATCACACAAATTATGTTCTCACTTAGAACACATTAAATGGCATATTAAAGTAAAATTCACTATGCCTCACATTGTGAAAGGGACCCTGTTCATCTCATATCAAAGTGTGTGGCAACTATTGAAAATATGATGTCAAACCTGTTACGTGTGATATAATGATGGGGCCTGAGAAATTGTGTAGACTTCTATACAAGATTTTCCTGACATTTACATAGAAGTCTCATGGGGTAAGTCTGCTGCTACATCAACAATATTGATTATTAATTAGACTGATTCAGCGTGAAGGGATCTGGCGCTTTTGTTGCAGGAGCTGAAGGAAGCTCTGCCTGTGGGAGATTTTCCCCTGACTTATTTGCCTGTTTCAGCAGCAGAATGAAAAATCAAGCTCTCATAACATCTCCTTGGACACACTAGCAGACAATGAAACAAGCTGTTGCAGAAAATTGTTGGGAAACAACAATTTTTGCTGTTTAAATCATTGTTAACATCCTATATTTTAAGTCAGATTTGCTTTGCTTTATTTTTTTGTCTTTTCAAAATTGCAAATATGATTTATCTGCCAGGAGCTGTAATATATCAGAATTAATTTTTCTTTGCTACAATTGTTGTCGTATGCCACACATTACAGGGACATTCTTACATGTTTGCTTTCACAGTGCTTTATTGCAAGAGGATTTCCAGTTATGAAGACAGAGCATTGTCTGAGTGCAAGCAAGAGGGAAAGGAGAAGGCTGAAAGTCAGGAGAACCAAAGGTATGTCTGCATGGCATGGCACCCATGAAATGCCATCCATTGGATCCTCTTACTGTCTTTGTCAATGCCCTATCTACAGCACATCCGAATTGGCAAGGAAGCAGTTTGCTCTCAGTGTTGCAGTTTGCTTCCCAGTTGCCCGACACTTTCCAGTAGAAAATGGCAGACCCAGACCCAACCAAGGCACTACCATAAGCAGCACTCACAGCAATGAAATGTTGGTGTAGGGTGGTACCAGGAATACTTTGAAAAACAACCGCAGAAGAGTCATCAGTAGCTCTTCCTTCAAAGACCCCATTCACATGATGGTATCCAGTCTTTAAAAAGTTTTCTTTTTTTAGATGAAGAATTAGCAGAAATTAAAAGGGAATTTAGACTCCAAAGGTTGATTTTTTTTTTCCTCACCATCTGTCAATGAAATTATACAGCCATATTGCGAGAAATAATCCCTAATTTCAGAGAATGGGAGGAGATCATAAGGAAGAAGTTAGCTGAGAGAGATGTTGAACAGGAGGATTTTAATTCCTCATCATATCATAGACATCAATTGGTCTATATTGCCAGCCAGATTAAACTGTGCAAAATAGAGCCTATAGGCATTGAAGTATTTTAAGTGTTAACTTCTCATGCAGAGCTTTACTTGTCTTCACAATGTTTATTTTTCTTAGCTAGAGGAAGTTTAGATTAAAAAAATATACCTGCAAACATTCAAAGATACTGATATTTTAATTTTTATTTCACAACATCAGAAACTATGTCAGCTGCATAAACAGTAAAGATGCAATTGTGACATGATTGAACCAGTTGAATTTTTAAATGTAAATTAGTAAACAGTACAACAAAATAATGCTTTAGTTTTAACAGCTTATTTAAGTTTCTTTTATTTTTTACAAAAGTGCAATCTACTACAATCTCACTATGAGTATTTTTTAATACATTTATGAGTAAGCATATAATAAATAAATTAATAAATAAAGGATTCTAAATTGTCAAAACCAGAGTCCAGGTCTAAAATATTGCTCTTTTAATATTTTAGTTGTTTCCTGCTTGCTTTTGTTAAGTTAAATTCTCACCAAGCACCCTCCTGCCAAATTTTTTATTTGGAAAGCATGGAGGAAGACTGGAAGAAGATGCTGTATTTCAGGTAGAAACATAATACATTTTTCAGACATATTTGCCACATCATCCCTTAGAAACAAGTTTCAATGTTGAATAATGTTAGGGCAGTGAAGCATGAATGACTTTCCTGCAATGGAGACAGTTTTTCTTAACAGTACATTAGATTCATTCTGACACAAAAGAAGAAGCAATTTTATTGTCTTTTATTCTCAGATACTTCATAGTGCTGCAGAAATATTTGAGAGAGTGTAGTCACAGGCATAACGTCTTTTGTGGTGGCAGGAGGAAGTAATAACTACAGTAATTTAAGAAATGGTGTTGTGCACTCCTCTGACCTAGATCTCAGTGAATGGTAATACATAGCAGTATTTAGACAAGGAGGCTGAAGATTAAGGGGCTTTACATGGTCCCTAGGTTGAGCTACAGAAAAGGGAAAGTAAATAGCAGGGAAATAGCTACCAGAAGAAAAAGCAAGGAATTTTTTTTAGAACAATGAGTTGGTATATTGTCTCAGGAAATGCGAGTGTAGCTTTCTATGACACAGTACTGTTCAAACAGCTTTGAAGCCAGAAACGCAAGGTTTCTGACAGTGAGATAACTGGAGAGTGTCTGTGCCACATTTTGTAGAGCTTCAAGTTAGAGAACAGAAGCCTTCCAATAAATGCTGATTGAGTGAAAGGGATGTTTTGTATTAGCACTTTTGTGAAATGAAAGTTTGCCCCACAGGACAAAATGTAATCAATATCTTTCACAACCAGGACTACTCTTTCTCTACCTAGTGCAATCCATCATGTTTGCTATTGATCATTCTTTCAGAGAAGAAATAGCAATAGCAATCTAATGTCCTATCTTACAACATCAGGGAGATAAACCGTTGGCTTGATGGATTTAAAGCCTAATATAGCCCTAGATTCTATCAGAGGCTTGTTGGTTTGACAGTGTAAGCCCTTTCTTCCTGCAAAACACGGATGTAAATTTTTACTAATCTGAGTGGGTAGTATGTTTAATTACCTGACATTAAACACCCAACTGCCAGTGACATCTTTCTAGATTAGAGAAATTAGAAAATTTCTCTAATTAGAGAGAAAATTAGAAAATTCTTTTAAGTTTCACATACTTCTAACTTATGAAATTCATTCCAAAAAAAAGGTAGAAAGTTTATGCAACAGGGATCCAAAAGAATGTGTTTCCATTGACTCAGCATCTACTGAAAAAGAAAGAGATCAGGTTAAGTGATATTTAGCAAATATTATTTCAGTAATTCAGAAAATTATCAAAGGCTTAAATAATATTTTAAGTCTGCAGAATGGTTGAAAATGTTCCTTAATCGCTTATGGCTTGGTTTTGGGCCATTTGGTTTGTAATCAGGGAAAGCAATGACACAGATCTATTTTGTCATATTTTACAATGCCTCTACAAAAGATAAACGTATAGAATATGAAGAAGCAAATGTTTCTAAATTAAAATGCATCTTTTTCTCATTAATATCCATGCATCACATTTGTTCCCCCCTAATGGGTGTCCATGGTGTTAAACAACAGCTTTCTCAAAGATCTCAATTTTTGCCCAGTTTCTCAATTTGCCAGAAGCAAGAAAAGGTGTTTTTCTTTTCTTTAATTTTCTACTAGTTTCAGTGTCAAAAGAAACAATGAACTAAATGAATGCTGGCAGGCACCTTTGTCTTTATGTTGCAAGCAGAATAATGCTAACTATTGTGATAAGGGGATTACCGAGTAATATATTATATAGCACTAAAATGTGTTGCTGCATATTGCATTTCTTCCCATTTACCCTACTGGAATGAAATTCATATAGAGAAGTATGTGCTCAGAAAGACCTGTTCACAGGAAGCCTGAAAAATGGAGAAATGCTATGGTAACACACCATAAATCTTGTAGCATATATGCTACTATTGGATACAGCAGCAAACTCTCTAAAAGATCAACTCTAATTGTGTTTAATCATTCTTCAGTTACTAGTCATGTCCCTAGGAAAACTCAAGAGAATTTTTAGGAACCTAAGTAATAACTAAGCTCTGTACTACAGAGAGATAATGCAAGTTTGCTTGGTATCTCTGTGTTGGCATCTTATGATCTCAATGGGAAAAACAATTGCTTGCAGTATTTTCAGGTGGTGATACACAATAGTGCAATCTTTGTGCCTTTGTTCCTTGATGAAAAAGAACACAAAGATAAGATTTTCTAAAAATGATACCTCTCAATCAAGGAGATACTTATTGCATGCTAAAAAAACTCCCAAGACTCTAACCTTTACTCTTTGAAGCCACTGAAATAGCAGTAGCAGGATGTAAAGTCTGTCTTTGTTTATGCCAATATAAAAGGTGAAAATCCTAGGAGAATTATCTGCAGAATCTCATTTGTTTTTAAGAGACTGAAAGAGTATGAAAGCAATATGTCATCATTTTTGTAGTGAGACCTCTATTACATGCTGCACAAATTCACTTGTCATAAATGGAAATTCATGTGTGAATTCATACCCTCTTGACACCAAACAAGGTCTTTTTATATCTCCTAACTTTCTGTTGCTGAGTGAGTTTTAGTAGTGCAGAATTCAGATTCTTCAGTCTACTTGACCTATCCAAAATTAGTTTTCTATTTTTTTATAATCATGACTGAAACAGGTAAGATTGTGACATAAATAAACAAATAATCTGGAATAGGCATTGCATACCACATATGAGAAAGGTCAGGGTTAAAAATTAAATTGATTTGATCATTTTAATAATTTGAAGGGATGAAATCAGTCTTCACAATTAGTACAATTTAAGAAAAAATGTTTTTAAGAAACAATAAACTATTGATTACCAGGGAAAGATAAATCAAATAGTGAGCAGACAAATACCTCAAATATTTGCCTTATGCAATCGACAAGGTCCTCCTGAATACACAAATGACACCTGAATATCTACTAAGAGAAACTCTCACAATTCTGTTTCTCTAAGCAATACCATTTTAAGATTTAAGTGAAACTCTGCCATCAGTTTAATCATATTTAATTCATGTAGCAGAGACAGAGGAATCGAGCAATGCCTCCTGCCTTGAAAATATTGCCCCTTTTGAATGGGATATTCAGAAAACGGTCATTCACAGGGCAGAGAGGGAAGGATTAAGTTCTGGCTTAAAAAAGAGGATCAAGCATGTCATGTGTTCACACCAAGAGTAAGTGAAGAATATCAATAAGTCCCCTATGATCTTGGGAATTAAAAAAGAATTATTTTACAAAAGCCTAATGCAAATCAGGCATCATATACATTACTGTGGCTAAAGATGTATTCCATAAATGAATGTGGCATGTAAAACATAAATTAATTTTCCACCTCCTCTTAAATCCCAGAAGCTCAAGAGTATTTTAGAAACCAATCTAGGATCAGCTCCTTCTCTCTGGAGAGACTGATTTCCTATGAGAGGAAGACTAAACTCTTAATAGAAGGTGAAAAGGATGCAATACTGCCATTCTCACTTATCTGTGGTTTTACCAATAAAACAGGTGATAATCCAGGATTACTGGCACCTCCATATTGCTGTCTTCAGCACACACCCAGTGGAGCCTTGGCTAAGGGGATGCCTAGGGTACCCCTGGGCATTGTCCTGACCCCATTCAGGGGAGACCAAATGCAGCTCTGTGGGAAAGGCAGTGTAGGCACCAGGTTGCAAGTGATGCCATCCTATTTGGTCTCAAAACCCCATGCAAACAATTCCTGCCCTGTTATATTTAGAGAGATGTTACTTTACGACTATTTATCAGCCTCCTAGGGAGTGTATAAAGGAAAGATGCTGTGCAGCATGCTGTGTCTGCCTCCCTACTATGCAGCTGAAAGAAACACCCTATAGGCTGTTCAAACCTTCATAAAACTATGTTCAAGCATGCTACAGCATCTACCAGGCTAGAAGATGTGTTTAGGAACTTGTGTTTGCAAGCTCTCTCTTCCTGCAGATGATGGTATCTTTGGTCTCTTAAGCCTGACTGAAGCAAAGAAGGCATCCAGTAATACCACCTTGTCTGCTTCCTCTGTGCTCCAATGCACTCGGAGAAACTCTTCCTGTTGACTTTGACATCCCTTGCCAGATTTGACTCCAAAGAGGCCTTGGCTTTGCTTATTGCATTTATGTGTACTCAAAGAGCATTCTTGTACTTTTCCCATGTTGTCAGCTCCCACTTTCATGTGCTTTAAACTTCTTCCTTCCACTTGAGATTTTTCAGAAACTCCCTGCTCAACCTGCATCACAAAATACACTAATACAACTGTTTGTAGTTGCAATTTACAAATCCATAATCTGAAAATAAAATATGATCATCATTACGACATTTCTATAATTTAAAAATAATTTGAGAAAAATATAGTTTTTCTGAGGATTTTTATAAATCTATGGAGTTTAGAGAAGATCAGGCTGCATGCAGTTGTCCACCATGCAGTTATTATGATTTCAGAAGGAGGAGGAGTACTGGATGAAAAGGATAAGTTTAAAGGAATATAAATGTGAAAAATAATTTGGATTTTGAATTGAGAAATGGCACTGGTGTCACAAAGGAAGAGTATGTATTTGTATTAAAGATCCTTTAAAATGTTAGGCAATAATTTAATTTATTCCATTGTAATAAATTCCTGTTTGACAACTAATAAAGAAACACTTTGCCAAAAAACAGACTAATACTTCATTCAAACTGAAGATAATATGGATAATTACCAGATTTAGCCAGAAAAGGGGAATTGAATTTCACAAAAAAATTTTCAGTTTAGAAACCCCCTTCTTCTCTGGGGAGTTCGAGGAACAGAATGTGCACTGAGAAAATACGATACTGAGCATATAGCTTGAGTTTTGTGTCCAGTTTTGGACCTCTCGCCACCAAAAAGGCAATGAGGTGCTGGAGCAGATCCAGAGCAGGGCAACCAAGCTTGTGAGGGGTCTGGAGAACAAGTCTTATAAGAAGCAGCTGAAAGAGCTGGAATTGTTTGGCTTAGAAGAGGACGCTGAAGGGTTACCTTATTGCTCTCTACAACTACATGAAAGGAGATTGAAGGGATGTGGAGGTTGGTCTGTCTCCTCTCTCCAGTGACAGATGATACAACAAGAGGAAATGGCCTTGAGTTGTGCTAGAGGCAGCTTAGAGTGATATAAGGGAAAAATTTTGACTAAAAGAGTTATCAAACATTCAAAGAGGCTGCCAAGGGAAGTACTTGAGGCACCACCTCTAGAGGTATTTAAGAAACAAGCATATTGAGAGCTTAAAGACATGATTTAGTGACAGTTCTTGTTAAGAGTTTGGTTGATGGTTTTATTAGATGATCTAAAAGGTCCCGTCCAACTAGAGTGATTCTCATATCTCCCATATGTGATGTTCATTCTAAAGCATTTTTTTCACGATGATATGCCATGGAAAATTTTAATTTACCCTTACTTTTAGAAAAGAGCAATTAAGGCAACTGGAAAAGAAAGACGGGAAGGACAGATGATTGCCAATAATGTCCAGTCTGACATGAGCTTGTAAAAAGATCTGGAATACACAGAAATGATGCATACAATGTTCCACATATGCCTGGCATGCTTTTCTTCAATCCAATTTTCCTCCAAATCTTCATAAAGATTGTGAGTTCTTTGTCCTTCCTCTTTACTGTTAACCTTGTTGCTTTTGGGTTGTTAGATCATCTCCTTCATCTTAACTCACTGTCTTCATAGAATCTCCATCAACAAATAAGGAATTTTGTCTGGTCCCAAATCCCAAGTTCTTCTTCTGGCTCTTTAAGTTCTGTCTCTGAAATGAATTTTTTTTAAAAAAAGAAAAGCCAGTTTAAAAGCATTGCCCATCACATTTCTTCTAAAAAAATCTTTCAGCAGGAGGCAGTTCAAATTTAGATGAGAAAATCTTTCAGTATTGTTAACTTCATATTACCAATTGGATTCTTTTCCAGTCAATTCCTTAATAAAGAGGAAAAAAGTATAGGGTTTCAGAGCAATTACTTGGAATTGTCTTTAACAGTGAGAAGCAGACTATACTTACTTGCTTCTCTTTTGATGACTACATCATTATTTATTGATTGACAGTCCTGAACTGCAGCACTTTTGCTATTTAAGATACATTTAAAGTACTTAGATATAACTTATGAATCTTTTTACTGTATGAAGAGAAAGTGGAGAATAGTGAAAATGATCAAAAATATCTAAAGCCACTTATCTAAAAGAATTCTAGCCATTAGCCCAGTATAACGTCTCTATATTACATTAATAGCAGTAATAAGAGTTATTTATGAAAACTTGATCATAATTAAGTTTATCATTAAAACATAAAATATATTTTATAAATTTAGGTCTGATAAATCCCATTCTTGATAACTATGTGCAGCAGAAAAAGAACACACAAGCTGTGCACAAGAAACAGTCCTTTGTGTTCTCCAGAATTTGTGCAGTGAGCTGACAGAAGCCCTGCACAGAACAAGCCCTGCACACATCTAGCAAGATTTAGGAACTTAAGTACTGCTCAAATTAGGTACACTACAAACACACACAAGAAGACCACATGTAAGAATTAATAAACACTGGCAGATCTAAACTGTTTCTATATATTTCAATATGAGCAACTACTAAAACCAGGACATGAAGGCATAGAATTTGCCAAAAATCACTAGCACATAGAAAATCTTATTAAAAAGATTAATCACACTGTGTAATAAAAACCTAGGATACTTTTTGACAAGCTAATACACAATTTCTTTTAATTTCCATGCTGGTTTTACAGCAGTTTTGTGTAAAAATCTCTGAGTTCACTGCTTTATCGAAGGATATTTTGACAAGGTATAACAGGAATATTCAATGTGTAGATCAAAAGGGTTTTTGTTCAATTGCTCTTCTTAGTTTAAAAGACACAAATTTATTTAGTAGTTCTTCACTTTTGTGACTTCAACATATGTATTCCATGTGATATCATTAACGAATAGCTTATCTAAATGTGAACATAGATGAAACGTCAGGGAAATCTTTCCTACTGGTAGTCTGCAACAGCCATCCTTGACAAACCATAGCATCTGGGAAGGGATGGGGCAAGAATTTGTTCTGGGGTGTCCCTCAGACACATGATGAAGGGCACAAGTAGCCAAATGAAATGGGAGACATGTTTGCTTTCTACTGGAGTGTGCCAAGGTTCTTCGGGGCAGATAGGAAGGCAGCCAATTGTACAAGAGCCCATCCCGGATGTGCAAAGCCTGGTCAGCCTTCTAGCTGCTGGTGTTGCTTTAGATTTCCACTTAGCCAGCACTGAGAGTGAGTCAATACCCCTCTTTATTTAAAAGGACTACACAACTCTGTCCCAAGTTATTGCCAGACAAGCATTAAAACTGTAAAGCCTCTTAATAAAGGTAATATCCAGCTGCTCTAGAAAGAAAAATATTTTTTTTTAAAAATTAGTTACAAATGAATAAGCAAAATAAAATGCTTATGTTTAAATGTTTAATCCAGATAAATGTTAATAAAATGTTTATCCAGATAAACAAGAAAGACATTTTAAAGCCCTCTTTCTAACAGCACACAAATAGAAAATGCTAACAAAGGCAGCTAAAAAAACCATGAAAATGTGCAGGCATATTAAAAGGAAGTGTACCATATGTCCACCAATATCTAGCACAATGGGAACATTAAGAAAATCATTAAGATAGTGTCCCTATTGCGCCCAGGTATATAGTAGCATATGGTGCATTTCCTGCTTCACTGTGCATTTCCTTGCTTTCATTGTTTAGCATCACTAATTTAGACCTCAATTAATATAGTTTGGGTGTGCATTTCTCAGAAGAATATTTAAAAATTCTTCATTGCTGCTTAAAATGAGTATATTTTTAGTGTAAGTACACAGTAAATATTAAGATGAGGAAACATTTTTCCTGAGCCTTCATTACATGGAAGAGCTTGTTTTAAGTTAGCTACACATGACACTTAAATTATTACTGTCTTCTTATTTAAATCTTCACACAATTTACTGTAATGATACTACAGAGAGACATTACAAGGTTGTTGACAGTTTTAATCAATGGAAATTTCCTAAGGACAGATGCTGGTACCTCTCAGAAGGACAAATTGGAGGCAAAATAGTAAGGGACTAATGTAGCAGTGTTAAAGAAAGTATAAAAAGAAAGTGCTTATATACTGCAAGCCACATGGAAAAGACAGGGAAACCAAGATGTCTGAAAGATTTTTCTCCCTCATGGATAGTTATTCTCCAAAATTGAAAGAAGATTAAGGAATGTCAAGATTACTCAGAAAAAGATTAAAATTATTTAAAAGACCCATTGTCTCACTCTTCAGAAGAGTGTAGCTTTCCCACAGTAGCTCAATACTCATGACTCCTTACAGGAAAGAAGGAAAAAAATACATTATCTTCTCAAAGGTATATCATTAGTAATTTTATCCATCTTTCTAAAAGATGAATATACTGTTTCATGAGTTTGATACAAACAATGAAGTATGAATGAAAATGAAAAATGCCACCAGCTTCTCAAATGCTTGCATCAGAAATGTTTAGATCAAGTAATTGATTAGACTAAAAAGCTAATATCCTGAATATATAATTTTAAAAGATAAAGGGTGAGAGTCCAATTAATAATAAATTTCACTCCATATCCAATGGAATTGGCCATTTACTGTCTTACCCATGACAGTAATAGTGACATAGATTCATGTCAGCTTCTAGTTTCAGTAAATTTCCTTTTAGCATTAGGGGTTATTACCACAAGTGAACATAGGGGTGTGGATAATGTCCAGTCTGACATGAGTGGTAGAAATTGCATAGCTCCATGTACATTCATTCACTCTGTTGTTCCAGTCTCTAAAAATACTATATGGACTCTTTTCTTAAAATGTTGTGTTTCCTTGAGAACCACAAGACCTCATGTGATGTTCTCTGTATTTCTCATTCAATTATTTTTACTTCCTCAGAACTCATGCAAAATTACACTTTTTGTGATTTTTCTTACAAGATTTGTGTTTTGTCATATAATTATATTCCCTTCTGTCTTCAAAATGAGTTCAAAATTCACTAGTACATTTCTGGGCATAGTGTTTTACAAGAGCTACTACTGAAATCTACTGAAGATTTACATTTCATGTTTTACCTAGGGAATATGACAAAAATAACAATTCTTATCAAACTTTTGCTACTGCAAAGTAGAAACAACACTTTGCAACTGGATCACTGTAGTCATACAGATCATAACTTGAAATTACTATTTGTGGAGATAAAATAGTTTAAATATGTCACCCACTTTAAGCACTTTGTTTAAGAATGGCAGAGGATGAACATTACACAGTGAGAACGTAACCTAACCATTCATTAATTCAGGTCATGTTAACAGTGAGATTTTCCTAAAGAAAAATCGTTCCCATTTAAAACAAGACAAATTTCTCCATTCTAGCACCTTACAAATTCAGATGACCTTTGAAAGGTCTGTTTTGTCTTTTTAAGTAAATAGCATAAGGACCTATTCATGTAATAGTTCTTTACAAAATGCCTTCTGATTTCTCAACAGTTTTTCTAGCCTTAGAGAGAAGGTATCAATAATATATACATCTCTCTTTTTAGAAGTGTAGTTTGTGGGGAAGGCTATTTTTGTGAGTATTTTTTAACAGCTGAAGAAGGGATAAGAAAGTACACTTGGGATAAGCTCATTTTATTTTTTGTACATTAAGTTTCACTTTCTACAATAATATTTTCACCTACATAATCTCAGGCCAATAAAAAGCATAATCATTACCCTTCCCTGTAATTACATGGCTGCTAGCTTCAATTTCATTCCATTTACCCTTTCAGATTGTTTGAGGATACATTCTTTCCTATCAGGATGCTCTCACCGACCACTTGTCCAGCAATTCACAAAATTCCTTTTAGAACCAGCCAATATTCTCTGCTTGGGTAATCTGTTAAAGCAGAGTCGCCACAATAACTCATGACCCTTTGCAGATTCCCTCCTGTATGTTACTGTCTTTCTTATACAGAGGCCCAGAACCAAACCCAGGAATCTTGATTTGGTCTCACTAAAAACTTGATGGAGAAAAAACCAAAATCTAATAGAATTCAAAACAGAAGCTAATGAAGGTTGTAAAAATATGACTACAAAGATGATAGTCTCAGGTCAGTGAAGTGACAGTGAGATCATTTCAGTGAGAAGTGATCATCAGGCTGTCAATATTTAACAGAGAACAGTCATACACAAACAGGCAACTTATTAGTTAGAGGCAATTAGATTCTAAATAATCTGAAGGCAGAACTGCAAGCAGAAAACTTCTGAATTATTCCACTTATAAAACTAATTGCTTATCTTAGTTACCACATTTCTTTTTCAGTGGCAAAATTCTGCTCTCTTTCTTGAAAGGGAAAAGTTGTTAATTATGCAGAATTTGAAACATGGCAAGATAATGAAATGCTGTTCTAGAAGAGAAAAGGAAAAAAGTGAACTATTAAAAAAGAAATAGAGAACACAATTGTCATTATGCTACTATATTATTCCTATAATGGCCACATGCTGAATACTAAATATAATATTCACTGCCTCTGATTGGAAATCACACAAATCAGGGAAAGATCTGAAGAACAACATGGAAACAAATGTATGGGACAGCCTCCACAGGAGACGTGACTAAACAAACTTTAAGTTTCGTATTATGGAGTAAACAGGAACAGGTCACAATTTCAAACAATACAGAAAGTACAGAACATCAGATTAAACCAGCGAAAGGCAGATTTAATGCAAGAAAGAATAACTTCTAATATAACATAATTAAGACTTGACACATCTTGTAGCAGGCCATTAAGAAAACTTCACAAGGCTCCAGATAGGTATTGGACAATTTAATAGAAGAAGTAATAAAAGAATTAATAGATACCATATCTGACTGAGAAATCCTTGACTTTTATTCTCCTATAATTTGGCACTGTACTCCTGAGATACATATCTACCTGTCTGCTTTGCTTTTACAGTCTACTTAAATCCACATTTGTCACCCACAAGAGGCAGCATACCAGTTTAGATGGAACTTCATGAGGTGTTATTCTATTATATTCATTAAACATTAGAGCCTATGGAACATTTGAAATTAAGATTTTCTTGTAAATGTGATGAATTTAAGTAATTCCAGATAATTATATTTTTATTTATTATTTGAGATTACCTCTGGCTGAACAAAATGTCAAAATAACATCATATTTTTCACATAAGAATTAAAATTCATCTGAATGGTACTAGCCTCCAACAAAGAAGCTACAGAATATGTAAAAGTGGAAGTGTTACAAGTCTTTTGCAACTTTGCTATATATGCTCCAGTTTCACATACATAACTCATTTGGCACAAATTTTGCAATGCTGCCCTTTCAGCTCTACATTTTCTTATCATCACACCAGAAGATATCTCATTTTTCATGCCCTGTGGAACAAGATTTAGCTGCAAGCTTCCACCTTAAAAGGGGCCATGACACAAGAATATGGGAGTAGATCCTCTCAGTAATTACCAAAATAATTATTCAGTCAAATAAAAGCTTTCCAAGACCATCTTCAAAGCGCAATATTGCTTATAAATCTGAGTAATATGTCATACATCACTTTCTAAGTAGTATACTTCTTTCAGTCTCTCTTGCACAGGCTTGCTTTTCTATCATGTTTCTCTGTTGTAAGTGTATCAATTAATTTATTAATTATTCTGAATTCATTAAGCTTTGCAACAAATTATAATCTTTATGGTAGTTCAGTTCTGTGTAGAATTATTAATTTTTCATTTAGCTCTCAAATGAAGAATTTTTTTGTGCTTCACAATTATTCCAATTTGTATGTTTAAAACTGCAATGCAATATGAATTATACATTTACACTTATTATTTGAGTTCTTAAGTGCAATAACATGTAATCAAAAACTCATTTGTATGTGTCGAGTAAACAAAAAATTTGTACTTCTGCAAAATGTAAACACTAATAATCTGGTTTCCTCATATTTGGTCCCACAATTCTGCTGAAAAGTAACTTTATTACAGCTTTCTCAGCTTGTATAGTGTAAGACTTGTCACAGAATTTTAATTGGCTATGATGGTCACTACAGATCTGAGATGACGCTTCAAAAGTTGTCCATGGCTTTTTGTTGTCTGGTTTATCTTTAAACACTCCTCCAGTGTGGGCAAGCAGAGAAAATCAATTATTTAAAAGCATCTCAAACTTCTTTGAAGAAAAATGAGTAACATACGCTGATATTTTTTTGTAAGTGACAGTAAATGTATATTACAGCAGGAGGCTTTCAAGTATGGAGCTGATGGATGACAACCACGTAACCCTAAAAAAAATTTATCCAATGCAAGCTTCAACTTCTTAGAAATACTGCTGAAAGAAGCTATCTCATAAAAATGCTTCACATTACTATATGAGAAATAAAATAAAGTGACTCTTCCTGCCTGAAATATGTGCTGAGAAGTGATAAGCACATCTAAAAGGTTTAATTAAAACTCCCAGGAATAAAGGGAAGAGCTACTGACACAGGAACTGTCATGACAAATTAGCTAATCTAGGCATTGATGCACTCATGGCTTCAGCCCATCCAGGACAAGGTACTGCTCTGCCATAGAGATGACAAACCCTTTGGTATTGTTACTGTGAAATTGCATAGCTCTATAAGCATAAACAGTTACTTAAACAAATCAACATAAAAATAATGTCTTTTTCAGTATACAAGCAAACCATGGGAGATTTTAAAACCAGAAGACCCTGCTCCAGAGAGTCTGATCCGTGTTCTGAATATCAGGATTGGTCCCTCCTGTTGTCCATCCATGCTACTCTGCTGGAGCAGATCTTTTCAGCATTTATAGATGCAGTTTTACTGACATCCACAGGGAAGTTGTGCAATCCTCAGTTACCAGAAGTTCTTTTCTAAGCTACTAAACACAGAAAAAAAGCCTCTACTCATTTCACAGCTGTATTTTTCATTAATTTTGTCAGGCTGCAGGTTTCTTAATGACTTCCATGGCCTCCTCTTGTTGAAAGCATAAAGTGATTACAGGAGCTCAACTCTTGCCATCCTTCCTTTGTAACCTGTAGGAAATATTACATGATTTCTAGTGTGTAATAAAACCCACACTTGCATGGTTAATGATGAAATAAAACCAGAAAGAACTGACATAACAGCAGAGCTGAGTCATGCATTTCAAAAGAGAGGAATTGATTTTGAAGGGGAAAGCCCAGCATTCTTCTCTTGAGCCAATTTTTAAAGCAAATACACATTACATTATACTCTTCCAAAAACCATATCTATATTTTAAGGCATTAGTCATTCCAACCCAAACCACGACAACTGTATTATAACATGTATTTTGGGATTGGTCTAATTAATTTTGGTTTGGCTTAGGTTGTTTTCCATCTTTTTAGTCTCTGGCTAATGCCCATAATTAAATGAGAATTACACTAGATTAATAGCTTGTGAAAAGGAATTTTAAAGGACAGATGAGTGACAAATTTGAAGTCCAAAACAGATGAGGCTGATAAATGTGCTGATGCAAGCTCTGTGGGATTGATTTTTCATCTGCCTATTAACTCTTACTCCAGAATTAGTTTACTAAAAATGACAATACATATTTGAGGAAGAGCACTGCATGGCGCAAATAGTGTGTCAGAAAAAGTGTAGAGTGGTTTTCCTCAGTTTATTTGGTGGTAATTGTACTGTTGTATAATTACAAGAAAAAAGAAAAAGTTTGGACAGCATGAGATACTGGAACAAAAGGTAAATTAACATAACTGTAGTCACATTAACATAATATAAATCACATTAACTGTTCCTTAATGCTGGTTGAAGAAATGACTGAGATGATGAGGAATCAGGCAAAGTGGACAAAGCTTTTCAATGCTCACATTAGGAATGAAAAAATGTTATGATTTGACCTCAGAAAGAAACACGTGTTTCTCACTTCGACTGCCCCTTTTACATTGTTACATGCAAATTATGTTAAATGAACTTGTCATAAAGCTGAGAGATATGGCATCCAAACATACATCAGGTTTGTCAGAAGGGTAGAGTGCAGCCTTTTTGGAGGGCCTTGCATACAGTGTTTCTATGTACAAATGTTACAATCCAAGTAAAGAAGATGGGGTTTGGTGCAAGTTTACAGACTTCAAGGGACACCACTGACATGGAACAAACCAGAATGCAGACATTATGGACACATAAATTAGTAGAGACAGCAACAATGGAAACAGAAATCAAAGTGCAGAGCTTGTTGTGCAGAAAGTAGATAATGGAAAGCCTTTCATGTAACTGTAGAGTCTTGCTTGCTTTCTTTCTGGAAGCTGTATCCATGGAATTTAGAATATATGCAGTATGACTTTAACATAACACTAGTGGAATACATGAAGTATGAAAGCAAGCTAGCTATTATTAAATTAAGAAAATTGCAACTCTGCACCTCACAACTCTAGACTTGTGTGTCTGTATAGAATTTGTATCTCATCTTCAGGCTCTGAAGGAATTTTAGTTCAGATAAAATAAAGCTCAGCTCCAAAACAGGAAGCGGCTTGGATGGGTGGAGCTTGAGGGGTGACATGCAACCAGGTAAGTCTCCCTTTAAAACACTGACCTCTAGTGACATAGAGACATGTCTACGTAGTGTGCTAGTTATGCTGTAAATTTCTTGGCTGGCAGATATGAATGCAGTCTAATGATGCATGTTGTCTGAAAAGTATTTTTTAATTTGTTCACATTCATTTTAAACTTGCAGAACATTGAGATAACACCTTGAGATAATACAAGCTGAACCAGAAAAAAACATAATTAACATTCGCTAATGGAGGAGGAAAGCAGTAAGATTCTCCCTGCAACAGGTCAACGCTCCTTGGTACTCTGTAAGGCAGAAGTCCACCTGGGCACACAAAAATGGGATGGGGGATGGAGGAAGGATTACTGGTTATGCTGTTTTGCATGGACTGCTTCATCAATTTGCTCTTGGCCATACAACAGATGTGCAGTCTGAGCACAAGCTATTAGACTATATCATGAAGATGGCCCAAATGAACACAATACTCATCTATGTGCAGTGCCAGCAGTGAGAGTCTAGCTCTGCAAGGCAAGAATCAGGCATGTCCCAGGAAGAGCAGTACTGTTACCAAATACAGAAACCAGCTTCATAGCACTGAACAGATGGGTCTTTGAAGCAGAAAAGACAAGCTTATGTGCTGACATACCTTAGCTTCTGGGTCTGGGAGGCCCAGTAACCTGCCACACAACTGAGCAGGATGAGATGCTATGGAGACCAAAATAATCAATGCTGCAGAGATTGTGTAGACCACAACTAATTGGGTAAAAACCAGCTGTGAAGGAAAGATGTAATCACATAGACAAGGAAGTAAAGATTAATTTGCAAATAAGGAAGTACCATAACAAAGTATAATAGAGTAAAACTTGAGAAGTCATTATTCAACTGCATAAGGATCTCAGATTTGCAAAGAGTGAATGACAACAGAATATAACACTTCCTTTTGTATAATACTCAGGAAGTCTCCAATGTTGTTTATGTCTGCCCTCCTATTCACTAGAAATACATGAATTAGTCTATAATAATATAAAAGTATGAGGATAAGGGAAAACTTTGACATATTTTATTAGTTTCTTTTGTACTTTAGTCTTTCAATGATCAATTTGTGCAAAAATCCCACATGACACAAAAAATCATAAATCTTAATCTAATACATGTAGTAAAGGAATATGCAACAAAGGGTTATTCATTGAAGTCTAGCATGTCAACAATGATAGTGTATGATCACATCTATTATGGAAAAATGATAAGAAGTAATAACACTTATGTATGGGATAGTTTATTCATCATTCTCTGCTTCTGCTATTTTCATAGCTACTCTATAATTTTCAATTTTAAATATAATAAGAGTAGTTTGTCTCAGATAATAAAATATGATGGATTTAAAATTTTTGTAATTACTTTACCTACAGATATTTAGTTATATGTATAATTGTTGTATCTTTGTAGAAGTAATAAAAATTAATTATGTCTTATTGAGAGTAATTAGGAGCTGATTAATTAAGAAACTTCTAATAACAATGACCCTCTTTTCATCATGTTTCCCACTTCCACTACAGTGTTACTCATTTAGAATATAGGTACTTAAGGCTTTTTCAATACAGTTCCATGAAAGACATGGAATAGCTCATGTCACAGTTACAAAAACCTTCTCATAATTTGAAGAGAAATATTGTTGGAAAACTACTGACAGTGTGATGGCCAAGAATCATTAACAATCTTGTGCTTGTTTTTGAACAGGTGTACAATTTAATTATCAAAGCCAATGGGCAGTATTAATGCCAATTTCAGAGAAGCAAAACACTACTGGGTATTCTGAGCCAACAAGCAAATAAATATCTCATTTTAATCAGACAGTCTAGGATAATCATGATTAGTCAACAGTACTATGGCAAATACTTCAAGCAAGAAATAAAAATGGTACTTTAATTCTCTGCATTAAAAGTAATCACTAATTGTCATACTGACATTCCTGCCAGAGTATTTTGCCCTTCATTAGCCCCTGAGTTAATTCCAGATCTCATGCAGAATTACAGGGGGCAAGACCACAATAGATAAGAGTACTATTATGCTATTATATCTTTTCTGTATTTATTTGATCATATTAAGTGATAAGCTTCTAGAATTTTGATTTAAAATAATTTATCCAATAAACATATAAGGCTAAATATGCCATTTCCCTAGTTTCTTAGAAAAAAAGCCTCCTAATGCTTGCATAAAATAACTTTTACTTTACTTAACTCTATCAATTTTTGAATACTATTACATTGCACAAAGCCCCAATATTTTTTTAAACCACATTACCTATCACACTAGTATTCCTAAAGATTATTCATGCCAAAAATAAGGATATCCTTACATCTTATTCTAAAATATTCTTCCATCTTAACTTCTGTGGTCTGCATGAGCCACATTAGATACTCATTATATGCTGGTTCTCCTGAAGCTGTTATAGTTGGAAAAAGCTGTACCAAAGCCGGTGATCCATATTATTAAAAAATGGAAAAAAAATTAAGAAAGAAAGAGACGCAGGGGGAGAAAGAGTGAGTGAGAAAGGGAGAGAGAGCTATTGGTGGAAAGAGAGCAAGCGGGGAAGGGAGCCTTAGAGACAGATATAACAGTATTTCTTCCTTAGCAGCACTCCATGTTTGTGCTCTTGCCTTGATGCAGCAGAACGGCTTTTCCGACACATTAAGAAATACAATTTTCCCTTACAAATTTTGCTAAGGCAGCTGTGTTACTTTGCATATATTCAGCTAGTGTGAAACATACTGCATCATTTCTATACCTATTGAAAACTATTTTGAAAAGCATGGTTTTTTTCACATGATCAACTAAAGAAGTTATTTCTGTACACTATACTGTCTCAAAAATTATCCTACTGTGTGAGGGGACAGCTGTCACGATAAAGACCAATTGAATTTTATAAGTTTGTGAAGAGTCTTATCTCAACCTGCTTTGGTAAGGATGTGCAAATTTTTTCTATGTAACTGAAAGGTGGTTTGCAATCTTCACAACTAGTAAAGTGCACTAACATGGTCCTTATCTAAGGAAAGGATATCATTCAAATCACAGAGAGAAAAAGAAACATTGTGGATAACCTTTTTTCCTCCCTTTCTATTAATGGAAGATTAAAACATATGAATTAACAGGTATGTTACAAATTAAACAAAGCCAAAACTCAAATGAAGATTACAAAAATATAAAAGGCATATTTTGTTATTTTTTTATTTCCATGCATAACTGAGGCTTGATAGCAGAGCAGAGCAGGCCTTTAGTCTAGCTCAGCAAGCTTTTCCAGAAGCAATCTTTGATAGTACAGTAGGAAGAAAAAAAATATTACACTAAGGTAACACTTTCTACCTGACCATTTACGTAGAGGCAAGTTGGAGATGGCAATGTCACTGTGTCACATTATTTTTATATTCAGCAAACATACAGATACACAGAATGATTTGGGTTGAAATGCACCTTAAAGATCACCTAGTTCCAACCCCTCTGCCATGGGCAGGGACACCTCCCACTAAACTGGGTTGCTTAGTGCCTTGTCCAGCCTGGCCTTAAACACCTCCAGAGAGAGTATCAACAACCTCTCTGGGCAACCTGTTCCAGTGTCTTACCACTCTCCCTGTGAGGAATTTCTTTTTTATCTCCAGTCTGAATCTCCCCTCTTCCAAATTGCAGCCATTACTCCTATATGCTCATCTCACTTCTTATCCAATGTTGAATGTTATTCATAAAAAGATCCATATAGTTTTAGAATACACTTAGAGAATATTTAAGTATATTTTGATAGCTATTTAACAAATAGAGGCAGCATCACCTATGTTTTTATATAATTGTTAAATATTAACCCCACTTTGCTCCCATATTTCAGGAAATTGTGAATCGATGAGCTACTAAAAAAATATACACATCAAGCAGCAAAACTGTGACTGCATTATAAACTTCAGAAAATAATTTTATCTGTTTTAATTATTGTTCATTTGTTTCTGTGGAAATAGGTAAGACTATAGCCACTAAGGATTAAGATAATGAGTTCAATCAAAATTTGACCTATCACACCAAACCTCCCATTTTATCTATTGCTTTCTTCCACAGACATTTTTATCTTCCAAAGGGGCTTTTCAACCTTCCATGAGACAAAGCAAATAACAGGTTTAGAAAACTTACTGTTTACTATCATAGCTTCTATCCAAACTAGACTCTTAAAAGAACTTATTCTGCAACAAGTTATTTAAACTTCGTTAAGTTACTTGACCGGAACGCTTTGTTCTTTAGTAGAGTGTTTGTGAGGATTTTTCGAGTAATTTTGTTTCCATATGATATAATTAGTGTGTTTCTTCCAGAGAATTTTATTCAAAATAATTTTAAATCTTGAATATGAAGAGATTTTTACAGAGATTTTTCTCTATATTTCTACATAATCTCAAATAAAATCTGACTTTCTTCAATGGGCTTTCTTAAAAAGGTGTAGCTCTGGATGTAATCTTTGTGCTAGGAAGCTGTCATTAGCCATGTGGGTTACATCAGTCTTCAAATTAGATTTGAACTTTTTGGAAAGCATGAGACATCACTTGCTGAAGGCAACAGTGGATGAAACAGAAACAGCCTACAACAAATAGAAAAAAACTTTTCCCATGATGCAAATATACTTCAGCAATGTCAGAAATGAAACCAGTTCGGGTTTCGTTGTCATTCTTCCCATTATAAAGAAACCCTAACAATTCCAACATAAAACAAATACAGCACCCCAGCTATTCCACAACCTGAAGAAAGCAACCTCAACAATGACAACTTAATCAGACAGTCTGGCAGTTTAATACACAAACACAGCTATTATATAGTACAATAAAGAAGAAACAACCCAAAGCCCAGCCTTCTCACTCAGCAGGCTGAGTGGTGACACTCCTGACAGTAATTATACAGTGCTCTGCTACATACAGCACATAATTTTGGTGTTTAGTTGATATTTGTAAATTGCAAAAAGCAAACACAGCAGCTATAGTTTTGAGTCATACATTTTAATTATTGTTTACTGCAAGCATTTGCAGTTCATATTAATTTTAAAGAATTACATAAGCACTACTTTCCTAGTCGTAAAAATTTAATTAAAAAAACAAACCAATAACCCTCAAAAAAGTCAGTAAAGTAACAGTATGCAAATTTTTTTTTCAGTACTCAAGGTTTGATGATGACCTCCTGCATATGAAAGAGTTTGGAGCTTAAATGATGGAAAATCATAAGAACCCAAGCCAATGCTAACTGAAAATTCAAGAAGAGTAACCAATTCTCAAGCCACACAAGGCTGCCACCTGCATCAGTCCTTATTAATTCAACAAAATATCACAGACAAGAGCTAAAAATTGACTCTTCACACCAGAAATTATACCTGTATCAATGATTCCCGTAGATTTTTCTCAATGCATACAAATAGTTATCTACATATTACAAATGAGAATTTGTCAACTAGGAAAATCATTGCTATATTCTGATGAGATGGTCATATAGCCCTTATGTAAAAAAGAGAGCAAAAACTCCCTAAACCAGTGCTATAAATCAATTTCCTGTTAGTTCTATGAATATTTAAGAAAGGCTTTTAGCTTTTGAAAGTTAATTAAAATTATAAGAAAGTTAGTGTATGCTATAGGTAGTTCCTTCTCTAATTAATCTCATTTTAACCTCAAATTGCATTAATGTCTTGAAGCTATGCAAGAATGCTTTCTTCCATAACACATGGCAGGATAGAGAACATTCAACTTGTTTTCCACCCTGAAACTCTGAAATCAAGAAGCACAGGAGAAAAATTGGATCTTGTTTATGCATTCATCATCAGAAAAGACAGCAGAAATACCCACAGATATTTAACCATTTAAATGAATTGAAAATACTTAACCTATATATTTAGCATTTCCATATGGAATATATTTCTGTTTGCTTACATCTCAAATGAGTCTCTTCAGCATTACTTTCCTAATGGCTAAAATGGCTGAGCATTGAGGATGACCTCCCTTCCAGCCTATGCTTCAATGATCCTATGAACTGCTTTAAGAAGAAAGCAAAATTGAAAGGGAGAAAACATGCTCTCAAGAAAGGATACAAGGTGTCATAATATGCATTTCTTGTTCTATCTCCATCAATCACCACAGAACCTCTAAAAATTATGCTAGTAGATAATTTTTAAAATATAGACAAACTTCAGATCAAATTCTTTTTCATAGAGTATCAATGTCACATAAATATCTGTTTACTTCAATTAATTTGCTGTCAAATAATTCCAGAAATAATTTTAAAATGTAGATGTTCTGATTTGCAATTCAAAAATATATGAACAGTAGTGCTAGCAATGAGCAGTTTTGGGTTATTTTTCCAAAGTATTGTTACAGTTACTATTTATCAAATAGGAGAACTTCTGTACTCAAATATGTACACTGTGTATAGCTCAATAGACAGGAAGGTTACCACTGAACAGAGACTGGAGAAGGGCTCCAATATTTGGTTTCTAGTTTCAGAGCAAATGGCTACTCTGAATAAAGCAGAGCAGTAAACCAACCCAAGGTCCGCTGTTGGGGATTCTCATCACTGACAGGAACACGCAGGAAATTTCAGGGTATATGAGTTTTGTGAAGAACCAGAACTCTTTAAGGACATGAATAGCTCCTGATTACAAATAATTACAAAAATTTCAGTCAATAAATTATTTCCAGTTATCTTTGTAAAAATATAACTCTTAATTTACTAATGATTGGGTTGACTGATATGCCTGTATTATGCAAAAACACACTATGACTAGTATGATCCTACCCAAGACTGCTACTGGCAGATTATAATTGATTACCAGCATTATCTGACTCAAATACTGCATTAAATAATACCTACTTGTAGACGTGGGAACAGTTCATAGCACTTTTTCTTTGTAGTGTTAGTTTCCATGCTTGCCCCTCCCTGTTTTCTAAAGGATCTAGTCTTGGTTTACATTTTAGTGTGAAACCTACACTTTCTTTCTTTGCTTTCCGGGCTTTTAAGCTTCATTTTATATACTAATTTTGGCATGAATGATTTCAGAATTGTTATCTACACAGCATTATAATAAAATGCAACAATGTAAAGAAATTGGTTATAATGAACATTCTAAATTCAGGGTGAATGTCCCTTCATAAATTCTTGTTTCAGTTCACATAAAGAACCCATGATTTTCATATTCACAGTAGTTTCCTAATTGGAATATAGTTAAGAGTAAGAAGTCACAAAAGAAAATATTTACAAATAGTAGAAATCTACAATACCATCTGAAAAATTGCATAGTCAATCTACTGCTTCCATATTAGACTTCCACACTAGAAAATAATTTCTCAGCTATTTTATGTAGTGACACATATAATGCTGTGGAATCAAATCTAGTATTGATATAAAATGTAACACTGAATCAGTTTATCATGTCCAAATGTCAGTTTGGTATCAGTTTTTCCCTTCATCCTTCTGGAAGCATAATTGGAAGGTACTGGAAGAAAACTGTAGATTTTCCTTTCATATTCTTTCAACTTTCTTTACTTTGCAAGTGCAGACATTCTATCTGAATTATTTATATGACTGTGTTACATATTAGAAATGCCAAAGCAAAAAAAAAGGTTATCAAGCTATAAATAAATATCATAGTAGCACTGAAATAGCTATGTGGATGTGGACTCTGCATGTCAGGCCTTTCTCAACAGAAAGAAAGAGCTGTTCTGAAAGCTAATATTGCTTACTAGAAAGAAATGTATAAAACAGTCAAATTTGTTGTTCACATATGTCTTGAAGGACAACATCACTGAAGCCCTACTTTTTAGTGTGAGCTCTTATTTTACTGCATCATATAGGCCTACTCACAAGCTCAATCAATTTCCAACTAGACATAGTAAAATACTGATTGATGCACATCTCCATTTGATTTTACTGTGTGTCCCAGGTTCTTTTTCTCAGCAGAAATTTCCATCAGCCGAAGTTTCATGCCACTACTTAAAGCTCTGCGTATCCCCTTGCATCATGCATTGCTCACTAAATAGAGCAAGATCTAAATCTTACATCAGAGAAATGTCAGTGGCAGCAACGAGACCTCAGTTAGTCCTATACTATAATTATCTACTACATTCTTACATGAAAGTTTTCTGTCCTCCAAAAATCTGGACCGCCAGTTGTGTTCCAAGAGGACAAGTGGTTTCTGCAATTGTTGTGAAGCATAACACTCAGAAAATTAGATTTTTTGGAAATTTCTGCCTTTGAATCCTCACTTCAAGAAATATAACCCTGTTTGAATTCTGACCCTGCTGAACTAATTGACTTCAGAATAACAGGATCTTAAACCTGTGTTTTAACAACTGATATTACCCCATTACCTTGTTTCTTTTCTCAGGCTGGTTCTAGAATAAAAATGTGGATTACTAGCAAGCATACATTCCTTCCTTGTTGGAAGAAAATGGATGTCTTTTCTGTACTTAAATTGCTGCTATGGAGCATGAAGAACACATTACTATCAAGCTTCTTTATCATATTAAAAACTCATACTATCAATATCCAGTTATTGTGCTTCCTTCTCTATTAGCGCAACAGTAGTGAGATAATTAGTCATGTTAATAAAAATGTGACTATTCCCTAAAAGATAATAATTGAGCAGAAAATTACCACTTATCAGCAACATATTAACTTTTCTTCCAGAATACTTTCTAAAAAATTGATTTCTCTCAGAAGATTATTAGATGACTGGTTTTCTCATGTTTTTTTCCTTTATTTATGCTAAAATTGGACAACCATCAATTTTTCCAATCTATACTTTAGAGCTTCCTTAAGAATTTTTAATGGAAATTACATTTCATTAGTTTTGCACACTTATTTAAAGCTCATGTGAACATATGGCTTCAGCTTTATGAAACTGAAAAAGCTCACTTAAGTTACCAGTTCAGTGCATATATTAAGTGAACATTTTTCATCTTCTGAGATCGCTGAAACTAAGATTACACTGACCACTAGATCAATCACTTATTCTGATGAAAATTTTCTAGAATTAGGAAAGAGCAATACTTTAATAACATAAAATTAAATTCCCGTGAAAATACTGTATTGTGTTTTTGCTTCTCATCACTTCTGTCTAGACAGTTCTTTCTATGTGCATTTTTTAACACTTTGGTAAGGGGAAAAAAACCTTTTACAACACTATTAGACTAAGCAAAATGGTTGCTGTAACCATATCCATTTATACATAATTTTTTTAATCATTAACTTTGCAGTTAATTAAGACTTGCAGATTAACTAAGAATGATTAATATCAGTTTTATGCTTGCGTGGAGCTAGAAACCATTACCAAATAATAAAAATACGTTCCATAGCACATAGTCAACCTTTTTCCTCTCTGCATTGCTTAGATTTTGCTACATAGAAAGCCTGAGGCAGGAGGGGAGGTTGTGGAAGAGGAGGAGTAAGCTAAACCATAAACCAGGTATAATAACTCCATCAAGTACCTGCACTTTCTCTCTTACTTTGATTTTAGGAGAGAAATTTTCGTATTTTAGCACTATCATTTCAATAATTTTCCTCTCAATTTCCCATGCTTTTCCCTTCATTGTTTTCTGTGCTATACATTTTCAAGAACATCCATATGCACTTCCTGGCAAACAATGCTACAAACAAAATGCAAGAATGTTTTGCTATAGAAAGCAAACTAAGATATCAAATGAAAAATGTTGCCAGTTCAATTGGATTTACAAGATGATCACATCTGACAAAGATGTTTGCCATAAAGCTAGTCTTGTGAAGTTTGCCATCCCAAACCTCATTATTAATTAGGTCATAGTTACAATAGAAAAACTCATACTACAATACAGACGTTATTAATTGTTCAGCCTTCTATATTTTGGAACAACAGTTTATAATTCTTTTAAAGATATTTTAAAACTATGTAGAAATAATTTAAAATGAGTAAAATGTGACTTATTCCTCTGTGCCATATAAATGTCAAATGTGGTTGTGAGCTTTCCCAGAATTAATACATATTCTCCTATTCTCCTGGCATACATGTAATTTTTTTACAATATAAATGAGATGTTCATGTTAAGCTGCCCTTATTTTGCTAGTTTACTTCCTCAAGGGAAAACAGAAGTTTGGCTAATGCATCAATAGTTTAAATGCAATCTTATACAATTGCTATCGGTTGTCATGATTAAAACATTTATTAAATTTTATTGATATTACAAAACATTCTATGCTTACAGAAGGCTTCTGATTATTGACATATTACTTTTGAATGGAAATTATTATGATATGCTAAAGAAAAAAAATTAATCTTCTCTGAAGTACACATATATTTTAAAAAGGTGATACCGTATAATTCCTTTACACAATATTAACACAATAAAGTTGCTAATTTTCAAAGCAGGAAGTATTAAGAAAATTCAGATACCACTCACTAAGTAAAAAGTAATTTTTACAGATAATGCTCCATGACCACATGAGAAGTACAAATAGTAGGTGTATAGAGATACTGCACAAGACAGGTGACTCCTGCTGAGTTCTAGGTCTTGAAGTAAACAACCTAATTACTACTAATAGATTGTTATTTTGATGAGAATAAACAGCAAAATAAAACTAAGCAATGACAATTTTCATGAGCAGATGCATACTCTAATCAAACTAAACTATTCTATTTATTATATGTAAAATTTGACAGCATAAATTTATGACAAAGTCTAAACTGAAATGGTGGGATATTTCTTCTCCTGGACAAGCAGAAAGCCAAAGATGCTGTACACTTTAAAAATGACACAAAAAGGTATACCTCAAAAAAGATCCCCAAAGCTATGATTATAATATAGTCATACTCTAATAGTTATGATTACATATGTAGGGAAATACAGACTTCGGTTACAGAGAACAGAAATTGAAATAGTTTCTAGGAAAGAAGAGTTGGAAATTTATGAGTAATACTATGGAGTAATGTATTAGATCAAATCATTCTGGTAATCTATTACTACTAATCAAATAAACTATGATTATTTCTGAGAGTAACAATACAAAAGAGTAATGCAGACCCAATGTGCTTCAAATTCTACTGCAGATACAGAATAGCCTGAAATACTCATTTGCCCTCATTTCCCTAAGCAGTAATTTCAGTCCAAAAAGAGACAAGTCTTGGGAAGGAGGAAAATAACCCCCCAAAAAAATGTCTTGGCATATTTGCTATCCAATAAGTAGGACAATTTATTTTCAGAAAGGCAACATATACATCATATGACAATGTCACATTTAAATAACCCCTACTAGAATAGAATTGCATTTAATATTCTTTATTCATCCACATAATGGCAGCAGTAATAGCATTTTCTCTAAATTTGCCTGCTACCATTTCCCCATGTGTCATATCTCCAGATAAAAGCACTATCCCCACATTTCCCCATGTGTCATATATCCTGATAACAGCACTATCCCCAGGGTCCCTGCCAAAGAAAAACAAAACCCAAATGCAACAAAAAAATTTAAAACATCACCTCCAGCCCTCCCCTCCCACCATTCACGTTCAATTACCAATTCTAAGTATTTTACATTACGGTGCAAAAGGATTATCTTGTGTTATCTTTACTAAACTAGGGACCTCTCTTGTTCCTGATGGAAAAATACAGATGAAAAATGGTAATGAAAAATATTTATAGTCTCATTAAATGACCAAAGGAATCAGAATTCTGGCTTTTGACTAATTATGAAAAGATAGGAATGGTCAGATGCTCAAACGATTCTTGGTTTTGAAGGGAGTCATATTCAAGAAGCAAGCAAGTTAGAGCAATGCCAAGGGAAAAGATCAAGAAAAAATAAACTTGTATTATCAATGTTATTAAGCAGCAGCCTAATGAACTTGTACCCTAAAAAGGACTTTCTGATTTGGCTTCATGTTCTACATAATTGCTGGAAGTGGTTTGAGTCTAATTAATTGACTATAAAGACACTAGAATTTGGTATGTTTACAAGTTATGACTTACGTTCTTCAGAGAAAGAAAATACCATTAACCGATACTGTCTATGTAACAACAGCCCAAAATAGAAGTTCTAGCAAAGAAAACCACAAAATTTCTATTACAATAGCAAAAAGCTTAGACAGGTTTATCTTGCCAAAATTCAAACTTGCAGAATCATAAAGCAATGTATTGGAATAGACAAGGATCTCAAAGCATTTACAATAATTTTATCTTCACAGTAGACACAAAGAGCAAGAGCAATTTATCAGTGAACTAACAAATTGATGCATTAGAGTAATGAGGCTGAAGTCCATTTATTGGAAACAATGTTTCCCAGCACAAAGAGAAGTACAAAACATGGATAATCAATCTGTACTGTACAGAACAAATATTGAACTTGGGAAACTTAAACACAGAAGAGATGTGTGAACTTGAAGTAGTTTAGTTTTATTATCTTTGCATTGTTATGTCATAAACTGCAAAGCAACATTTGCTTTATATGCATTGAACAGGTTTATATTAAACTAATGACTTACAAAAATTGAGGCTGTAAAGCTAGGACAGTATGAAATCCAGCTGAGTCTTGGCAACTAAAACCACAGTATTTAATGTTTTATGAAGGATGTGTTTAAAAGCAAACAAAAATTCCCTTAACAATCCTAAAGCAAAAATCACCTTTAGAGAGGGGAAAGAAAAAAAAACACATGAATGTACTAAATGAGATAATGTGTTAAATGCACAGTATAAAAACTACAACAGTTACTGAGGTTCAAACACTTCTTCATACTGAGGACTTAAAATGTAACACATAGCCACCCTAAAATACATTGAAAACACAATACAACTCAGTACATTCAATAAGTATCAGGGATACAAAATACACAGGAGTGACCATTATTTGGGCATGGCAAACAGGGAAGTGTTATAATATTTGAATTAATCAGAAGAAATTAACATATCTCTTTCCAAATTCAAATTTAACTTCCAGAAATTTCATTATAACCAGGTCTTTTCTTCCTTATAATTTAGATTAAAAAAAAAAAAGGCAAACTATAAAACAATGATGGATTCTATCTTTTACACTGAGCAAGAGATGACTCTTTGGTGGCTTAAAAGTTTGGAAAATAGATGTTACTTTTAGAAAGGCCTGTAAATCAGCTGATGCATCCCATATATAAGATTAATTGCTTTGGAGATTAAAATCGAAGTTTAAAATATCTAGATTTTATTCCTTCTCTCTCTAAATGGATTTGAATGCACATTTTCCACCAAATAGAACTCTAAGGTACAAAGTAAATGTCTAAAGTAGAATCAATAAACTATGTGTCAGAGTTTGATTCTGTAAAGAATAAATGAAAATCCAGGGCAAGAGTAAGCAGAAACACTGTGACTTAGCTGCTCATCAAAGAAGATGGATTATTTGACTTTATCTTTCATGAGAAGGACTCACTGTCTTACATGAAATTATTATTTCACTTGATTCTAAAGAAACAGAACGGAGCAAGGAACTTTCAGTCAGGACCCTCTTTTCCCAAAGTCTATTTTTAAAAACTATTTTTTCTTACTGGAATATATCTAATCAAATGCTTTGATGCAAAACAGATTGAAGAACCTATGGTAATAAAATTTTCTCATGAAAATACTTGTGAAAGAAAAATTATGCATAAGAATATAGAACATATTAAAAATTAAAAGTTAAAAAATTAGCTTTATAAATGGGATAAAGTATTAACAAATGGTTTCAGTGTCTTGGACAGAATGGATAGCACTTATATGCATTCTTCATTTCTCCAAGAACTTGGCTTTGCTTTCTTCAGACAGAATTACCTAGGTATTCCTTGAGAATTTTTCTGAACAAAAAAGAAAAATATCCATATGTTCCTATATTTCAGTGTAAATACTTAAAGTATATTTGGAATGTAGTTATGGTTCTTATTCTTTTGAACGTGTCTGGTTCTAGTCAATAATCAATTACTTTTTTTTCTAGTGGTACATTTGTGCATGTAATTATAATCATTAATACATTTCAACAATTGTAGGAATAAAATATGCATTTGTAAACATGGCACATTGGCATTCAGTTCAACATCACATATTGAACTTCTTATTATCAGTTAGACAATGGCTAGTTAATAACTCTTGGTTAGTTTTGTGCTATGGCTAGCTAGTATTAAGCAAGAGATCCTTAAGAATGTGACAACTGACTCATTAAAAAAAAATACCAACCCAAAACTTCTCTAGTAGGTAGATTAAAGCTAGATTAAACCCTCTTTACTCTGAACACCTCTGTCTTCTGGGAAAAACATTTCCTAAACATTTTGATTAAAAAGTGATGTCTACATTTCTTTAGTCTTCAAGTTTTACTATCAAAATTTCACATAATTACTGTTATTTGCTTTAAGCTATTATTTTCTGTCATTTGCAAGCACCACATTAGTTATTACCTTCTATAACCTGCATGTTCTGCTTATGGCTATACATGAACCTTATTTATTTTCTTTAATTTTCATAACTTTAATTATAAACACTAACCCAAAAATATTTAAATTTGCTTTTTTTCAATGTAGAACAGCTTTATTAATCTTTCAAACTCAATATAAGAATGCTGGTTTTCCAAAGATGTTAAATGCTTTTTTGATCAATCACAAGAGCATTTGTAGGATCAGACAAAATAAATAATTCCAAGTGTAGAACAACATTGACTAGAAATGAAGAAATTAAGGAAACAATTCAGCTTGATCATGTTGCTGTATAATTCATGGCAATATAACAGAGAGACAAAACCCATGAGAACCTAAATTATTTTTCTCCATGTAATTCTAAAAAAATATGCAAAAACTCTGTTACATAAAAGATAATTAAATAATAAAAGGAATTAAAGAGGGCACTCATTAACCATACTAGGGAACATGAAGTGTTCTTATTATCAGACTGAGTAATGCTAATGTAAATGCTGTTTCACTGCAACAATGATTTCAAATATTTTTGTTACATTTTAGAAAAAGCAATTAAGTTTTCCTTTACCACCTGATTATTCATTCATAAAGCTTGATTAAATCAGATTTTAATTCTAATTCCTTTGTGACACAAAGCCAGTAGACCATGGAAATTTTTCTGTACTCTTCCCAGCCAATGCATGCAATAAGGCTGGAAAAAGTTCATTAAAAAAGCTCAATCAAACAAAACAAAACAACCAACCAAACAAAAACCCCCCCCCAAACCAACCAAACAAAAAACAAGCAGGAAACCCAATCTCTAACATAATTACTGTAGTAGATAGAAGACACTGTTTGAGAAAAAAGTAATAAGCATGTTCAGTACATTTATTACAACTAAGTGAAGGTGAAACACTGCAACTTGAATGATGTTTGTAAAACTTAACCTAAAAATTTGACACTAAAAATATTACAAAGCTCAAATGGCTGTAACAGCAGGATTTCAGTATTCAAAATATATTAAGATACTGGGTAACAATCTACAGAGTGAGTAAATCAAATGTGAATGGTAACATATTGAAGTTCAGTTACCTCACACGGGAAGGGCATACTAGTGAGTGCTCACAGGTGCATTTCATGGACTCTGACCCTGAGCTCAAGGAAGAAAAATCTTTTAGAACACATGGGAAAACATATAAATTTTTGGCTATTAAAAATAGAGGAGTTGGCAGAACAGTGCCCAAATATGAATGCGACAATAAAAGTGTTTCTTGATGATTTACTATCAGCATCCTTTCTAAAATGAGGTAAAATGCCTGGAGAGAAACATGGGCTACTCTGTAACCTCATTGAGATGTGTCATATGAAAAGCAGAACCACAAAGCACATTCTCAAAGGAGACAAATATTTATGATTGACTTAACTTTATTTACTAGAAAAATGATCAGCTAGTGTTATTGCCCTGTGAGTAAAAGATAGTAAGAACATGAGAATTATTGATACATTTGCAGCTGAGTTAGTATTACAAAGAAAGCATCTACAAGAAGCCAGTGAAAACTAGATATAATCTTTGGAGACATTGATTTTGTTATTTTTTAATCAAGTGAGATGAGTTATGGTAAAGAAAATAATTACTATTCATATACTGTAAATTAGTTTTATGTTACTAGGCAACTGGCAAAATCTATTATCCAAAGATGAAAAAACAAATATGTTGCAATCAAATGGTATTCAAAAGGCTTGAAGAGAGCATCCTGAAAAGCATGATGGTAGTTCCCTTGGCTGCTCTCAGATTGAAATAGATCCAACATAATAATGTCTTGATAATGTCTTCTAAAGAAGAACACTGTTTCATATAGAAGCATCATTATTCCTTCTTGAAACAGTATCTTCTCACTATTAACTCAATTTGAGATACTTAGTAGCTTTTAGTTGAATGAATGGCAACAGAACATTTTAATTAAAAAAAATGTGGAAAGATCTCTGATTGGTTGGCAATGTAGGAATATGTTTAAAATTTCAAACTCATTGAGTATATAGGAAGCAGAAGACAAGTGATAAAAAGCAGTGCTTAACTGTAATACTCCTATTTATGAGCATAATGAAAAATATTATACTACAAATCTTATGAAAACTATTTTTAAGAAATTAGTTATGTTAAAATATACTTAATTCTGCTTGAATTGACTAAAACAGACAGCCACAAAAACCTCTATTGCTTCTCTTGAAAAGGTATGACCACATTTTTTTCATGTAAGGCTATTATTAGATTATGTAGTGGCTGATTTCTTTATAAATGTTAATTAGTAGAAAAGAGCTATTAAGAAATAAGATACTCTTTTGTTCAGGTGTGCCATTACCATTTGCTTGGGTAAAAACAGCATAGTATTGCAAACCTTCTTAAATATTGTTCCATAGTTACATGTAGCACTGTGAAATAAAGAGTAGTATAAATTTTTTGGTAAAATTTTTACACCCTGAGTAGCCATGGATATAGGAAACAGCTGGTCATTAAAAGCTCATGGAACCAGTAAACTCAAGTAGTAGCCCAAATTTTTATTGCAATCCTGTGTTTTCAAACATAATCCCATCTGCTGACATGGACATAGAGATCTCTTATGTTGTTTAGATCTTTTCTAATACCTTCAGACTCTGTCAGAAGTATATTATTTAGGCCACATATAGATGTATTCCTATCCTAATATATCAACTAACTATTAAATCCAGACCTTCAACTGCTCTAAGAGGGTAAAACCAGAAAAGCAACAAGAATTTTGCATTTCAGAGCATATCAGTTCACTCGTGGTAACTAGTTTCTGTAAGGTGGCTGGCAGCATTTGTACTGAAAAACCTCAGACAGCCTGCTGCTCTTCTATTTCATAAAGCAGGAGAAAAATACTAAGAGGATATTTACAAACAGAATATATGTTAAATGCTTTTGGTTTAACACATTGCTAACTGTCTCCTTAACAATGGAGTTTCCATTCAGAAGGTTCAATCTTAACGAGGTCTAGAGTCTTCAGACCTTGCTAAAGCTATGAAATTCATAAACATGCTGTTAAAAAGAAAAGAGCAGATGGTAATTTTGGTGGGTCACAAATATGCTGAACTACTGCCACACTGTTCTATTTCCCTGACATTACATTGCTTATTGTTCCTAACATCTATCTCCATCAAAAACATATTGTCATGTTTATTAAGATGATATGGCATTATAAACACTGGGATTTTAGAGATCATCTATAGAGAAAAAAAAAATTAATATTTAAGAAAAAAGCAACTAAGCATTGCCTTGTATCCAATACATTGAAATTAATTCCAAGTGTAATGACACAAAGATAGCAAATTTTATAGTAAATTGGAAGGTTCATGCAATGCTTTATCATGTGGCCAAGACATGCTTATGCAATTAAAATATGCTACAATTAACTCACTATAGTGACAGAATATTTCTCTGGCAATGCAGGAGATCCTGCTATTCTATTCCAGACTTGTCTGGACCAATGGTTATTCTTGCATGAAGCTAAGTCAAATTTCATGGTGAGGTTTTTTGAAGCCCGCTGCTTCAAAATTCCCTCTTCAGGATATTACTGTAGAATGTTTTCATTCCAAGTAACTTACTGGAAAAATGAATTATTATCATACAGAAGCATAAATTTAAATTGTTTATAATTTTATTGTATTAATCTAAGAACCATCTCTTCTCATTCAGCCTAAGACCTCATTGAGATTGTACTCCTATGGTAAGCAGAAGACCAATTATTAACTGCATATGACAAAGGGCTATTACATAGGAAAAATCAGACTTTATGCATTTTCCACATCAACTTCTTTGTGATTAATCTTCTCATTGTCACATAATGTATTTTTTATACCACTTCTGTATTATCTATGCTGAGTATCTTTATTTTCCTCAGGAACAATTCAGAAGAGGATCTATAGGCACATACATAGGCATGCATATACATAGCTCAATTATCTGTCCCTGACCAAGGACCATGAGGTGCCAAGGCCAATAGAAATTTTTAATTCTTCAACTACACGTACTAGTTTTATCTGTCTTCATTTCCAAGTAAAGAGCAGTCTCATTTTTGTGGTTTGACTGAACATGAATAGGTCCCTAGAAAGCACACACAAAATAATAAATGCTGAGTATGCAATAAAGATGCAGGTCATTACTGCAAACAAGCACCTAATCTATAACCTAGATCTAATCTATAAATCATTGTTTTCATTAGGGAACTAAATCTTGTTAATAAAGTTCATCATCAGAGCTTGACAAGAGTGATAGGCACCCTAGTTACTATAATGAAAGCAATTTTCTACAAGACAATGAAGAAAACTGATGATGTTCACTAATAATAATAAAGTAATACTTATTCTTAAGAATCAAACCAAATAAACAGGCAACTTCTGAATGTGAAGCAAAACATTTGTGCTGTTCTGTAGGTTCCTCAGAAAAGTAAACCCCCCCCAAAGGAAAATAAGTAAATATGGGCAACTTTAAAACAAAGGAATCCTTTTCTAAGAATCATTCACAACAGTTGTTTCAGCAGTTGACGTGGTATGGTATTCACCAGGCTCAAACTGGAGGGAGCACAAAACCTACTCACTTTGATGCCCTCACATTTCTTCCGTATACGTAATGGACAAATTCTCCCATCTTATTTTCTTAAACTACCTCCCAATAATTAGCAACATGATTTATCTGCCTCTCCATAGCAGATTCAGGGCAATAGCTAGCAACACCAGTGACAGTGGCCAGCATGATGACAGGAGGAGAAGTCAACTATTGCCTTCTCGTTATGAGTTTTCAGTGAACAAAATAGTTCCTCTTATACATATTATATGCTGGGTGCTTCACTGTATAAAAAATATTCCAAATAGCTCATTTCATCCAAACTATGCCCACATCATTTCCTATAAGTTCTATTCACACTGGAATTACATTATCATCTTATCTGGGAGGAACTAAATATCATCACAGAAAGTGTACTGCGAACAAAAGCCACAAAAATGAGCCATGTTAGGCTAGTCCCTAAGAAATAATAAAACATGTCCCAGACAGATGGTTTAGTCACAGTAAAGGAGTCAAGAGAATACAGCTCTTTAGAAGTAGAGTAATTAAGAAAGCTAAAGATATGTAACTATCTCTCCTAATCGTGACCGGTGAAATCCCTGAAGTTACACAGTGAATTTCTGAGCAATTTCAGAAAAATGGGCTTAAGTGATGTGCTGCATACAACTTAATTCCTTACTACAGTGAATCTTCAGCTTCAGGGAAAGGGTTGTGGTCACTCTTAATACCTCTACGAGATCATAGGCCAAACTACACAAATTTATGTTGACCGCATCAACTAATAGTACAAGTCAAACCTGGGGACTTCTGGTGAGGTATAGACTTTATGATTTTTAATAATGGATGATGGTAAGAAGGAACATAAATATACAGTAACTGTAAGCTAATGCAGAAACTGCAGCAGCTGATCAATTTTTGGCTTGGTTTGCATTCTTTTTGTGTACTTTTTTTCCTAGATTAAATAAGTGTTACTCAGTGGTAAGATGATTTATTTCAGTTCCTCTACAAAGTACTCTTGAGTTACAGGTCTGGAAGATATGGCTGTTACAGGAGTAATGCACCTAACATCATATGAACAGAGGTACCAAACAGACTTCAATCCTATTAGAAGCATAGCAAACTAATTAGACTATAAGATCCTCAAGAACTGAACTGAGTTTTGTAGTCAGATGCTTAGTCATAACATGGCCATGAATATGCTGCATTGCTGCAAATAAAAACATAAAAACATACAGATTTAAGAACATGAAAGTATTATCATACACCCCAGAACCAAACCAGAAATACAGGTTCCTGAGATATGAAGAATGCTTGGTAGTGTAGGGCATGAAAAATACTGAGCTGAACTGAAATTGTACATAACTATAGTCATGTGGAATGTTTTGCCCAATTTGGAAGGAGACCAGAGGAACACAAGACAAATTCTGCCATCTGTTACAGCCATATAATCTCAATAAAATCAATGGTCAGACTTTGGCTCAATACCAGTTAAACCTTTGAGTCATGGGACTTAATCACTGCAAATGGCCAAGACCTTGGATCTGTGCCTCTTAAAGGAGTAAGCATTTTATACATCATACTTAAAAAAATGACTTTGATAGAATCTGTCTCAACCTTCCAAAGAGTAAGCAAGTTCTATTGCCACACATAAGAACATGACCTGCCAGGCAGGAGGTGTGGAGGAGAACCACATATCACATCTGAAATGGGCTATAATGGACTGATAATTCTTTTGCCTAACATGACTTTTCTTCCAGAATTTAATTTTTATTTCTGAATTGGTTCTGTGCTATGGTTTGTAGCCAGATGAAATGGTAAAACATAAAAATCAGGATCAGAAAAGTTCTGACACTGGAAACGTGATTTCCTCTTTGTTAGAGTACCAATTTGAAGTGTGGAGAACTGTCTCTCTTGACATCTCAACACGTCAGTGGCAGAACCAGAATCATAATTTAAAGTTTAGGAGCCTTAATTCAGTGCTTTATCATCTGTTACATATGAGCATTACTGATGATCTAAGACATCTCTTTGAAATTTCTATGATATTTATCTTACACACAATTCAATGAAAATATTTGATAAATCTGACTTCTAATATATCTCTGAAGTTTCTTTTCTCTCTTAAACTTCTATGTCAAGAGAATTCATATTACACTAAAAGGCTCACAGTGCAACAAGCAGAAGACAAATAGACAAAAATGGCAAACCCTATGGGGAAGACTTTTGGAAGAAGGATGGCCTTGCTTTTTCAATATAGCAACTATTGAGACCATACTAGTAAGCCTATTTTAAACCTTCACCAAACCAAATATAAAAAAATAAATCTAAAACTGCACATATACAACCATACACCACTATCACACACACAAATAATGTTTGTATTTCAGATAGAGAAGGAGCTTGATCAACAGTGTATCCCAGTGTACATATCTTAAACCACTTATCCTTCTAGCAAGTGTCAAACAGAAAAAAAATACATTGAGCCATTTTTTCCTTAGTATTTCTCTTAAAATTATAGGGGTTTAAGTTTGCAATTGTCTTCAGGTCAGTGTAAGATAAAAATAAGAATCTGTAAGGGTTTCATGATCAAATATTTGGAAGGGTTATGCAGGCAATATTAAGCTAAAAATGAAGGTATTATTTCTTGAGGTATAAAAGATGTTATTACTTGCTTTCAGGGAAAGCAGTTAAGAACAAAATCAGTGCAAATTATTTTTCACACGTAATTATTTCTTATCCACTCTTTTTGCTTCAAGAGACTTAAAATTTGTAGCTGGATGTAAAAGGCATTATCTAGTATTCTTGACATTTTCATTCTGAAATTTTTTTTGTGTTTGAAGTAAAAAACTAAACAGTTTACACAAAAACTTTTGGAACGATGTAAATACAGTTCCAAAATTATAAGAAATGACCCAATTCTTTACTCATTAAGATGACAGAACATGATATTATATACAGTGGAGAGCAAATTAAAAATCAGGCTCAGAATAGAATTAAGTAATGAAGCAGTATCCTATACAAACCTAGCAGTACTATAAAATATGTTTCTGATTTCATTTATTGACAGAACAGCTTTCCACAGTAAAATTCTTTTAATTTCACATTATGTTGATTTGGGAATAGATAATTCTGTTAGTTTATAAATAACTAGAATTGTCTACATCTGGTTTATTGTCTGTTCTGTAGTTGTATGTTTTCATACAGCAAAAAATTTTCCTGTAAATCTTGAAAGGAGTATCTCATCTTTAATGAGAAAAATATAGTTTGCCTTACTTATCATAAAGAAGTTAATCTACAACCATGTAATAAGAATCTAAATATTGATAAGAATAGAAAAAAAAGAAAACTTACTCCTTTGTACAAGAAGGTACTATAATAAGCTATTACCTTATTTGAAAGTAGATAATATTACTTACAGGAAAATCCAGAGTTGTATACAAATACAACTTCACATACAAAATTTCAGTGCTGCCTATTGTTACCATGCATTTAAAAATCTATTTCACACAACAAATCTAAAGAGAAAAAATCACCCTCTTTGTTATTAAAGTTTGAGGCTTTACTACCAACCTCACAGAAAATAGTGTTTCAAATCACACCCCAGAAAAGCCTTGATCACTTTAAGGAGTCATGTCCTAAAGAGTATGTTAAGAAATGGGAAATTCTGACAGCAGCTCAGACTGCTGCATCAAACTGCATAAATCAGATTAAGTATTAACTGCATGACAAATATCTCTTCTAAATCTGCTAGGCTAGGCTATGACTATAGAAATGTACTCCTAAGAGGGTCAGTGAAAATTAACAAGGATCATATAGTAAAACAAAAAGTAGCTGTCAGAAAGACTGAGAACATTCCATTTTCCCATGAGTCTGATATGCGAATACAAATACATTGCACATTTTGTCTGAACACACAAGACAATTTTCTGGCAACAGTAACAGAGAAAATAGCAAACTTCTTTTATGGTACATTAAAGACTTACTGCTTGTAGTGTTAACTACAATTCCTTTATGCAGTGTATCATACTGTAGTTAGGTGCTATCTAAAGAAACATTAGCATTCTTTTCACTTTTCTCCTATGACTATCTAAAGAAACATTAGCATTCTTTTCCCTTTTCTCCTATGACTCAGATTTAAAATGAAGAGAGAATTTTCATAGTTTTTCTAACTCACTGATAAACTGCTGCATTAGGGAAAAGAATAACTATAAATGTGATACTTCCTCTAAAAATCTCTCACTCCTTTTATATAAGACCATTTTTAAAGCAATAAAGGAAAATATATTACTCCACTATTGGCAGCATTTTTCCCTGTTCTACTTATTACCCAAGAAAGACTGAGAAGAATTTTAGTGTGTATCAGGGAATTCAGTAGATAAACAACATAATGGACTTGAAATCTGCCTTATCACACAACAAAAAAGTTTTATGATGAGCCACAGTTTTATAAAATCCCCTTACAGTATCACAATTTGTATATCTTAGAAAGTTATGGGTTTTTGTAGTAATTTCTTTGATGACACTTCTAGCAGATAAGACATTTTCAGTATTAGTCACAAAATTGCTGAGGCTGGAAGGCACCTCTAAAAATAGTCCTATCCAGTGATCCCAAATTGATTTTGATCAGCAAAAGGAGTTTGAGCATGTAGCCCCAATATACATACATTTATTTATAAAGTACACTACTGATCCTGCACAGATATTGTTGATGAAAAATGTGGAGACAAGGTTCCTAATGCATTCTGCAGCCATTGTCTTTTTTGTGTAAAGGCAACACTACTGACCTTATTTCCTCCAAAACAGTAGTTTTGTGTATGTACATTAAGAAAACTCCCTTGTGATAAACCTGGCTCTTGGTCAGAAATCAGAATAACAGACAGGGTTTTTTATATCTCTAGTTTCTAAAGCTAGAGCATGTGAGCAGCTTTTAAAAGAAACTAAAGCAATGTAGCCTATAGACATGTGAAAGTGACTTAAGAACAAAAGCTGTATTTGCTGGAGCTTAGTACCATTAGTGCACAGTGCAGTACCATTACACTCTGACAGTAACAAAGAGAAAAAGTAATTGTTATCCTGAAAAAAATAGAACATAAATAAAATGAAATTAAATAAGATTAAAATTTGAAGAAATCTAGCACATCCACTACAAAGTTGAACTGTTATTGCTGACTACCACAGTGCTAATTTTTCTTGGTATTTAACAAAAACATATTTGTGATAATGTAAAAGAAATAGTCCAAATGGTCTGTCTCCACCATCTATTACAGCAATTTTTCAGCTCCTGCAGTTCCCAAATGGTCAACAATATGTCAGAATGACATCTGTAATGACTGAACCAGGCAAAATTTGTTTTGAGCCTCTAAATACAGTGAACTAGTAATTTCCAGATCCTGCACACTCATACCTCATGCATTATATTTATGTTCCATGCATGACTTGTTAGATAACAGAAATTTTCAGAGATATCCACTTTAAGATGAAATGAACTGTATCCTAAAATATTCCATTATGCTAAATTAAGTTAAATGAGTTTCATTATTTGTATCCAAAGTTGTACTTGAAGCTTGAGCTGCATTCATACACACAGAGAACTCACTGACAGAAAGAAAGACAAAACGAGTATTTCTATTCAATTAAAAGCAACTGATAAATACTGCTATTATGGTGTAATATAGTGAATTACTTTACTAATTACATGATTTTTGAGCTAATCACTCTGTTACCACTTTCGTCCTTCCTGAAGTGTGTTAGAAAAAACATTCACCCTCTCCTTCAGAGACGAGACCTGTACCACTGATACTCAGTTAGCTACAAACTAAAATATGCTATTTAGTATAACTAGTGGTTACTTTCTTCCATTGCCACTTCCATTCCACTTATAAATATGTATAGACACTATTGTCACTAAAAATAGCTTGGAATACTTCAAGAACCATGACTTGAAAAAAGTTGCCGCATCTAGGAATTTCAAGATTGAGAAGATCACTCCAGAAACTCGAAAAAAACTCATGCTTGATTCTCTGACAGAACTAAATAGCATTTTAGTGATAGCAGCATCTTAAAAAGTTTTAATTTCGTAAAGAGTTTTGCTTAAAACTTGTATAAAAAAATATCAGCCTGTGAATTCTGAATGTTAATATGAAGAATAAGTTAATTTTTAAAAAATTCATCTAAATGGCTCTATTTTACTTGCTGCAAATTAGTTCAGCTGCTATAAACATATGCATTAGTATGTCTGAATCAGGTTATAGTTTTCTGTGTATTGGTTCTATGTTCTGTAACAGTTGATGCAAGAATATTGACTAGATGAATATAGCTGCCTTTAAGTATGATGTGAAATATAAATATATACATATACCAATATAACCTGCATCCCAAAAGTTTGTATGTTAGGATACTGTGCAACTATGAGTAAGTTGTAAAAAGTATATGTGGAAACTACTTTGGTAGGGAAAAAGTTAGTCTCCTAATACCTTTCTGTATTGTCTGGCAACCATCATTAGTCCCATTTATCCACCAAAAACATTCCTCCTTAAAGACACAGTAATAATTTTGTTGTCTCTGCTAGCATGTGATATAATGTAAAAGCAGAAGGTAAAAGAAAGGTCTTTGGAGTTTGAGGAAGTCACATTCTGAACACAGTCTTTCTTTCAGTCAAGAGACAGGGAAAGTACTCACTCAATAAACAAGGTGTCAGTTGTCTGAAATGAAATTTAACTATTTGCCCAAAAAATGTTTAGTGTCTGTTTACAGAGAGTGATCCAGGACATTTTTATTTGTTTCTGTTTGACTGTTGAATACAAACATTATGGTACTGAAATTTAAATTATTGTTAGATTCAAACCATGATGGTCTCTTTCTCCTTGTGTGTCCCACTTTCTTTCAAAGGGAAAATGGTAATGTAAATGAACGTTTACATTTGTTTTGATTTCCATCCATAATTTTTCTTCCTGTACTTTGGGTAATTTTTGGTAGCTTTTAACTGCTATCATTAAAAACTGAACAAAGATTAGAGAAAGACATATGAAATTAAAATTACTTTTATCTATAAAAGTTTTTTTTTTTTTAAGTGTGAGTTCTTTTTACTTTTGATATGATCAGGAGCAAAGCTTTAATTCTGGATGAAACATATGAAAACCCAACCCCCTCTCTCTATTATAATGTTTTTTGAGAGTTTGGAAAAAAAACAGAGAACAATAAGCTTTCAAACATGTAATACTAATACAGATGCTGTAAAATTTGAGTCCATGTATGGGAACTCATCAAATTGTACCTTTTAAAAATAAAAAAAGTTATTTCAGATACAAGTTTAAGATTTTTCTATTTTTTTTAACTTGCTTTATTAAATAACTTGATTAGATTTTTTTCAGCCCCATATGATGAAGGCAACCCATCTCCAGTTTTAACAGTATTTTATGACATTTTTCATGGAGGATCTGTTTGCAGGTGAAAAATAATGCTTCATTCAACCATTACAGTACAACCATGCTTCCAAAACTGTGTCCTGCTTGACTGCATTAGGCTGATAGCCTTGTTCCACTCCATCTGGGTTTAATAGGGGGCATGTACAGGAACAGCAATTCTTCCACGGAAACAAGTTTTCTCAAGAGCAGAATTTGCTAACACCATAATCAAAGGTATTCATTTGAAAATGAATTAGACACATCAAACGTAAGCCCGAAAGAAACACACAATAGGCCAAAATCCCCATATAACTGACAAAGCATTCTGTAATAGTATTGAAATATGTTTGCTGTCTCTGCGCTCAGTCTGATTACATACAAAAGCAATGCAAATTAGACATAACTAATCCAGTTGAGCTAAGTAATTAATTATGGAATTTTTTAGTGAAACTTACTGTAACTGTAAAGCTTTTTTTCCTACATAACTATTTACAGATCCCCAATAAATATGGAAAATTCCAAGAGAAATAAGATTGTCCACTTCTTGAAGTGGGTTTGCTGGTGCATTTTTATACCACAACACATCAATGTGATTTCCCACATTTTACACAGGATAACTGTCATTGTACCACACCTGCTGTGGCCCAGAACTGCTCTCAGTACACTTTAGCCATGAATGATGAGTTCAGCAGAAAGGAAGCGTCTTCTTATTTTTCATTCCCCTGAAAACTGTGCAGTATCTCTTGACTTTAATTCTGGAATTGATCTAGCAGACCAGCATGAAGAGTTAAAGAATTGTTATTATCTGTTTCATCAATAATACCACATTTTGTCTGCCTGGCTTCAAACATTCTGTCAGGGTGATGTTAATTTAAAGGCCTGCTATTATACATCTTTTATACAGAGCATGGGATCTGCCTTCACCAGAATCACTGCTAGAAACCACTAGCCATTAAATGCATACCTTTTCTGCCACACTTAAAATGCACTAGTTAATGAGATACTAATCACGCTTGGTCAGATTGCACAAGAAGAAAACATTTTTTTCCAGCTGGTATCCTTTTATCTACAGGTGAAAAAGTAATTAATAAATTCTTCATCACATTACTATTTCCTTGAATTGTGATGCTACTAGATTTAGACACATTGGGAATTTGGGTGAGGAAAAAAAAACCCAAAAACATCCTTTTCTTTAAAGAAACAGAACAAAATCTCAGGGCCTTCACCCAATTGCAAACTCTCATGAATTCATAAACCATTGTTTTTTTCTGATGACCTCTACCACTACTCAGTTTTCCACTAGGCATCATTTATTTTACACCCAAAGAAAACAGACACATTGGCTCAAAAAGAGTCAATAGAATTGCTTCAAAATTACTAGCACAGTATTGGTCTGCTTCACAGGAGAACACACACATTGAATCCTTAAAAAAAGACCATTTCTTAGGGCAAGAATCTGAGCAGTGCCTACCTAAGCCAACGGTTCTCTATGGCTGACTCCTGGATGCTGTGTTTTCTTTCCTTAGAAAATGATAGAAGTAATGGCAGTTGAAGGGTTCTTATGCTTTAATAATAACTCCCTATCCAATTTTAATTCCATAAATTATTATGTAAAACCCATAGAGGACACAGAAAAAGCATGCAAGCTGATACAGGCAGAGGTATTCTGCAAATACTACTCTTTTATTGCTTTAAAAAAAAGAGAGTAAATGGATTTGCCTATGCTAGGATTCTGAGCCTACTCTCTGTGGACAAAACTTACCATGTACAGTCTTGCTACTATTTCACCTACTTGCATTTATGTTTTGAAACTCTTTTTCAACATTTACTTTTAGTTAAATAAATGATCAATCTAGTTATCTTGAATATGTCTATTTAATGTTTTTGATACTTCACTGCATTTCATGGGAATACCTATGCACTTTCTAGAAAACAATAATCTTGGTTGTGCTTTCCAACTCCCCTTTGATGTTAATAGTAGTATGTGGTGACCTGGAACACAGTGGAGTAAATTTTAATATAATGTACATGAAAGGTCAGACTGTAGATAAATGACTAGCTGTATCAAGCTAGTTAATATAGAAGATATTGTTTGTTTTGGAGGAAATCCACTGAAATATTTGAATTCCTGTTATAAATTTTCATCAGAATATGAAATCTTTTATTATGCCTTGAGATTCCCCAGCAACCTGAAATGAAATGGTCTATCTCTAAGGTACTATTAGGATAAGAATAACTTACAGAATAAGCTTTGCAAGACATGTAGAATCAATCATTTTTACTATTATAACCATGACAAATTCCCATTAGAAGCTGTGCTACACTTACAAGCATCTATTTTAAATTTTTATATACTTGGTGTGCCCAATATAGCAGAACTGTTTCTCAAATTACTTTTGTAAATCTAATTGATTTAATAAATTCATACTTAAATTGCTGTTCAACTACTTACTCTTCATCAGTTTTACAATCTTGAGCATACAGCAGAACAAGAACATAATTAAAGGGCTTATTCATTAGAGAAGTTTTTCTCCGTTAGTAGTTCACCTGGGTTTTCAAGCTATTCAAGCTACATAATTTCTCTGTAAGAAGGTTATCACATAAAGATGGAAAATCATAAATATTTGGTAATGCACAGGAAGAAACATGTCTTGTCATGTGGGGAGTATAATGATTTTATTGTATCTCATATGTAATACATATTCATCACAGATTCCAAAAGCTTATTAGATGTATGTAGTTCTACATTTTTAAAAAAATAACTCAGCCATCAAAGGGCAACAGCTTTCATATAATTGTGAGCAATTAATTGCTGCAAAGACATTAATGGCCCTGAGTAGCTTCCCTTTTCATCTCTAGATGTCCTACTGGTGAACTGCTTAAAAGCCAAACAAACCAGTAAAACAATCATACGAATCATAGAATGGTTTGAGTTGGAAGGGACCTTAAAGATCATCTAATTCCAATCCCCTTGCCATGGTCAGGGATACCTCCCACTAGACCAGGTTGCTCAAAGCCTGATCCAGCCTGGCCTTAAACACTTCCAGAGAAGGGGCGTGCAAACCTCTCTGGGCCACCTGTTCCAGAGTCTCACAACCCCCACAGTAAAGAAATTCTTTCTGATATCCAGGGACCCTATTCTATATATACCCTACTCTAAAGCACAGATCTAACGCAAGAAGGGGCTGACATTCATGATCAATGCGATCAGCCAGAATCCGTTTACTGAGAGCATCAGACAAGCTTATGTTTATAT
>VZTY01025785.1:0-16782 GCA_013400935.1 Turnix velox | reverse complement strand
CCAGCCCTCTCATCATCTTCAATTATTATTTGTAAGTGAGGCTCCCTTAGATGCAAGGATTTAAAAACAGATGTTGAAACACTGCTACAAGCAATATCCATGAAACCCTAGCCCCTGGCCTAATCCCTGTAATTATATTTTCCCACAAATGGAAAAGCAAGTCTTTTGGACAAAGTACCGCCTGTGATCATATTTTATACTTGCCAGTATGTGCTTAATTTATAAGGAACAATGTTCTCTCAGTTCTGGTGGTGGATTTGAGAAGCATTTCTATGTCAAGTCAGTAACAAAAGCACTGCTTTTGCAGTAGCTCTAAGAGGGATTTCTAGTGGATCCCTATTCTGCTGCTAGAAGGAAAAAAATTCCTTTTCCTTACTGTATCTATCAAATATGAGTTTTCCTCCTTGCCTACAAGGTTCAGAAACTGCTTTGTAATTGTTGCTCTTCACTTTCATCATTCTTTCACCTGGTGCTTTAGTTTTTTTTAGCAATAATTTAATTTTTTGCCTAGTTCTTTTGTAAGCTCCATTCAATGCTTTCATTTAGAGTGTGTGTAATATTCCTTATTCTCTTCTGCTGTGCTCTTTTTCAAATAGCAATGTTGATAATTCTTCAGATAGAAAAAAGTGTCTTGTCTTGATTTGAGTTGAAATATGCTCTGAAAATAGAAGGATTTTTAATCTCTTTTCTGGACAGTATAGGCAAAGTGGTGATACTTATGAACTATGTTTTACTATTGATTTTTATGTGAGGTTTAATACGTTTACCTGTCCACTGGAGAAGAAAACGACCTGGAAGTGGATGAGATTTCACAGCAATGAAACACTGAAATTGTGTGCATCTGTCTAGATATACAAGCTGGTTTTCTATATAGATGGCAAAACCATTAATTCTTGTAACATTTCTTTTGAAAAGCCAAAGCTGTGCTAAGGGCTTGGCAGCCTGCCTCCTAGAACCTTTTGATCCACCATGGACTTCCTAGCAAGCTTTACCAGGTGTCCTTTTAGCTGGTCTCTGGCAAGGCTTTGATGTGCTGAGAGTATGGTCACAATGTGGGGCAGCTGAGTCTGCAAAAGGAGCAGGAAGTGCAGAAGGAATGACTTTTCAGATCTTGCTGTGTAGGTATTCTGGTTGGCTGTGATGGTGCAACTTCTGTGGCCGCTGTTGGACCATTGCAAGCTTTGAAAGCCCCTAGAGGCTGGCACTGCTTTGATGGTGACAGTTGCTGGCTCTATATTATGATGAGCAGAACAAGGCACATCACTCTGAGTGTGCCATGAACAGAAAATATTTAGCCTTTGGTTGTTACTGACCAGACGCATCATAGAGAGGTATTACTGGGGTGGGCTTTGCTTCCAGACTGTGGGCTAGATTTTGCTTTTGACCTGTAATTCTGATGTCTAATGCTTCTATAAATGTCACTGCATCAAAAAGCCTTGATCTTGCTTTTCTGACATATTTATGCTGAGGGTATGGGCAACATGCTCAATAATTCAGTGCAATCTAAATATAAAATAAAAGTTAGGCAAGGAAGTGCGGTTAACCACTACTATTTGGTGTCAGCACTGGGTTTGACAGAGCTGCATCTAGAGAAAATCTCAGAGTGGTAAATGCTGGTCACTTAACATTGTGTCTGACAAATTAGAAAAACAAATACTCTGAAGTTATTGAAGTTATTACTAAAGCTGCAAGATCCACAAGTGATGCAAAGTGTTTATAGGAAGGCATGTTACTTATGGTGTGTTTTGTTTGGTTTTGGTCTTTTCAGGTGTTCCAGGACCTTGGTACTTCTGTGTTGTCTGGTGCATTTAAAGGATACAACATCTGCCTTTTTGCATATGGACAGACAGGTTCAGGAAAAACTTACACAATGATGGGAACACCCGTGAGTTACACCATTTATTTTACACAGAATGGGATGTCCAGCAGAAACATTGCTTTATTTTTAAACTGATTATTGTGCTTGTTGAGCAATGGTTATGCATGTTTTGTTTCCTATTTATATATACAAAAATGAGAGTCAAGCCTTTGTGTTCAAATAATGTAGTATCAGCTAAAAATACAAAAAAATATATGATATTGTTTAAATGCTGTTTTGAAACGACATCCAAAGCTAGGAAGAAACTGAATTTATGTCCATGGTGGTCCTCTTGATGAACCTGAACTTTTTCCCTCCAACATCATTTTACATGTGCCTTTAAAAGCCTTTGTGTCAAACAAATGGAATCTCAGCCTGAGAGTCTTTCTCAGGATGTGAGCAATCATGACATAAGAAATCATCACACAAAAACGCACTGTTTTGGCAAAGTTCAAATCAGCTAGTTTGGGTACTGTTGGCAGCCCATATCCCATCCTCTCTGAGGGCCAGATCTGTAAATCTAGAATATAAAAGTGTAACCAGTCTGTTCTCTGACACCAAAGCATAAAGAAAGAAAAGCAGAATAAGGAATAAACAAAATATTGATGATATCAGTCTAGTTTCAGTGTTGGCCTGGCTTCAACTAGCCTGCAACATTGGGCATGTTCAGTATCTTTACCCTGAGCAGCTCTTGGCTTTGACCCACTCCTCTCAATTCTTCATCAGTGCTGTATAAGTGGCTCTAAAATTATTTCTGCTATAAACAGTGTTTGCACTGAAGCTAAGACAAATTATGTTGCTCAGCAAACAAGTCTTTGCCATGTTTGATGTCCAAGATACTTCAACTGGAGTATTAGAGCACTGCCAGAGTAGTAGACCACCACTGCCATGCTGTTCCAAACTGCAAATCAGAGTGCTTTGTGTTGTAATCCATCACAGAGTCATTACTTTAATTCTCCTTTTTATTATGATCTTTTCTGGTAACTTAGCTTTTATTTAGAAATTAGTTTTGCAAGAGTGAGAGTGTTTAAATTTCTTTCTGTTCATTATTTGAAGGCATCCATGGGGCTGACACCACGTATATGCGAGGTATTTCTTTTTTGTTTTGCTTGCATTTGTTTAAACAGTTTGATCTTCTTGATGGATTTAAAACTTACATAAACTTGTGGTTCATACAGGGCCTGTTTTCAAGGAAAGATGATTACTCAGACCAGACAGCATCTTGCAGAGTAAAGGTCAGGTAAGAGTGTCACTGATTTGGACACCCCTATGAATACATTCAACAACATATTCCTGTTAATCAAACAAAGTAAAGACAAGTTTATTATTTTTTTGTTTTCTCAGATGGTAATCATTTTGGAACAAGGGAGAGAACACAGAGGAAGGATGAGAAAGTGTTGGTTTTAGTTTTCCATCTCAGTATATAGTTAGTTCTTTGGATGCTGTTTTGTATAGGCAGCTGAAATAGGAGTCTACTAAAAATTTACTTCCTCTTTAACTCTTTAAATTTCAGCTATAATCCTACATCCTCTTCTTTTTCATCTTTCCAATTAATCTAATGAAGCAATATCTTTTGAAATCTGGTGATTTGAACTCGTTAGTGTTAAAAAAAAGATCATTTTATGAATTTTGCTTCTTGGAAATTTGCTACTCAGAATTTTTCTATGTGGGAAGGGGTAGCAACAGAGATAAAGAAGATTATTTAATAACATCATCGTGAATACCTATTTAAGAGTCAAGTAATTCCTGAATGCATGCTTTCTTTTTTTTAAATTGTATGCATTAAACATTCCTTTTTTTTTTGGCTTTTCAGTTTTCTTGAAATATATAATGAACGTGTCCGAGATTTGTTAAAACAATCAGACAGAAAGAAACAACCTTATACACTCAGAGTCCGTGAACACCCTGAAACAGGACCATATGTACAAGGTGAGAGTGGGTTTGACAACTGGTGTTAGAATTTCAAGTAGATGTATATCAGATCTATATCTATCTTTGCATATATTACTTCTAACCCTAGTTCTTTTGACTTTTCCAGAGTTCCTTTCCTCAAATATTTTGGTTGTTGATATGAGCACTTGTAATACACTGAAAGCTTTGCCCCTGTTATCCCACTGGCTGGATATCCTGCACTTTCCAGTTTGTCTTTCCAGTCATAGGTCATGTGTGAGTTTTAGTGTTTTTCTTTCTTTTGTTTTAAAGAAATCTTAATAAAAAAATCCATTTAACCAGCACTAAACAGCTTCCAAACAGCTTAAGGTCTCTCCATGCCCATGTCAGTCCTTGGCATTAATATATAGAATAGTTTGGGTTGGAAGGGACCTTAAAGATCATCTAGTTCCAACCCCCCTGCCATAGGCAGGGACACTAAAAAAAAAAACAAAATAATAATGAATAGATTAATAATAACAACAATAGTGGGGAAAAAAAAAAAAAAGAAAGAATAAAACAACTAGATAAACTCAACCCTTTGATGCTGCAGGCCAGGCCATGAAAAGTGATTTAAATGTGTTACCTAAATGAGGAAAAATAAGCTGCTTTTTCCTTCAATAAACTGAAAAAGTATAGATTTATATATAGTCATAGGTCATATATATATGATTAAAAATATCACATGCAACAGTAGCCCAGGTGGTTTTGTCCTTTCCAGTGAATCATATCTTTGTTAGGTGACACAGAGCGGATGAAAAAAAAACTTTGCAGTGGAAATTACAAGAAAGAGCCTTTCCCAAACACATACAAATTTCAAAAATCACTGAATTTGTCTGAGTGCATCTATACAAGCAAAGGGTTGTTACCAAGTCCTCCTCTCAGAGTTTGAAATAAGCAGTTGGAAAGGGTTGGACTTGCATAGTCCTGTTCACAGGGGACTATCTATTTTCAGCTGTGCTTTCCCAGCACATCAGCATCCTGTTTAAGGAGAGTTGGAAAATAGATTAATTGATGGTCTCATTAGTATGGCAGACTGATCATTCTTTGAAAAGCAGATTCGTAGACACTTGGCCTTTATTGAAGCCTTTCCAAGATTCTGTTTCTACCTGCTTGTTATTGGAGAACTTCATTGTTGATAGATTACAGTTACTAATTATTTTCTTTTAGCAGCTGCTCATTTACCACTCAAGAAAAGGTTTTTAAACTGCTTCCTTCCTTGGCAATTGCCATCCCTTTTCTCAGGCCTTGTATCTCCAGTGATTCCTTGGCTGCCTGTAATGGATTTTCCTTGTTTTAAAAGAAAATGAAGTTATAGCTTCTGCCAATGGGCTGGCTTGCCTTTTGTTACTATTTTATCTTCAACTGGAACCTTCCAGGCTCAATCTGTCACTTCTTTTCCAGTTCTCGGGGTTTTTTTAGGAGGTTTTTTTGTTTGGTTGTGGTTATTTTTTGAATTATTACTAATTTTTCCCCTTTTGAATAAGAATTTTATACTCTCACACAAAGTGGGACAGTTTTGTGTTAGTCTTCTGAAATATCCCATACAAGTTTCCAAGAGATCAGATTCTGTTAGATGAGAACACTGGCAAAAGATTAGCCTAAATAATATTTGCCAACTTTGGCCACATTTGTAAATCCAATGTGAATGCTTTGTTTTAGATTCCCTCCTTCTGTATCTTACAAAAGCTTCTGAAAATCATTGTATGATAACTGTAAAAAAAATTTCATTTTAATTATAGATCTGATTCTTGCTTTTAGAAAAACTGATCACATACATGAAAAATTAAGTAATTTCTCTACTGAAAACATCATGGGGTGTGAATCGATGGTGTTGTGAGACCATATGAGCAGAAATTATTTTAGGCTGATGAGTCAGTGGCTTAGGGCAACAGTCAGATGATGTGGGTTTTTTCATTATTATAAATTAATATGTTAATAAATTCATATGCATATGTACAGCTTACACAGTTACTAGCTGTAAAAGTTTACCTTACTTGAAATAACTATGTGGTCTTTTGGCGCAAGAAGACTAATAAAGGAGATGTGATTACACAGCTCCTTTTAGAATTGCACTCATTAGCTCACATCAAAAATAAGCAACAGTGACAAAGTCCAGAGGTCTCTTGAGTGCAGATGAGCAGTAGAGTCAGCTTGGTTTTAATAATACCAAATTAAATAAAATGAAGTTGTTCACAACTGTTAAAAAAACCTGTTGTTTAACAACTGTTGTCCTCAACTGCAGTAGTGTATTGTTGCAATCAGCAGTCTCTGATCTCAGTAATTAGAGCCCTCTATGCACCAAGTAACCTTTTACAATTTAATTTGTAGTCTCTCCACACAGGATCATAGAGAATGAATATTGCTTCCAATAACTAGATAGCAGAGATCAGAGTTATCAGCAAACTTCCTAGAAATTGAGCTTGTTTTGTATTCCCTTTCCAGATAATTTGCTCTATGGGAGAAAGAAATATGAGAAACATAAGCAAAGCTGAGGAATTTTCCATTACTTGCCATAGATCCAGTCTGTTGAGGGCTGGCAGTTATATTTACATCGTATTTCTTGCAATCTATCAGCAGTTTTAAGGTTTGCTGACTTTGATCAGGAGCTCCCCATTAGTTTGTCAGCTGTATGCTAGGTCTTAATCATATCCAGAGTGGATGAAGAACAAATAGGAGAATCAGAAAACTTAACCCCTTTTAAGTGTGCTTAGATGGGCAATGCAATTTCCATCTGCAAGTCCAGTCAGGAAGTCCCAGCTCTGAACACTAAGTATTTTGAATAGTTTCCAGCCCATCATTTTTCCATGTAAAGGCTGTGAGATTGGACCCTTTAAAATGCTGAAAGTGTTTTAATGCTTTGGGTTGGAATGGTTTCAAACTTCTCCCTCACAGATGGTTGCACTGTTAAGGAATCAGCCTCTCTTAAATCAGGAAATGATGCAATCTATTTTGTTACTCGGAGACAGATTTTGGGGGGAAATCCTTTCTTCCTCCAAGGCAGATTTCTAGACGGGCAAGTGGTTTTGATCTCTCTATGGGACTTGAAAATGACCTTTCTTGTTCTAGCAGCCAGCAGGGCACTTTGTCATTTCTTTTCAAACAAAGTTTACAATATTTCAGTTATCTTATTGAAAAAGGATACTTGATGAACTCTGTGCTTGATTCACTATTCTAGTACTTAGAGAAAAGTAAGAATTTCTTCCATACTTCTATTTTATGACTGGATTTTTATTCGGTTAAATAAGACCCTGAAAAGGGGTCTGGGAAAACAGTAATAGTTTCCATATTCTGAGCTTTGAAGATCCCAGTGCTGTTGGAAAAATAATAGGCCTCTTTCTGAAATGGAAAATGTGATGACTTCTGGAATGAATGTATTGTAAAGGGACACTAGAGAAGTGCTTTGTTTTAAAATCTTCCTATAATCTGTGTGTGCATGCAAGCAAACTACTATTAGGGGGTTTTTTTAATATTGTGGGTGATACAAATCTTTTTTTTCCTTTATCAGTTGTTAAAGGATTAAAAAGCAATCCCATCTTTGGCTTAGATGTTGCTTTCATTTGAAATTAAGCAAATAAAGATGGGTTCTAAGAATGTCACAAGTATTTTCTTTCAGGCTTGTGCTTTGTATTCTTCTCAACTTAACATTCTAGCAGTAGATAAATTATTTCATCCAAATAAATGACATTTTTTTTCATTACTTATACTTCTGTGGCCATCAGTAAAACAAATGAAGTCTGAATCAGTGTGGAGGAGGAAGCAGCCCTGGATTCCAGCTCTGAGATAAAACATTCTGTAAAGGAGCAGTTTATGATGTGCACTGTGTGACCAAGTCTTGCTTCACATCTCAGGTGTATTTTCAGGAGTACACTGCAGTACAAATGATAACTAATCATCACCATAAAATGCAAACGAGGCATAATAAACTGGCTTCGTGTGAAATACAAGCCTGTTGGGATTAATTTTGTGTGTCTGCTGGTATATTCACCCTTTGCAAGGGGCTGGCAGTGCTGCTACAGCACAGCAGCAGGCTGCCCTCCACTGGGGCCCTGCAGGTCACAGCCATCTCTCTGACACAGCAAGCTCTGCAATGCAGCATTTCTTGCATTTGTCTTCAATGAGGTTTTTTTTCCCCATTAAAAATAAAAATAAAATGGAAAAGAACCAAAACCAAGCCTCAAAACTGAAAGCAGAAGGAATGCAAAGACCAGATGTTTGATATAATTTGGGAGAAAAGAGCATGAAGAATCCTAAGGGTTGCAGTCTGTAGCACAGTTCAGTAAGTGGTAAATATTCACCAGGGGTTGATTCCTAATTCTGTTACTTGCCTGAGCAGGGCCATTATCCAGAGGCTACAGCAAAAAGCTTCTTTACAGCATCTGCACTAATTAGTAGCAGTGACATAGCTAAAAATTTCTTAAAGATGCTGTTTTAGGTGCCATTGTTTTGCAGACAAGTTGGGGAAAGGTCTGTGCTTCAAAGGTACAGTGATTTTTTTATACTGATGTCACTGGATGTGAAGGATGGATTGCAATTTTAATTTTTTTAAAGTAAATATATGTTTAAAAATAGTTGCTTTGTTTGAGAGGTTGCTCAGCAAGCAACCTGACATCCCAGGAGAATATCCTTATGGTCATGATATTGGGTAAATTGTTGGGTAAACTGACTGAAACTTCCTGATAAAAATATTAACTCTTGAAATCTTTGGCAGGATTGTCTCAGCATTTAGTTACAGACTACAAGCAAGTTGTAGAACTCTTAGAAGAAGGAATAGCTAAAAGGTATTTCATAAAACAAGCCAGCTCCTTCTTTATTTAACACTTCTTTCACCATGTGTTGATTTCATGAATGTTTATTTTATGCAGTATTGTTTGTGACAGGATGTCAGATTTGATAATCCTGCACATGACTTGTAACTTAGTGGTTTAGAATCATAGAACAGTTTGAGTTGGAAGGGACCTTAAAGATCATCAAGTTCCAGCCCTCCTGCCATAGGCAGGGACACCTCCCACTAGATCAGGCTGCTCAGTGTCATGTCCAGCCTGAACGTATATTTTAATTAAATTTCTAAAAATATGTGGTTTACACTTATTTCTTTTAATTTTTATAGATATTTTTTAAGTACTTGTTCCAAATCATGCATGTTCGCTGTAAGAGAACTATGGGAACTGGCACACCAGTGGAGCCAATGATTTCACTTCTCAATAGTCATATAATCATAGAATGGTGTGGGTTGGAAGGAACCTTAAAGATCATCTAGTTCCAATAGTTATTTTGTGTTTTTGATGGTGAGACTTGGATGTTAATACAACAGCTTTAACAGTGAGGGGAAAAAGTTATATTTTGAGGTCCCTTAGAGTCCCTGATATTCTGTGATTGATATAAATCACCGTTCCAAAACTGATATTAAGTCTAATTGTGAGGTCAAGATTTTAGAATATCACTGATGCTGGAATGTCAAGAAGATCCTGGGGCACATTTTCCTTCCCTTTTGCTTTATGAATTTCAGTGCCATTCCCTTATATTTTCTGGCCACCATGGAGTTCTTTTCAGTCTTCTGTATTCTAACTAATTCTTCAGAGCCCCAGAGCTATTATATGAAGCTTTTTGAACCCCTAGAGGTACCAAGAAATAAAATTGGGAACAATGGAATAATACAGAGAAAATAGAGAAAATATACTGGGCCAGTATATTCTGTGGTGTTAGGGGTGAGCTATATGATGCTGTTGCTGGCTCCACTTCTCTGCTGTCTTCTACCCATAGGCAACAGCTTATACCTGTGCTATAAGGCTGCTTTAAGATATTTCCTCTGAGTGCTGGAGAAAAATGCCTCTAACTGCTTGTTTCCACTCTTCCAAATCCTCTGCCAAACACTCAGTGATTAGGTCCAAGACTACAGCCTTATTCTCCAGATTTCACATTCCTTCATTTATCTCCTGTTTTATTTTTGCTTTCCTTAAATACAGGGAAATAAACCTTTGTAACTGAGTGGTTTGTTCTTCTCTCTAGAATCACAGCAGCTACACACATTCACAATGCCAGCAGCAGATCCCATGCTATCTTCACCATCCACTACACTCAGGTTAGCTAAAAATAATCCAACTTCCTTTTCTGTCTCCAAAAAGCATTGTTGCATGTGTTGTGTGTTGTTTACTTGTCACTGTTTTGTGCTGTTTGGAATAATCTCAGTGGAAGCTGTTGCTTCCTTTGGATCACTCTGCAGATGTGTTCCACTTCCCTGATGTGTTGAGTGTTTACTGAAGTATCCTTGTTTCTTTCTGCAAGCTTATAGTCAGAAGTGATGCCAAAGACCTCCCATAAAAAGAAATGTTTAAAGTTTTGATCAGCCCTTTGAAATGCAATGCCCCTTTCTAGGAAAATGTGAAATTTTTGTGTGTGTATGTTTGAAGTTATGTTTTGTCACGCTTGTTTAGGGTCCCTAGTTGAAGTGTAGCATTATTTTTAACTCTTACCAAAATTTTTTATGTCTGCCCAGCTCTTCAGATGTGCTCATCTCCTTAGCATTTGGCATCTAGTACTTTTACAGAGACAATGCACTCTTTCTTTTGAGGAATTATATCCTTCCCTGGCAGGGAAGTGGTTCAGTGATCCAATAGACCTTTTCTATCTTACATTTCTAACATCCTGTAATCACAGAACATTTCAGGGCATTTTTTAGTAGTTTCACAAAAGACCTTTGGAATACATTAGTGGAAAACAACTCTGTGAGATCTACAAGAAAGCCCTTTCGCAGTTGCTAGGCAGTAAAGTTTTTTTTTTAAGAGGAAATCAGCATAGGAGGGTAGTTTCTCTGTTGTGGGTGAGAAAACTGTTGAGTAAATGGTTTGAAAGTAGTGAGTCAAGGTCACAAAGGAAGGCAGGAAGACAGTCATGTGTACAACTCAGCTTCAAGCAAAAGAGCACATCTCTTTTATTTTCATTAATTAATTAAGAGGACTAATCTTCCTTATTTATATATTTCTCTTCAGGCTATATTGGAGAACAATCTTCCCTCTGAAATTGCAAGCAAGATCAACTTAGTGGACCTTGCAGGCAGGTAATAATATACTGAGGGACAAAAAAAGGATAAAATACTAATATGTCACTGCTTATGTCTTTCATGTTGCAAAAGTACCTCAGTCTCTGTGCATGAGGTTGTGCTGGATGTGATGGAGACCAGAAAGATGAAGTTCTCCTGAAGAGTTGCATAACAGTTGGGGAACAGGACATTTTTCTCTCTCAAGGACAATTAATCTGAGCAGAGAAAGTAGCATTGAGGGAGCAGACAGACTTTAACACTGAGCCATTTTAACATTGCAGAGCTCTGAAATGCATGTTAATGATTTTTTTAATTCAGAACCACTATGATTAGGTTGCACAGCTCAGGCTTGAATTTATGTTTTAAACATCATTTGTGCCAGTGACCTTGGCTCATGGTTGTTGGACTTTCTGAACCAGAGTGGAATGTAAAGTATTCAAAGTATATATTTTTTCTAATTGCAAAACTGGCAGTTTTTGTTTTCTTATGTGTCAGGAGAATACACAAGGTTTATCATATGGAATATTTGTTAATATTCAAGCATTTTTGTCCTATTTGCCTTGTCTTTTCTATGCTTCTCTGTTACAGTGAAAGGGCTGATCCCAGTTACTGTAAAGATCGAATTACTGAAGGTGCCAACATTAACAAGTCATTAGTTACACTTGGAATTGTCATCTCCACTTTAGGTGAGCAAAGGAGTTCTTTATATTGAAGGACAGTGATAAAAGCACAGAACTTGCTCACCTTGTGCTTATGTTAATGTTTATTTACTACAAAAGGCTGAACAGAACAGCTCCATAGCATCTTCATAATCTGTAATGACATCTAAGAAAACTAAATAGCCTTGACAGAAGATTATACCTTTCCTGAGCTCTGTAGTATTTCTCCTTCAGCACAAAATTCACAGATGTTCAGCAGCTGCCAGAGCATAAACACCATAACCAGTGAAGGGGAGAGCAGCCATGCAGAGAGTCCTTCTGTGGGCAGCATCAGTGGGACCAGGAGACCAGCTTACATCCCATACCGGGACTCGATCCTTACCTGGCTTCTGAAGGACAGTCTGGGGGGCAACTCCAAGACCATTATGATTGCCAGTGAGTTTGGTTTCTACTCCTTGTTAACATTTTGCACTACATTACCCCCTTAAAATACATCCCTGCTGCAGTGAGAGGACAGCTATATCACTTAGAATCTACCCTTGTAAAGGTTTTCATAAATACTGCATAAGATACTCAAGGAAATGAAAAGCCATGCTGATTGGGCATGATAACATCTTTCCAAGGTCGTAGCTTTGATTTAAAGTGATTTATTCAGTTATTAATGTGATCTTGAGAAGACATTCTCAGTCTCTGAAATATCCATAATGGTGCTTTTCTTTTTGGTTGTTTTTTAAAGAAGCAGAAGTAATAAAGCCCATCTTTTGAAAAGTGATGAGTTAAATTGATTACTTTTTGAAATAGTGTTCCTTTTCTATTTGCTTTCTGTCTGTAGCTATCTCTCCTGCCAGCTCCAGCTACAATGAGACCATGAGTACCTTGAGATATGCTTCAAATGCCAAAAATATCATTAACAAGCCCAGAGTGAATGAGGTGAGGCCTTGAGTTCTGCTTTTCATTCTTGTTCCATTTTCTAATGCATATTATTTCAACTGTCTGAATAAATGTTGTACCTCTTTTTCCCATATTAATGAGAGTTAAATGGAGTTTAAGTCATCCTTCTCTTCGACTTGATATATATGTTATGTTTACCCTATGTCTTTATCCTAATAATGGACAGATAATTTGTATTAACAAATCTTCAACCTGTGACTATAATTGCATAATTCTTCCAACCCTTCCTTTTAACTAAATTAAGTCTGTTAAGACTTAAAAAGATGACAGGGTATTAAGGGGAAGATCTGATGCTGTTTTGGAGGACTGGACTCTGTTGCTGCTTCTGCATTCTTTTTCAGTGGTGATCCAGATGCTTAAAGCAAACTTTTAATGTGTGCTTGTTCCTCATTTTTCATCCTCATCCCCAGTCTGCATTTATCAAATTGGAAAAACACAAACTCTTCCAATCAAAGACATGCTTTTAAAAGAGAATGATCAGTAGATGCTATAGTGACGAGAACTGGCATAGGAAAATGTCCATGAGGAAATTAACGATTCTGAATATCTTCACAGCAAAAATGTCCCTACTGGATGATGTAAGGAGACCCTCAAAAGAATTCAATTAAACTTTTTACCCTTTCAAAGTTAAAACCCAAGGATTTTGGTGAGACACCAGAACAGGTTGCCCACAGAGGTTGTGGATGCTCCCTCCCTGGGGATGTTTAAGGCCAGGCTGGATGAGGCACTGAGTAACTTGGTCTGGTGGGAGGTATCCCTGCCCATGGGGGTTGGAACTAGATGATATTTAAGGTCCCTTCCAACCCAAACCATTCTATGATTCTGTGACAGTAACCAAGATCTGTAATCACACATTCTAGAAATATAAAACTCTCAAATGATTGCTCTTTAACTGAACAATGTTCACCTGTCATTCTGCATGAGGTCCTGCAGTGATCATGCAAGTTAAGGACCAGATTTAAGGGGACTGAATTAAAATTTCAAAAAAAAAAGTGTCTTGATTCTACCATTTCTTAATCTTTGAGTAGTTGACTTTACAACTTCAGTAGTGTTCTTTTTTGATTTAACCTGGACATATCAAGATTTTCTCCATAGATAAAAGGATAGAATCTGAGAGATACACTTCATTTATTTTCTTTCATAATCATACTTAAATCTTGGGCAGAAGGAAATCCTTCCAATATAAAATTTCCCAAATTGAATTCACATGCATATTACCAGTTCCTGTAACTAGCTTCTAGACAAGACTAGTGCCAGCACCATTGAGTTTTGTTTTCACAACAACAGTTCTCAACTCTGTGACAAGAAAACCCAGACTTCCTGGGTTGGACTCATGTTACAGACCGCCTGTCAGTGTTCCAGCTTGTGTGCCCACCACTCTTGCACAGCTCAGGCTAGACCTTCAGCTTCATTCCTTCAGCTGGCTGCTTTCTTCCCCTCACTACAAACTGACCTGAGCCAAAGTGTCACTGGCAGCCCAGAGAAAAGTTGGCTCAAGTTTCCCTGAACTGTCTGCAAAAAGCTGGTTTCCAGTATGTGCCAGAGTAGAGATACCTAATCTGAAAATGAGATAAATGCCTTCAAACAGGCAGGCAGGAAATGCTTTTTGTATTAGCTGCAAGAGATTTCAGTACCATGGTTGATGACATCCTTAGTCTCCTCTAGATCGTTTTTCTACTCTTCCTAACAGAAATAACAGCTTATGTTCTTATGGAACTATTTTGAAAGTCAATCCATAAAAGTAGTGATGTAGCTGTCTATTTTGGTGATGAGAATAAATACTAGGATAGGAATGTGTTTAGAAAAAAATGATCATAGAATCATTGAATGGTTTGGGTTGGAAGGGACCTTCAAGATCATCTAGTTCCAATCCCCCTGCCATGGGCAGAGACATCTCCCACTAGACCAGGTTGCTCAATGCCTCATCCAGCCTGGCCTTAAACACCTCCAGGGAGGGGCATCCACCTCTCTGGGCAACCAGTTCCAGTGTCTCATGGGATCTACCTTCAACTAGGCACCACATCCCAGATACCTGTCAGAGCTGGAGCAGCGAGTAATGGTGTGCATGTGCCTTTTCTCTTCTTCTTGTGGCTCCTGGAAATGTTCTGTATTGGGCCAACCTTTATGTCTCAATGTTTCAGGATGCAAATGTAAAGCTAATAAGAGAACTGCGAGAAGAAATCGATAGGTTGAAGGCTATGCTGATGAGCTTTGAACTGGTAAGTAGGAGCATTCCCCAACTGGAGCTCTAATGGTGCTTTGGGTAGCTTTACTAGCTGACTTTTCTCCTATCTGTATATCTTTCATGTTTATTGTAACTGGAGGAAGATTAAACTGTAATTTCACAAAAATTATAAAAAACCCTGCATTTTTGTCATTCCTTCTTTTTCTGGCATTGTATTGATAATCTTGAAGCATAAGCAGTTGTGTAATGATTAGAGAGGATTTCCCTCCCAGTCCTTCCTGAACTGAGGAGACCAGAACTGAACACCATATTCCAGATGTGGTCTCACCAGGCCAGAGTAGAGGGGGAGGAGAACCTCTCTCTACCTACTGGCTACGCCCCTTCTCATACATCCCAGGATGCCATAGGCCTTCTTGGCCACAAGGACACATTGCTGGCTCATGGTCATCCTGCTGTCCAGCAGGACTCCCAGGTCTCCTTCCCCTACACTGCTCTCTAACAGCTCAGTCCCCAACACCTGGGGTTGGTTTTTGCCCATATGTATGTTTTTGTCCCTTGTTATATTTCATTGTATTTCTCTTGCATAAATAAATCCTAGACTTAATTCCAATCTCTCCATGGTGAGGAAAACCAATTTTTGCTATTATTATTCACACAGAATCACAGAATGTCAGGGACTGGAAGGGACCTCAGGAGATGATGATACTGGAATTGCCATCAAGGATTTATTTATTTCTTCAGGACTATCTCTCTATTAATGTTCTTTCATCAGGTCTTCACAAAGCCTTGTATGCAATATCTAGAGAGCAGTAGGCTAGATGCTAGAAGGCATCTAGTGTCTGTGTATTTTGGTTTTCCTTCTTGTGAGTTCATCTCTTTGTAATCTTGTAGAATGAAAGGAAGTGCCTATCAGTTGTGAATAAGAAAACTAACATGTAACTCTTCATGGCTGTTGTTTGCACAGAGGAATTCTAGTCCTTCTTGGAGTGATGACAGGGATGGAAATCTGACTGAGCTGGTCCTTCAGAATGAAATGAAGGTGTGTGTGATCTATTTGATGCTGTAACTCTCTCCTATTTTCCCGAGCGGGGGGGAATAGCATTGCCATGGTTTTAAATCACAGTGAAAATGTTTTTGTCCTGATCCTTTCCTGTTTTGCTCTAAATGTGTAGGAAGCTGCCATCTATAATGCTCTCTGCAAATTTGTGATGAATGTCTTATGTCTTTAATGGGATACTCTCCATTGGCTGTCATTAGGCCTGTACAACCTCCTCCTTGTTTGAAAGCTGTCTCAATATATCATAGTAATTCATTACACAGAGCCTCTCTCATCCAATATTAAATTCCTCCAGTTTGCTCAAGGGAAATTCTTGTGTAATCACCAAATTAGCAAGAAGATTTTATCACTGGTGACCTGGAAAGGTTTTTGGAGATCGTAAATTTTCTTAAAGACAAGCAAAGTAACTAGTTAGTGTGATCAAAATGTCTTTCTGACATTTTTGGGAGTGAGTCTTCAAAACATTAAGCCTCTTCACTTGATGGTAGTACAGTTTTTACCTGATATTTTGTTGCCACAGAAATGTACTGCAATTAGAAGTTCCATCTGCATTGCAACTGGTAAAAGAATTTTGGGAAAAAAATTCCTTTTCTTTCTGAAGAAATTTATGCGTGAGAAATATTTATGTGTTTGTAAGTGAAACAATTTCTTCTCATATTCTTTAAGATTGAACAATTGACCAAAGATTGGACAAGTAAATGGACAGAAAGGAAAGCCATCATGGAGGAGTACAGTGTGGACATCAACAAAGAAAAAGCTGGAGTAACAATAGATTCTAGTTTGCCTCATCTAATGGCCATGGATGATGATATCCTCAGCACAGGAGTGGTGCTGTATCATCTCAGGGTGAGATATTGTCACTGGTCTTATTTTTTTTCCTTTGAATCTGAAAACACTATTTTTCTTTGGGTGATTAAGGTGTCAGTACAACAACAGCTATCAAAAAGAAAAGACCATAGCTCACAAGATACAGACAACAGGGGAAAAATGTATAGAAGGATACATGGAAATGGAGAAGAAGAATTAATGTGAATTCATATTATGACTTCATATGGAAACTATTTAAAATAATAAATTATTGTTATAATTATCCAGGTCTATTAT
>VZTY01025782.1:0-47855 GCA_013400935.1 Turnix velox | reverse complement strand
CCAGGCTGGACAAGGCACTGAGCAGCCTGATGTAGTGGGAGGTGTCCCTGCCTATGGCAGGGGGTTAGAACTTGATGATCTTTAAGGTCCCTTCCAACCCAAGCTATTCTATGAATTTTCAGATGGCAACATCCAAGCAGAGACCAATTTGCATTTTCCTATTTGTCCTAGGCAGAAACAACATCACAGATGTGCCAAGACAAATTTTCACTTGCTACAAGAGATGCTCAGGCTTGCCCAGCAAAGCTGCAATGAATTGTTGGAGAGAGTCTTGTCAACAGTGTCAAAGTCTTATCACCTTCATATTTCATAAGCCAACCACAGCACATTACTTCCTACTACATTCTGTCCATTAAGAAAACTCTAGCCTGAAATGACAAGTTCTATTTGTATTTCCAGTTCTTAGTCAATTTGCCTTGGGAAAAAAAAAAAAAAAAGACTTATTTTAGACTTAGAATTTTCTTATTTTAATCCATTGTCACTGAAAACACCCACCTTCACTTTTTTCAGAGTTTTTAGAGCAGTAGAACAGAAGAGTTTTCAAGTAAAACCCAAAATATGATTACATTTTTCCCTAGTTATGTATGTGCATGGCTGAAGAAATTTAAAAACCTCCTTTGGTAGAAATAAAACAAGGATTTTTTCACTATCTTGAGGTATTAGTTTCATCACAACTCAAACAACAGTAAGGGGATCTCTCCATACTTCCAGTTCTACTTCACAACATTAAAAACTCAAACACACCAAAATTAATGTCTGAAGTGACACATCCAGGTGTTTTCTCCACAGCCCACAAGCAAAACTCACCATGACGCCAAAAGAAATACTAAAAAATGTTTAAAATTATACACTTTAATTTTTCACTGAAAGCAAAGGAAAACCCAAGGGAAAGAATTCAGAAACTATTTAATATAGGACATTTCTGATTTATATAACCTGACAAGTTGAAGATAAAGCTTACAAAGTTATATTCTTTTTCCTTTTACACTCTTATTTCTGACAGACTTGTGTTTCCAGCCAATGCAAGTCCTGCTTCCAGCCAGCAGGAAGCTTATTCCTAACATTTGACTAAATTCTATCTACATGCAAAGTCTCTTAAAGGATGACTGATAATGAACCTGAAATAACTTTCTTCCTAACAAGTTCCTGCCTGTTGTGGTCTCTCAGATCACTCTCAAAGCTTTTGCATGCAATTAGAGAAAAACCTGGCTTACATTCCCTTAAAGGATGTCAAAACATGTAAATTTTTCCTCCCATTATACCAAGCAGCTAACAAAAAAATGTGTTCAAATATAAGCCTCAAAAAAAAATCTGTCTACAAAGCTTTTATTTATACCTAACTCGTGTCATAAGTCTATCTAAATATAATGAAGTAATTAGTTGGTTTTCCTTAGCTGTTGAGGTTTTCCCTCTTGAAAAAAAACTGCTAGAGGATCACATCTCACTGCTATGTTTCAACACCAGAAATTATTTTGAGAAGTGGCTTTCAAAACACACTATTTCATCCTAGAATAGTTTGGGTTGGAAGGGAACCCAAAGATCATCAAGTTCCTAGTCTTTCCATCACATATCCTATTAAAAAGTCCTACCCCTGCCTTTCTGGAGCCCTCTTCAGGTATTGAGAAGCTACTCTGAGGTCCCCCCTTGAGCCTTCTCTTCTCCAACCCCAACTCACGGTCCATGTCAAGTCAGAACTTTGGGACTGAGGTCACCAGGACCCCTTGGGAACAAATAAAGACCTTCATTCTACCAAAACTCACTAAAATTTTTAACTCCTCTACCTTCAGTCACTACACACCTAGTTCTACTATTCCAAGCTTCATAGTCTTCATGACTTATTTTTCTTCCACTTTACTCCGCAGCACAGACATTTCTCTTCTTTGTAGCAATTTTTGGTTGTATTTTGGGACTCTTGTAGTTAACTGTGTCACATTCCACATTATTTCACTAAGTTACTTCCAATAACAAACCATAAATCTTCCAACTCATGGAGAAGACAGTTTCTGTTGTCTGCACTACAGGTTATTGTTAAAAGCTGTGTAAAAGCCAAGCAGTCACTCAATTTGCTACTGTCTACTGTCAATTGAAGAACTGCTGTTAAAAAATGCTCACTCCTGAGACAAGGCAAAGCCCAGACAAGCTGACAGCAGACAATTTAACAGCTGCACATTCTTGGACTTCAACTGAATTTTTACTCTCATGACAAAAAAACCTGGACCATGTGTCTTTGGAAGGGCTGTTTTTCAGAAAAATACCCAAATAAACATGTTGAATGTACCTGCTTTAAAAAGAAAAGAAAAAGAACCAACAAGCAAACAAACAAAACAAAAAACACCCAAAAAAACAAAATTAAAAAAAAATCAAAATAAAATCAAGTAATTTGGCCAACATAATACATCTTATCAGCAGCAAAAGGAGGGCCCTCGAGGTAATCTATTAGTCAGGGCATTATCCTCCCCTTTTTTAGCTTCCACATTATTAGCAGTGTTCTAGAAAAGCCAGGAAAAGAAACTTGCAAAGAGGAAACTTCAAGGTCTGTCTATGTGAGAGCTGCTTGATCAGCAAGAATGTTTTTACTCTGTGGAACAATGAAGAGGAGGAATTTGCCATTCATCACATCTCACACAGCAGCACCAAACAGCCCTCAAGAAACTTCTCCTCCGACTTCCCCCTGTAAGATTTACCCAGAATAATTAAAACTCCAACTGCTAATCTAAAGAAAAAGTCTATTCAGCAGTTATGTACTGTTGTTTGAGCAGAAAAGCACTGCCAGTGGCTAAAAGCTCATTCTGTTTCCCTTTCTCCCAGGCCAAAGGCTTGCAGCAGGATACTCAGCGAACAGCTACAGAGGGGAAACATGAACCAGGACACAGCCCTGGAGGTGAAGCTGAGAGCAAGTCACAGCATGACAGTCTGCACATCTCAAGACACAAGACTGCACTGAAAAGAGGGGATTTCAGCAATGAGGAAGCTCCATTAGCCCTTGGAGGGAAACAAGAGGAGGACAGAGACACTCCACCAAAGGCAAGATTCAGCTTAGAAAGTTTAATTGTTTAAGATGGGATTGTTTGACCTGCTAAAGGCTAAAGCAGTCACCTAATTACAGAGATGTGGCAGGGAAATGCTTGAATTAGGCAGTCTTTGACAGGTGAATTAGTACAGGGGATGAAGTTAGGGCTTTTGTGACATTTCACCAGGCTGCTGGAGGGAGAAAGTGTGACCTGTGCTTGTCAAGCGACAGTAAGAGATGTGCACTGCAGGTCCAAACTTCTCAGGGCACCAGAGGTGGCGCAAATTCCTCCTCTGCTGAGCATCAGTGTGTCTTTCCCCACTCTCCTTTAGATCCATGGATACTTGGGCTTCAATTCTTCCTCACAGACAAAAGACAAACCCCTGGCTTAGATCTAAAGCATCCTTAATTTAATCCCTTAACCTACTGCCTAGCCAATGGAGGGATGAGCTTGTGGAGCTGTGCTTTGCTTATGCTGCATCTCCTCACCCAGGCTGGCTCGATTTCAACAGAGTAGTAGTTAAGCACCTCAATCCACCTAATTCTTTATCAATATTCACTTTATTTAGTGGCAGTTACAGCTTTTTCCTGCAACTGCCACTAGGACATCACACAATCAAAGAAAAAAAGCTGCTTGTACGACACAGCCAGAAAAGCAACTCTACCCTTATTAATTTTTTCCTCAAGTGGAAAATTCCAGCTCACAAAAACTTAAAAGTTTACACACAAAGTCTCACTCAAAGTACCAAAGCTTCTTGTAGAGATAAACAACTACTGCACAGTAACCCAAAAGGATGGGTTACATTTTTTCCTATTACTAATTAACCTAGAAAAACCTGTTTCTGCTTATTCTTGCTGTGCAATCTTTTTCTATCTACCCAATAACTAGGTTTTATCAATTTTTATTTAGAACTAATTGTAATAAAATCACTACAAAAAAACTTTTGCAGAGTAATAAACAGGAGCCACACGAAGAAAAAAAGCCCCTTTCATCTTGACAGAGCCATTTCCTCCTCTGTCAACAACACTCAACTGCTGACCCCTTTAAATAGGAAAGACTAAATGAGGAGGGATAATTCATGATAAGATGCAGTAATTACAGAGGTCACTGACAAGGCAGACCCAGATTGAAAAAGGTTGGGCTTGTGCATTTCTCTTCCAAGCTTGAGGTTTAGGTTTGTACAGAATTTCTGCCCTCATGTATAAAATTAAGCATCACACCAGAAAATAACTTGAAGGAAACAACATTAGATAATGTAGGAAGAACCCCAAATGCATATAAAAGAGTGTGAAAACATGGATAGAAGGCAGCTCAAAGAAAATCTGCAGAATCCTTTATACCCGTTGATATATTTGCACACTCTTGTGGAAGTTTTCTTTCTGATTCTATTACCAGCTTTAGTGCAAAGCTCCCACATTCCCTATCTTTGCTTTCACCTCCCTCTTTCTGCATTCCATGTCCTATTCCTATGCAATTTCTTTTTATTCCAGCTACTTGGATTAACTGCAGGGTGGGGAGTTTATTCCTCTGCTTGTTTTTGAACCCAAACAGAGAGTTATTTCTTTTTAGTGCTGTCAGTACAGTTGCTACACTGTCCTTAGCAGAGTGAAAGCAGTAAGGACACTAACACAATCTGCTGCTGGGTTGAGAAAAGCAGAGGATGCAAATTTCCAGTATTAACACAACTGGATTAAAACATGAAAGTCCACAGATCAGATCAAATTTCCAATATTAACACAACTACATTAAAACATTAAAGTCCACAGATGAAATCAAATTTCCAATATTAACACAACTAGATTAAAACGTGCAAGTTCCACAGATCAGAGAATACCCAGAAGAACATCATCACAGAATCATTTAGGTTGGAAGGGACCTTTAAGATCATCAAGTGCAAACAAACCTACAACCATCACTAAACCACTTGTCTCTGCACCACATCTGTCTTCAAAATATCTCCACCACTTCCCAGGGCAGCCTGTTCCAATGTTTGATAACCCTTTTCAATGAAGAAATTTCTCCCAATACCTAGTCTAAATCTGGCACAACTTGAGGACATTTCATCTTGTCTGTCTCTTCTTATTTGGGAGAAGAGACCAATCCTCACCTCACTACAGCCTTCTTTGAAGTAGTTGTAGAAAGCAAGGTCTCTCCTCAGCCTCCTTTTGTCCCAGCTGAACACCTCCAGCTCCTTGTAAGACTTGTGCTCCAGACCCTTCATATCAGCTTTGTTTCTCCTCTCTGGAACCACTCCAGCACCTCAATAACTTCCTTGCAGTGAACACAACACTCAAGGTGGGGCCTCAAGTTTACAGGACAGGGAGATGATCACCTCCCTAGTCCTGATGGTCACACTGTTCCTCACAGAAGCTTTTGGCCTTCCTGGGCACACTGGTGGCTCATATTCAGCTCCCCCAGTTCCTTACCCACTAGGCAGCTCTCCAGACACTGTTTCCAAGCTTATTATCACTGCATGAAACTGCTGAAACCCAAGTGCAGGATCTTGGCCTTGTTGACCCTCATACTATTGACCTCAGCCCATCAATCCAGCCTGCCTAGATGCAGTGCTGTGGTTCCATATGTTGCTTTTTAAAAGAATTTGAAAAAAAAATACACATATAGCACAGAACCTTACCTGAAACATGTCTGTATCTTTATCATGAGTATACTCCACTACAACAGTCTGGTTTCTGGATAAAGTGTAGGAGATACTGTGCTGACCTTTACAGCTGATTGCCTGTTGAATAAAAAAAAGAAAAAAAAAATGTCTATTACAGCTTCCACATAAATATTATAATCAAATTCATTTCACTCCATAAACATCTTTACTACATGAGGAGAAGCAGTGTATCATAACATTTTATTACAAGGCTGGATAAACACACACAGTAGTAAGGTCACGTCTTATGCATGGAGAACTCACAGCTTAAATACCTTAATAATTCCCACCAGGGTGACCAGTCAACATCTGCCATAAAATATTAAGGTAGGACATAGTCCTTTTTTCTGTGTGAATTCCTTTCCCTTCCCAATTCTTCCTCATTGGGGGTTGAAACTTGATCTTTAAGGTCCATTCCAGTCCAAAGTATTCTATCATTTTATTTCCCTTTCTCTTTCTCACTATTTAAGCAGAATTCATTTCAGTGTGAAACATATTATTTGATTTCCTGGAATTGCAGAATGATTTTTTTTTCCGAAAAGCTAGGAACACAAGGAGAAATGTTTCAAACTTGTGTGTTTGCAAAGTCTGCCCAGAACCAACGGTTGCTCCAATTCCATGGCATTTTTACAGGCATTTTAATTGCTGCTCTCAAAGCAATTGGCCACTTGCAGGTGGAAAAGCTAATAACAGGATTTCAGGAACTACATGAAAGAGAACAACTGTGAACTACTCACAACTACTATGAGAAGTGAAAGGGAATCACAGAATAGAGTCATAGAATAATTCAGGTTGGAAGGAACCTTAAAGATCATTGAGTTCCAACCCCCCTTGCCATGGGCAGGGGGAAATACCTCAATAAAACAGCACTGCAAGTGGAATGTGACAATTCAGAAGCTGTATCCCATCACAACCTGGCCTTACAAATGCCTGGAGATTCACTGTGGATTTTTGAGTGTGAGGGTCAACATCTCCCTTAACCTGATACTATTTTCTCATTGCTTTTAGGTTCTTAAAAGTTTAATGAAAATCATCAATTGAACACAAAGGGGGGAAAAAAGCAACTAAGATTAGACCAACAGAAATAAATGCTGGAAAAAAACAATATATAACCTGAGCCTGACAAACAAATCAGAAACATGTGGCTCCAGACTGGCCATAGCATATACCATCTGTTGTCCAGCAGATATGAAATCATGGAATGGTTTGGGATGGAAGAGACCCCAAAGATCATCAAGCTCCAAATCCCACTAGATCAGGCTGCTCTGTGCCTTGTCCACCCTGGCCTTAAACACCTCCAGGGACTGAGGGGGTATCCACAACCTCTCTGGGCAACCTCTTCCATAGTTGTCTTCCTCCAAGCTGGGGGACAAAGTGTAGAAGCTCCAAGCCTGTCTATATGTTCCTTAGCTGCCAGGCTCCTCTCCTCCCCATTGCTCCAAGTAAACCCCACAGCTTCCGTCACTGTCTTGGGATTTGCATTCCAGTGATTTCAGGTCATCAAAAGTGCCATATGTTACCAGAGACTTAAAGAAGGTCTGTCTGAAGGCATGCTGTCTCATCCTCATGCTAATACGGCCTTAAGCAAGGATTTTATTTTTATTTTATCTTTAAACTTTGCTAGTATCTCGAGCTTTCCTTCCTGCTGTCTGGAATTACACTTGGCCCTGGGGTTATTCCCTTGCTTCCTCCTCAGGCACACTTTTAATTCTTGCTCTTTTCTCCCTGTTTTGAGAACAAAACCTCTCCCCAGCACTCTGCACTCCCAATCAAAGCAGCAAGCTAAGAGTGTACAAAACTGTCAGGTCTCAGAGGAACTAAGATCAAATAGAGATTGCTTTCCCAGCAAGCAGGCACTGGAACTCAGCCAGCCCCTGAAACATCCCAGCCCACTTCAATTCTTTTGCTCCCAGCTTGTTTCCCTGGGAAGGTGGCTGCTATCAGTTTTTATCACCATTTCAAGAAGTGAGAAAATAAATTCCCTCATCTCACATAGAAAAACACCTTGCAGATAAGGGGGATAAGGTTTACTTACAAAGGTTGCACTTAAAAAACAGCATTTTTTAATACTCTGGAGGTTTGAGTTGGTTTTTTTTTTTTTTGCAGAGGTACAGAAAAAAGAAGTAATATAAAAATAAAAAATCTCCAGACAGGACATAGGTCTAACTGACTGGAAGTGATGCACAAGCATCACACTGCAAACAGAGAGTGTTATGCATGAACATAGACTCATAGAATAGTTTGGGTTGGAAGGAACCTTAAAGATCATCAAGTTTCAAACCCCCTGCCATAGGAAGGGACACCTCCCACTACATCAGGCTGCTCATGCAGAGCCCTGAGTGACAGAGCACCACTCAGAGTGTTACCTCTCCCCTTAACCACTGTGCTGGAAACCAGCAGAAAAGTCAGTACATCTTGAAAAACTTTAAACCATTTCCTGTTGTACAATCACAGGTTGGTGTCTAACATCTCCAGATATGACCAGCAAGCCACAAGGAGCCAAAAGAGCAGCATAGCTTCCCTTCTGGAGGATGCCAGGCAAGCAATCTCACCTCAGATGGATTTCTTTCCAAGAGGTTAACTACACCTGTAAATATAAATACCCCATAAATGCTGGATTTACTTAAGAAAACTCACATTTTCCTCACCCTCTGTTTTTCTGGGCTATTCTTGGAGAGCTCTGAAACCTCCTGTTCTGCACACACTCAAGAACTGATCTATATCCTTAAAATCAGGTCTTTTATAAGCATGCCACTTTTTAGACAACAATAAAGGGTACAGCAATCATTCTGACTTAAGGATCAGACTTGCAAAGTTACACAGATGGGTTTCTGGCTCTTCTTCTCCCCAAATTATACTTTCATGTTAGGAAGATTTATCATTTATCTACTGCACAGACCTTCTACCTGCCCTCAGCCAGACTTTCTTTATCTAGCAGCATCTTCAGCCACTCTCCCCAGTTTGCTTCTCCCCAAATTATACTTTTGGTTTAGGAAGTTTTGTCATTTATCTACTCTACAGACCTTGTATCTACCCTCAGAAAGACATTCCCTATCTAGCAGCATCTTCAGCCACTCTTCCCAATTTGTTTCTCTCCAAATTATACTTTTGTTTTAGGAAGATCTGTCATTTCTCTACTGCAAAGACCTTCTACCTGCCCTCAGAAAAACATTTCCTATCTAGCAGCATCTTCAGCCACTCTTCCCAATTTGTTTCTCTCCAAATTATACTTTTGTTTTAGGAAGATTTGTCATTTCTCTACTGTACAGACCTTGTATCTACCCTTAGCCAGATATCCCCTATCTAGCAGCATCTTCAGCATCTCTCCTTCATGCTGACAGAGCTGCTCATTTCCTCATCATCTTCAGCCCCAGAGTTCAAGAATAGGTCAGGAGCTCATGGCATGACTACATTAACTTAATACTCTTAGGTCAAACCTCCTGGATAAGGAATATTCCAATGAACACGAGAAGCAAATTCTCAGAGTCTTTATAGGCTGCAGCTTCCAAGGATTAGAGAAAGCAAGTCTAAGCACAGAAGTTTTACAACCACCTTTTTGTTTGTCTCCAAAAAAAAAGAGAGGGAGGAGGGGTAGACAGAAAGAGCTCTGCATTTGGAAATTTAAACTTCATGGTTCACTCTTGCCCAACTGCCTCCCCAAACATCATGAAGGGGATTTAACATTATTTTGATTACCATTGCTTCTGCAACATAGCACAAGTGGAGGCTAAAATCCATTAAGAAAGAGAAGCAGATGTCTCCTAGGAAGGGCTGCACCATTAGAACAAGGTTTTCAGTTGAGTTAATTAGGTTGGATTAGGACAATAAAACGATTTATGGGAACACTTGAGTTTTCTTTGTTGGTAGGCAAGCTGACCGACAGCACACTGACGTGTTGAAAATTAATGACAGCACTGCCTTCATGAGTTAAAGGCTTTCTTACTTGGCTGCCAGCCTTCCATTTCTTTAATAAAAAAAAAGAACACAAGCAACACTCAGGGTCATCAGACAAAAGATCTTGCAACTTAAAGAGAAAGGAAGCTTCAGCTAGTGAGGAAGGAATCCTTTAAAAGCAAAGAGCACATAACATTTCTGCTGGGTTTTTGGCCAGACATTAGGTTGCCACAAGAAAACACAGCAGCTCATGATGAAAACACACTGACATTTTGCTTGCTATCAGAAAAATATGTTCACTTAGGATTTTTCCTTGCAGATTATAACAGATGTCAATTCATATAACACTAAATACTGTTTCCAATTTCCACCTCTCTTAATTGACCAGAATTTACTGCTCCTCTATCACAAGATTTCAACAACACTGACCTCTGGCTATTGATACAGTTATTAGATAGAATTTTCCTCTAGCCTTTGGCATTATCATGGAAACCTTATGGGTTTATGTGCCTTCAGGAGGGGATGAAATGGCAAAACCAACCCCAAACCACAGGCCTTGCTCCATCTGCTTCCTGCACAGCTCCATCCAAACCCATCCTTTGATGGTCTTTCTTCCTTCCTTCTCTTATAAACAAGTGTCTGCGTTAGAACGGCAGCATCTATGCAAACCCTTTTTGAATATCAATGCTAAGACCTCCTCTGTCTCTAGTATTTTAGCTGACAGCTTTCTCATGACAATGAAATGAGGCAGAGGAAATGGTCAAGGGAGGTCAGGAGTCAAAAAAAAACCCAGGAGAAGTAAGAAAATGCAGCACCACAAAGAAATCAAATGAGTTTGGCACTTAATGAGCATTTCTGACACAAGATTTTAATGCACATCCCAATGCTACAGCCACATAATTTTCTTCACTATGTGGTACCCTGAATAGAGCAGCCCTTGCATTCTGAAAAAAAACCCCACCATTTAGCTACTAAAAGCCATTAGAAAATCCTTATTGGTTTCATGCAGTTTTGTTCCTTTGTTCAATGATCCAAGCACTAACAAGATGAGGAAAAGTTCAAAATGCAGATGTAATAAGCCATTGGACAAGAGATACGTGAAATCATAGAATCAGTTAGAACGTAGGGTTGGAAGGGACCCTAAAGATCAGCAAGTTCCAAGCCCCCTGCCAACCTCCCACTACCTCAGGCTGCTCAGAGCCTTGTCCAGCCTGGCCTTAAAATCCCCCAGGGATTGAGGGGGCATCCACAACCTCTCTGGGAAACCTCTGCCAGTGTTTCACTATCCTCAACATAAAGAATTTCTTCTATCCAACCTGAATCTCCCCTCTTCCAATTTACATCCATTATTTCTAGTCCTCCCATCCCATACCCTATTAAAAAGTCCTACCCCTGCCTTTCTTCAGGTCTTGAGAAGCTACTCTGAGGTCACCCAAGCCTTCTCTTCCCCGAGCTTAACAACCCCAACTCCTTCAGCCTGTCTTCATAAGGCAGTTGCTCCAGCCCTTGCATCATCTTGGTGGCCTCCTCTGGACCTGCTCCAACAGCTCAATGTCCTTCTTCTGTTGAGGGCTCCAGAACTGGACACAGTAACTCCAGGTGGGGCCTCACTAGAGCCCAGTAGAGGGGCAAAATCCCCTCTCTTGCCCTGCTGGTCACACTTCTCTTGATGCAACCCAGGATTTGGTTGGCCTTCTTGTGTGCAAGTGCACACTGGTGGCTCATGTTGAGTTTGTCATCCACTGACACCCCCAAATCCTTCTCTTCAGGGCTGCACTCAACTATGTGTCTGTGGCCCTATCTGCAGTCCCAGTGAGGACAAAAGGAGGAGGTAACTTGCAGGCTACTCCTCTCCTCAACCACTAAATGCAAATCACCCCCTGAAACTCGTGGTGCACTGGCTCAGTGCCTGTGCAAAGACAGTTTCAGTAAATACTCCAGTTTATTTACACTTCAAGCTTTTACAGCTTCCAAAGCATTCACAAGTTCGTTCCTGTGTACCCTTTCATGGCAAGCTCAGGGATTTGAGGAGGAGGGGACAGAAGGGACAACACATTTGTCTCTTGCATACATCAAAGCCATCTGCTACAAGTGCACATGGGATATGGCGTGCTGCTACTCAAGCTATTTGCCATTTATCAGTGCAACAGGCAGATGTTAAACCATTTGCTGGATTCATTTTGGTGTGAAACTTCAGCCCAAAAGCCAACACAGCACACACTGCCCTTCCTCCAGAAGCAGCACCAAAAATTCTCCAAAAATTTTGGGTCCTGCAAGAAATAAGGAGGCAAAAACCTGAAGTATTTCTCAATAAGCTAGGTTGGAGGTGACAGATTGCACACATAAGCAAGTATTCACAATGAGGGTGGTGAAACACTGGAAGAGCTTGCCCAGAGAGGTTGTGGATGCCCCCTCAATCCCTGGAGGTGTTTAAGGCCAGGCTGGACAAGGCACTGAGCAGCCTGATGTAGTGGGAGGTGTCCCTGCTATAGGCTTGGAACTCAATCTTGAAGGTTCGTTCCAACCCAAACTATTCTATGATTCAAGACTAATCTTCAAAAATGTACAGTAGATATTTATAGTAGAAGAAACCGCACAAATTAAAAATTAGGTGGCCCAAACCATCATTGTTGAAGCCACTCAACAGACACAAGTCCTCCTTCATAGCTAGATCAGCTCAGGTAAAGCATCTCAAGAAGTTCCACTTAAAGTATTAAAGGCAGCTCAAAATGGGTGCAAGTTATACTAACAGGCATGGCTACATGACACAATAACTCTGCAATTGTTTCGTAAATCACTAACTTCTGGTGGCTGTGAATCAACACTTCACATAACCTGTGAATCATCTCACCTTTTAGCTTTTCCTAACCCTCAAAATGTTTTTTTTTTTTCCCCTTTTCTGTGTTTTTCCATTCACGTTCAGTATTGTTCTGCTTCGAATGGTTTTTAATTCATCTTTGAAATGAAGTCAGGAGTTTGCCCCCTCCTGTCTTGCTGCATTTCCTCCTTCAAGCAGATCGGGACTAGAGACAGCTGAGGGTGTTGAGACACTGGAAAAAGGTTTTCCAGAGGGGTTGTGGATGCCCCCTCAATCCCCGGAGGTGTTTAAGGCCAGGCTAGACAAGGCACTGAGCAGCCTGATGTAGTGGGAGGTGTCCCTGCCCATGGCAGGGGGGTTGGAACTTTATGATCTTAAAATTTTGTCCCTTCCAACCCAAATAATTCTATGATTCTACGCCCCTGCTCACTGCAAGGAGGTTGTATTAGATGGCCTCTGAAGGTCCCTTCCAACCCCACAGGCAGTTTAGAGAGAAAGCAACATGGTTGGATGGTAAAAAGCCTATTTTACTGAGTGTTGTGTTGAATATGTTGTTCACATCTCACATATGATGTTGGACTTTCTAAAAGCAATTCTTTTAACCTCTGAACTCCTAACGTTAGCAAGAATTTCTTCTGGGAGGCTACAATCCAACAAATTTAAACATGAAGGCGTGAATATGATTTTGCCACTGCAGCTGGAGCACATCCCTTCCCCCCCCCCAAACTCTTGATATAGCCATGAAAATCTCAGTAATTAGAGAAGGATGTAACAGTGTTTTGGAGCTGAACATTTCTGGTGCCAGCAGCCTACAATTCATTTCTATACATCAGGAACAAAAGCAGCAGATGCCTGGCTACACTTATGCACTTGGGGATGCCAAGCATGCTAAATAGCCACAAATTAGAATCCTTAACTAAAAACCAGACAACAAAAAAAAGAAATCCAGTGATAAAGTCCCCTCAAAGGCTTCTATCAAAAAATTTGTACACTCTGTGCATCCACAGTGAATCAAAGCACCCATGAGCACCAATCTAAGCCTCCTGCCAAAAGAGAACACACACACAACATCAACAGGAGAAGCTGCCCAGCATTTCAGAGCTTCCAGAAGCCATAAATTCAATCTGACACAAATCAATTTTACATTAAGAATGGCAAAGACTCTCCAGTTACCTTAAAACTTGTTAAGCAGATGCACAAAAAAACTCAAAAAAAAAAAAAAAGGGCAATTCTTTACAGAAGATGTTACACTTCATGAAGCATGAAGCCCAAAAATGGCTAGAAGCTGCTTTCTAGACTTCACACTACAGCTAGATACTCTCCTGATAGAAAGCACTCTGACAGAAGAAATCTAAGAACTTATCATTAGTCTGAGACTCTTGCAGAAATTGCAGCAAGTCATCATAAATAATGTGACCTTGAAGCACTTGCCCTCACAGAGGGTACAAACAAATTAAAAAAAAAAATCATAAGGTTGCAAGGGACCTTCAAATGCCATCTAGTCCAACCTCCTGCTGTGAGCAGGGACATCCAGGTTGCTCAGAGCTTCAGCAAGCCTGACCTTGAAAATTTCACCACCCTCGTGTGTGAAACTGCAGAGTAGAACAGCTGAAACCTGAAGTGGGATGGCCAAATATTACTGACTGTAGCTCTCAGGAAAAGCTAAGCTCTCTTTTCAAACAATCTTCACTGTAGGACATTTTGGGGGCAAAAGGCAAAAAAGGTCCATGTGTCTCCTATGGAGATGATAGCTCTGGGTACACTAATACTTAAGGTGAAGCAACAGCAAATTCACAGCATGCATCTCACATGTGGGAAATGATTACTTGTGGCTTCTTTCAGAGTCCCATGAGTGCACAGTAAAGTATTTTTAATCTTCCCATTTATTTATACATATCACCAAGTATCTCCCTTGTTCAGAACTTACATTCCTTATACAAAAAATAGTCTATTTCAAAATGCACCCAGCTCTCTGTTTGAACCCTTTAACTGAGCTACTGAAGTGATTTCAGTCCAGAAGATAGCACACTAAACAGCAGTGAAAATGCAATCCTGATTTATGCCGCTGCAAAGGAGCTGAAAAAAAACCCCTCAACTTGCTAACAAGTGAAAAAGCAAGGAGCTTTTCTTCACTCCACCACCACTTGCCAAGCTCATTTTCAAAACACAACTGACTGTGTGCTATCTCTAGATTGGTACAGAACTGAAAATAAGTCTGGCCCTGATTCCCAGCAGAGTTTTTGGGTTTTTAGAGTTATTCAGGAATTTAAGAAGACAGAGACTATTTCTTTGCACAGGAGATTTCTTTGCTGGGAAAATACCTTAACTAGCACTGCCTCTGCACCTTTGCATGTGTGAGTGCATCTACCCAATTCCAGCATTATAAATCTTAAAACAAGTCTTTGTGGCTTGAATTTTTAAGCTGACGTGTTAGATTTAAATTTTAGGGGCATAAATTTGGAAGGACATTAGGAAGGACACCAAGAGCACATCCCATCCTCAGTCAACCACACAAAGTGTTAGCAAATTCAGGATTGATGTATCAGAATGGTTTGTTCCTGGCTGTCACTGCAAGAATTTTTACAGTCCAAGCTAAAGTTAGGTTGACAAAGTACATCCAAAGTACAGGGAGGTTCAACTGAAAGCCAGATTTTTAACTTGAGCATCTTTGTCTATTTTTTGTCTAGATTTAGGTTGGATCTATGATTTTTTTTACTTTAAGGATGGTGGGACACTGGAAGAGTTTGCCCAGAGATGTTGTGGATGTCCCCTCTCTGGAGGGCTTTAAGGCCAGGCTGGATGAGACATTGAGCAGCCTGGAGATGTTCCTGCCCATGGCAGGGGGGTTGGAACTAGATGATCTTTAAGGTCCTTCCAACTCAAACCATTCTATGATTTTCTTCTACACCCAGTGTGGAAGAGCAGATGGGGAAAATTTCACTATCAACTGCATGCTGCAGAGTAAATAAGCACAAAAGAACTGCGTGACAGCACTTCAGCCAAAATATGGGTCATGCCTGCCACTAAATAGCTTTGATAGCAGAAGAGAGCTAAAGAGAATTTTTACAGATCAGTCCAACGTAAACAATCACTGTTTATGAGACCTCCTCAGCCCCCTCTGCCTCCACCATGACTCAAATTTCCAAATCCAAGTTGTGAAAGGGTGAACAGAGGAAAATTGACATCCAGGAAAATAGAACATCCAGGAAAATTCAAGCCTGTTAGACAGACATTTTACAGAATAGCCACATATGTTTCACTTCTATCAGATAAAGACCACCACAGCCCATTACTATTCTGTGTTGGCAGCAAAAATCCCTCCCTCTGTATCTTTGGAATGGAATAAATTTAGTTTCCTCTAGATTGTACTGTAGGATATTCCCCAGCACAATTCCCAGTGTTCAGAGGAAGTAATTAGAGGATTAGCTGCCTCTCTTGGTCTCAGCTCCTTTTATTTTCATTGTGTTTTCAAATTCACATCTACTGTAATTTTTCAGCGAGATGGATTCAGACAGAGAGGGGAGGAAGGAAAAATTTATGCCCCTAAAATTTAAATCTCTTACACCAGCCTTAAAAATTCAAGCCACAAAGATTTGCTTTCAAATTTATAAGGCTGGAATGGGGTAGATGCACTCACACATGCAAAAAGGTTGCCACTTCTGTCTTCTGCAGTTTATTAAAATTTAAAGTCAGATTTACAGGCAAGTTGCTTTATATTCCTGTGTAATGTTAGATGTGAGAATGGCTCATCAAAAGCTACACACTCCATACAACAGGATTTTCACCACTGATACAAACTGGTTCCTTCCCTACCCCGAACAACACCCCACAGGGCTCTCTCATCTTGCATTAACCCTTTTTTTCCCCCCCTCTGTGTACTTCATTATTATCTGAATAAATAGTCAGACTTTAAGGTATAGCACAGGACTATAGTGGCAGTAGTAAAATTAAAGGGTAAAACAACATTTCTATGACAAATGGAGAGACTTATGTGATGTATAGGATTTGGGCTTTTATATCTAATGAAACAAATGCTGAGAAATTATATTAAACAATTGACACTTGACAGGTCCAGCATAAATAAGGCACTTTTAGAATTAGGAATATAGAAGATGGAGTGCTTCTTATGGTAAAGCATAAGAATATGAAGGATATAGGGTTGGAACTAGCTGATCTTTAAGGTCCCTTCCAACCTGAATTATTCTATCTTTCTAAATTGCATACAGCAAAAAGCACTCCCAAGTACTGCTTCCCCCCACTTCAAGTTCATTGCATAAAAATAACTTTTCCCCCAGTATTAACTGATTAAAATGATGCTTTTAATTTGGTGGTTTAAAACCAATTTCTTCAATCACTTTTTTAAACCAACAATTGTTGGAGGAGTGCAGACCAGAGTGCAATGCCAACACCAAAATGCTTTTTATTTCCAGGTTGTACACAAATAGTTGGCTATATTTCAAGAAAAAAATATATATTTCAGAAAACTGTTCAGAAAACCCCTATTTAATGTTATGAACATGTACAGAAGTGGTTTAATCTCAGAGCACACACCACCTGCAACGTGGCTTCAAACAAACTTAATGTCTGAGTGTGTCTTGTCCTGTAGAAACATTTCATTTTTGTATAGACTCTCCCATGCTTCATCACTAGGATAAATGGTTTCCATTCATCAAGAGCAAGCCTAGTGAGTGAGGTAATTAGAAAACATTTCACAACTAAAAGGCTTTTTGACTACATTAATCTGTATCAACCTCTGTTATTGTTATAGCTATTACACATAATAAGTAATTCAGAACACCTCATAGCAAAAGATCTCATTTGGGCCTCTTAGTTTCTGTAAGTGGCAAAGCATAGAATAGTTTGGGTTAGAAGGGACCTTAAAGACCATCAAGTTCCAACCCCCCTGCCATAGGCAGGGACACCTCCCACTACATCAGGCTGCTCAGTGCCTTGTCCAGCCTGGCCTTGAACACCTCCAGGGATTGAGGAGGGATCCACAACCTCTCTGGGCAACCTCTTCCACTGAGGTGGAATACCAAAGATTTACCCTCCGACTGTTAAGTTAGGTCAGTGTCTAGGTGTAACACAGGGATGTGAAGCAATGGCAGAAGCTATAACCCAAAATTTACTGTAGATTATAAATAATCTCTTTACATTACATACAGCATCATTCCAAATCTACAGCTCCACAGATGAAATATAAACTTCAGCTTGAAGATGTTTTTGGTATTGGGTTTTGTAATTAGTCTTCTGTAAGAACAGGAAATAATGTCTTAAATCTCTACTCTGTTAAAGATGGAAGGCATCTACTTTGTCCAATGACGAGTCAGAAACAAAAACCCCAGGCAGGGTCAGAGCAATCCCAAGCACAGACACAGGCTGGGTGAAGAGTAGCTTGAGTGCAGCTCTGAAGAGAAGGATTTGGGGGTGTCAGTTGATGACAAACTCAGCATGAGCCACCAGTGTGCACTTGCACACAAGAAGGCCAACCAAATCCTGGGTTGCATCAAGAGAATGTGACCAGCAGGTCAAGAGAGGGGATTTTGCCCCTCTGCTGGGCTCTGGTGAGGCCCCACCTGGAGTTACTGTGTCCATTTCTGGAGCCCTCAACATAAGAAGGACATTGAGCTGTTGGAGCAGGTCCAGAGGAGGTCACCAAGATGATCAAAGGACTGGAGCAACTGCCTTATGAAGACAGGCTGAAGGAGTTGGGGTTGTTCAGCTCGGGGAAGAGAAGGCTCAGGGAGGAGCTGAGAGGAGCTTCTCAGTACCTGAAGGGGGCTACAGAAAGGCAGGGGTAGGACTTTTGAATAGGATATGTTATGGAAGGATTAGGGTTAATGGATATAAAATGGAAGGAGGCAGGACTTTAGCTCTGAGCAACCTCATCTAGTGCAGGATGTCCCTTCTCACTGCAGGGAATGGACTGGATGGACTTAGGTCTTTTCCAACTCAACACATTGCATGATTAAGAAAGAAAATGCAATATACATTATTATGAAACCAAGTGCTCCACCACGCTTTGTACACAATTCTCACCTCACAGCACCATACAATAAATCCTGTGTGACATCAGCAGTTACCTTATCCCTCTTAGTTAAAAACCAAGTGAGCTTCTTCACACATTCACCATAGTAACAGCCCAGCTAGATTGCTATCAACAGACAGTAAATTCAGATGCAGTATGGTAATACTACAGTTAATCTGACAAGTGTTTATGCCAAGCTCTAGGAGAAATCTGTAGGTTATTGATAAAAGCAAGAATTGTATCCACTAGCTCTATATTCTCATCCTACAGATGGAGTTAGAAGAAATTCCACTCTGGTCCCTCCCTAATCATCCAGTTTTACCTTTCCACACTCTTACTTAGCAAACCCTTAAAACCCTTCAGGAATTCCCCCAGTGTTTTAATACCATCAAGAAATTACCCAGCAGCATGGCTTTCACTCACTTTCTCTTTCACCACTTAGGATTCCTGGAAAGGCACCCAGTCTTTTGTGGGGTTTTGTTGTTGTTTTTTTTTTTTTTTTTTTTTTCATAGTACTTAATAGACCAGGTCTCACTTTATAATCCTCCAGTGAATAGACACACGTTGTTCTTCTTTTCACCCCAAATACAGACAACAAATACCTATGAATAGGATGAAAAGGCCCTGAGGAGGTTCTGTGCAAGCTTTATCATGCCCAAGTACCTTTAGGAAGGAAACACAGGCTCTCATGTTCCTAATGAACTTAAGGAATTCCTCATCAGCTATAGGAAAGATGCCATAAGGGGCCTGATCTAACTCAAACTGAGGAGGAACTAGATCACAGCAGGAGGGTAAGTAGTGCGGAATAGCACACTCCCTCTTCCTGCTTCTGAAAGCATACTTTATTGTATCAGCATTTCACACAAATCCTCAGCAAGCTACAGAAATGCCACAGGAAGTTTCTTCTCAAATGATGATTTAGAAATTCCTTGCATTATTCTGTAGGAAAAAACAAGGAATTTCTTGGGACTAGAATTTACCAAATGAGTGTCTCGCACATGCTGCTTAACACACTTCTCCTGGGCCCTTTAAATTGTCTTCAACCCAGATTACAATCTTACTTGCAAAAAAAATTAGGGTCACTTCATATAATACATCCTTCTACTGAAATGCAAGAAAATAATGCACAATAGTGGGACATTTCATTCTCACTGGTCATGAAACAATTTTTTCTGCCCCTTTCTCTTGCTGAGTGTGAGAAATCCAGATCTATATATTGATATGTTCTCTTTTAAAAAAAGATATTTGAGATAGATCATACAATATCACCTCCATTTCTGAAAATAAATACTGAATAACAGTTCGTATTAATTTTGAGGGCATGGACAGAGTACTGTAAGTTGCAGAGAGTGACTTGAGCATTATTCTTTCCCAAAAGATCATAGAGACTCTCTTAACAGGGAGATATAAAAGCACATTTAAAGTATTAATTTTCCCTCAACTTTACTGAATGCTTAAATGATGGCAGAGATATCACAATACACAATTGAACTACACCCCATTAAAATACATAAGCATAAAAGAGCATTTGGTAGTAAGTAAAACTTTATAACATGAATTATATGGAATTTACTCTTAAAATATCAGGTGTCCACAGCAGAAAATACAAGTTTTTGTTTTCTTAACCCAATGCATCTTTATGACAATCTTGTATTGAGGCTCAGACTTTGATTTGATATCTAAGACTAGCAAATAAAAGAAAGTTTAATGAAAAGCAGCACCTAAAGAGGACAGTGTCACTATGATTTGCATCTAAGGGCCTGGAAGGTCACAAGAGCTACCTATTTGCCCTTGGGGTGGATTATAAACCCTAAAATTTCAGGAAAACCTGCTTAAATACATGCTTATCCCAACATCAGTTTGCTACAGCATAAAGCTTTAAGAGTTAAAGCCTTGGTCAAATTGGATTAAGAAATATTGGAAATACATCAGTTTAAAGCCATTTCAGAGATGCCACTGTCCCTGTCCTTAGCTGATAGCAGGGGAAGGAGCTGATGCAGCAAAATAGATGGTACTTTCACTGTGTTGCTATCAAACAAGTGGATTTAAATGCCAAAAGGTCTGTCAGAACTCTCACAAATTCTACAAGAGTGAAAAAAGGGTGGTTAAATGTTCCATCTGCAGGTACAAAACAATGCACACAAGAAAAGTATTTGTTGTGTCTGCTGAATCCTCAACTTCCCTGTGCCAGGAAACAGAAGCAGATGAAGCCACTTTAATGAAGTCCCCCAGGAATACAAAGATAGAGATAATTGCAGCTTTGTATCACAGCACATCAACCTAACTTCTGTTAGCAAGTTCAAATGCAATTTCACAAATTAATGCCTTTTTTTTTTCTTCCTCATTTTTAGTGGAAAAAACCAAACAAAACCCCCACACAGCACTTAAGAAAAAAAAAAGGTATTCACAATAGAGCAATGTGCTTAAGTTGTAAGAAAAAAAAAAAACAGACGGACATTACTCCTGGAGGAAAAAATTTAAAAAGCTGAGTTGTTACTGAAAAAGGTACGGGGAAAAAAAGAACAGTTGAAAATTGTGTCCAGATCTGGAAAGACTTATTTGATTTGTGACACTGGGAGATGACAAATCAGTGTTCTGCTGTTAGACACACAGATAGATGACTGACACTTTCTGCTCAGATGAGTTTCCAAGCAAAATAATGGTTTTAAGGAAAGGAGAGCTATGAAAGAACAGCTTGTATCTTGCTTTTTTTCCTCTCAGCAGCAAAAGGCTGCAGCACTAAGAAAAAAAAAAAGTAAAACCAGCAGAAGTGTTTGAAGTCAACTGTAACATAATTTTTAATGCTTGCCTTTGCACATCTCAGTTAGCAAAGGGTGTAATGTACTGATTTTCGTTATGAAATAGTAAAAAGAAGAGATAATCTAGTGTAACTAATATTCTAATTATGGAAGCTCATTTATTATTCAATAAATCCCCTTCAGAGAAACATGAACAGCAATGCAATGAAATCCTATTTACTACCTTAGAAAGACCTTGAAGATTCATGAAGATTCAAAACAGCACTAAGGTAAATGTTTTGGGATTTCAGCCAGAATTGACAGCATTCTCAATTCTTTTTGTTAACACAGGTATTTAAAGCAAAATTACTGAGAACAATTTGTAAGTTCTACATTTCAAATTATTAAAATATACTTTCCAGATCTAATGCTACACATAATACTCAACATATTCCCTTCCCTTTCACTGTCCCAATGCCACGATTCATGTTCCCACACAGGCAAAAGAACTTGCTATGGCAAAAGCAAAGTTCTCATTTTGTCATTTTAAAAGAAAAAAAGAAAAAATACTACAAACACAGATCAACACAGAGCAAGCATTAATGGTATCGCTGAAAACTGGGACACATCAAGCCTTAAAATTCCTGAACACACTGGACTATTTTCACTTCTGTATCCCAGTAGGAACAAGGATCTACAACAGTAGTGAGTGCTAAGCACACTGCATATATGTTTCATATATTAAATGCAAAATGAAAAGGAAAAAAACACTTTAAAACCCTCCCCTGTACAGTTTTTACATTTTTCTTTCCAAAAAGAGAATGTTAAGCAATTTTTTTTCTTAAAAGCATCCCACTGATACTGATCTTTATCCAAACAGAAAAAGATCCTATCTATATCAAAATTCCAGGTGTCCCTTCCCAGTGACAAAACAGGACCAAATAGAGGAAGTGTACAAGATGTGTGACAGGCAGAGTGGAGATGTGGTGGAAAGGAAAGGAACTAGAGAAGGTCTTTAACCGATCCTTTCAAACTAATCCATATAAATCAAAACCTCACTTGAGTTATGTTTTAAATCTATTTTCATGTGATGTGCAAGAAATCATGCTTGAGAGAAAAAAAAAAGATAAACTACAAGCATCTTTCTCAGCTTATTTTCGCACTGTATGCCATCTCCTCCTAAAAAGTTATCAGAATTCATCCTTCCAAAAGTATGTCACAGCCCAATCCTCTACATCAATTATTGAAGAGTTTCACACGACTCCCTCAGCACCCATTTTTAATGCTTTGAAAATCCTGGCAAATTCAGGAACTAAATCTCATTCTCAGCTTAACAACCACGCAGCAATTCACCCCTAACACCATGTTGGAGAGTTTACACACACTGCCAACTAAACTGCATACATGAGGTGAAGACAACCTGCCCCAGAAAGGTATCACCCTTAGTTTCCACCACAGAACCACAATCACTATTTAAAAAGCAGGGTGTTTTCTCTCTGATGTGAAGCAAAGCACACACTCAGTGGAACCAAGTATCAATACACTCCTACAACAGCAAGGCACAGCCCTAAATTACATTAATATAGCACTGTCAGGACATTTAGGACTTTTTTTTAAGCCTTTCTGCTCTGTACGGATTTGTTTGCTGTTGAGGAAATTATCTTTGTGAATCCCAGAGCAAAAGTGAATCTTATTCCACTCAGGTCTTCGCAAAAGAGCATTCAAACATCACACTAACTAGTGCCTGCTCACTATTGCCAAACAGATTAGAATGTATCTGAAATTTTGTCCCCTCCCTGGAGGTGTTCAAGGCCAGGCTGGACAAGGCACTGAGCGGCCTGAGGTAGTGGGAGGTGTCCCTGCCTATGGCAGGGGGGTTGGAACTTCATGATCTTTAAGGTCCCTTCCAACCCAAACTATTCTGTGATTCTATGACCTCCACAAGGAAGAGCTGGTGAAAGAGCCAGGCTGCCACAGCAAATGGACCATCTCTGCATCCCCCATGGAGTGCTGCTGTGTTTTGTATTTATCTGGTGCAAAGCAGCTTATTCAGAGCAATCCTAGGTAGGACTGTCACACTCACACAGCTGGGAGCAAGGCTGTCTGGGCATCAGAGATCATCTCATTCACATTAATGCTCTGCCATCAACACTGCAGCTAAGCATTACATGGCAAAACAGAGAACAGAGAGGATTATTGCTCTGTGAAAGCTGCAATGTTTGCTTGTTGAGGCAGAACTATCATCTCTCAGCATTTGCATAGCCCACAATTCCTACCTGAGGGCACAGGTAGGATTTATTACATTCCATAATCTTCCTCCTTTCAGAGATTTGTTGGAAGCCATCAAACCCTTTGACCTAAGAGGGTGCCTCTATGCTCACATTTTAAAGTGTTTTTAGAACTTTTAAGGCAGGTTAAATGTGGTTACCTTCACTGCCACCAAGTGAAATAAATCACTACTTCAAAATACAAAAAAAACCACAAACAAACAAAAAAACCTCACACCTCAGTACATTCGTGCTGCCAGACCATGTCCCCTTTTGTGTTTTAGTATATACACATGGATTTTTAATTTTTATAATTATACAGTTTAATCAGAGGATTTTTTTTTTTGTTTTTAACACAAAATTCCTGTTTAATCACACAGAGAAGAATCAGGGCCCTACATTTTCATCTCAGCAACTTCCTCTGGAGAGAGAAAAAGAAGAAGGGAAATCCCTCCCTTAAGGTGACAAGAATCAAGTGAGACAGTGCCACTGCTTTATCACCATCATCACACAACTGTTGACTTTCCAAAAAGCATCAGAGAGTATTCCACACCAAGAATTTACAAACTGAGAAAAACTGGAACAAAAGCAAGAGCAGACAGGACAAGAGGAAATATGCAGATACTGGTAGAGAGGGAGGTTAATCCTAAAGCACTAAAGGATTAGAAATAAAGCTTGTGTGTTCCAGAGGGTTTTTGCTGGGGAGGCACAGACTGATCTCTCAGGATTTCACAATGTTCGTAACACCCACTCCCCAGGAAAAAGCCCTGAAGGTCTGGGATTAAGCCCCACAGTGAAGAGGAAAAAAAAAAAGACATTCTGGCAAAGGGTTTTAATAAGGGACGGTAAAGAAGTAGTTGCACAACATCCAACATTGGAACAGCTTAAAAGTTTTATATATACAATCATTTAGACTTAATGAACTGTGTGAAAATTTCATTGGAACAAGTTTTAGATACACTGATCTAAAGCTACAGTTTCTGCCCAAAAAAATCCCAGTGTTCCCACTGCTCCCAAATGACAAAAGCCTCAAAACCTGTTTAAAAAAATACCAGTAAAACTTCTCTGCCATCTAAATATGCACACTGCATAGGTTTTTGACAAAAACACTTGCAGAGGGGTTTTGAATGAGAATAATGAATGGGGCTGCCTGAAATAAATTGCCTGATCTTTCCACAATTTCCTTGAGACCTTAGAAAAATTCACACAGATATTCAACTTCTTCCCTTTATGAAATCCTTTCTTATTGCTTGAAAAAAGAAAAACCAACAAACTACTTGGTTTTTCTATGCACACAGTAATAATACTCTCAACTCCAACAGCAGAGAAATACAAAGATGCAACATTAAATAACCAAGATATTTTTAAGCAAGGAAACATACCAGTAACATTCAGGATTATAAGAGAGTGATCACAGAATGCCAGGGATTGGAAGGCACCTCAAGAGATCATCTAGTCCCATCCCCTGATTTTTTAAGATATTTAACATAAGCTTTCTCTTGCACAAAACTGCAAACGATTTGTTTTGACTTCCAGTTTATTTATGACACTCACACAGCAACAAAGTCAATTTTTGTGCCAAAACACCAAACATTAAGATTTGAGAAAGTTGTGAGGGGGAAGGATGAGTTAGGAAGAACATTTTATGAGCTCTGAGATGTTTTGCAATCCAGCTTTCCAAGGCCAGCTTTTCATTTGGAACAAAATAAGAGCAGCTGCCCATGCTGAAGGGAGGTCAGCTTTGTTCCTGCCTGCCTCCCACCTGGACCACCAAGGCTCTGCCTCATGGCTGACCTTCAGCAGTGGAAGATTCATTCTTTGGTGGGCTGAAGCAGAGAGAAAATGGGGTGGAAAACCAAATGCTAGCATAAGAAAACAGGGAGGAGGGAAAATTCCCATGTGTTATACACTTTTGTCTGAAATTTATAATATTATAACATTTTCTATGAAGGTTAGCACATGAAAGTAATCCAGAAAGTTCCTTTCACTCCTGTCCTAGCTGCTATTTCCTCCAAACCTGTTTTGTAGAATAAAATATATTTTAGATATTATACATTATATATGGATATGGAATGCATAGTGTCACCAAATGTGCAAAACCAGTGGAATCAACCTATGATTGTTGAAGAGTTTTAAAATATTTGTGCACTGTTTTTTGCATTCATGCAGCACAGAAAAAGTTTTACTTCAAAACACTTACTAAAACCTCAAGCACAAAAGAAAAAAAAACATATCTCAAAGATCTCACTTTCTCTCAACCACATGATCACCTTAACTCCCTCTTCCAAAAATGTGAACTTAGAAGACTGCACATTAAACAGAAGGGCAGTTAAAACACTGTGAGGGGAAGTTTTACTTGAACAATACTTACTAAAACCTCAAACATAAAAGGAAAAAAAAAAAATCTAAAATACATAACTCTCTGCCTTTCTCTCGACCACATGATTTCCTTAACTCCTTCTTCCAAAAATCTGAACTCAGAAGATTGCAAGTTAAACACATGGGAAGTTCAAATATTGTGAGGGAAAGACATTGGTGTGATCAGCTTATATCCACCAGACAGTGATGGACCCCAAGGAGACCCAACTGATGACAAAAAGCCTCCCAGCTTAAACCAAGAGCTTTTTACAAGGACAGCATCTAGCTATTTCACCAACAGTGTTGTGTTGCATTGGTGGCATGTGTTTAAGGACAACCTGAGAAGCTGAACCAATCTGCAGGAATGGTTTCCATCAGTGGGAAAGTTTCAGATTCTTTTCCAATACCCTGCTTGAGAACAAAAATCTCTTGCTGAAATTGGACAGCACTGGTGGAGAGACAGAAGTCATTCAGCCTACAAGCTGGAAGTGCTTCGTCATCTAAACCTTCAGTTTAGAAATTTGGGAAGATAAAATTAATAGTGCAGCTATCTAGTCCCACACAACAACCTCTGGAATCAAGGTTCCTTTGGTCACAAGGGAGGCATGAAATAAAACTAGCTGAATAAAAATAAAATCAGTATTTGCTTTCCCTTTTCCTTACCCCAAGGGGAGAGTAAATGAGGAAGAAATGATTTCATGAAGGTAGAAAACAGGAACAGTCCTCAGGGAAATCTCTGGAAGGATAAAAGTTGTAGTTGTCAACATCCAAGGATGAGCACACAACACTTCTGGATAATCCCTGTTTGAGTAGGTCACTTAAGACACTGGACCTGTTCTCATGACCAACCAAATGTCACTGGATTGTGACTTCTAGCAGGAATATACCAAATCTGATTTCAGTGCACCAAATCCACAGGGGTTTTTTCCAGCATAACAGGGATTGATATCCCTCCTTGCTTGTCAGTATCAAAAAACAGAGGGGATCACATTCATAATTCCCCAACTGCAGTGATCTCAGAGGAGAAGAGATCACACTGAGATCACACGAGGAAAAGTAGACACTGTAGAACCAAACAAGTTGTCTGTGATGAGCCATTAATGAGCTTCCTTAAGTAAAGGTGATAGGCATCTTCTGTTCCTGAAATTAGAAGGCCAAAGCATATATTACCCACACATTATCTCACAGCAGGCATATGCAGAGTCCAGAACTTCCTGAAGTACTGGCAGAATCACTTCTGGACAGGAGACAGAATTTAAAGACAAGTCTGTACACACCACACACAGAGTCTTTACATTGGGGTCATGCAAGTACAAGATGTGATGTAGATCCAATGGCCAGACAAGCGCATTTGCATGGATGGTCAGCTGATGAGATGATCAAAAAAAAATAATGATCTTGTAGAAGTAAAACTAAATAATAATGAGCTGCCCTGATGGCTGCCAAACACACATAAGAAAAAAATACTGCATCAAGAACTTGAGAGCTTGGAACATTTAGGGAATGAAGCACTTTGCTGGGGATACATCCCTTCAAAAGAGATTCTCCCAATAAATTATTCTGTTTTTTCCTAAAAAACTTTGACATCTTTGGTGTTAAACAGGACCAAGACAGCAGGATCCCAAAAGAAAGGACTCCCTCATTTAAAAGAAAGCATAAACATATCTCAGAGACCTACAAACAGAGGAAAGAGGAATCTTGTAGCCTCAAAAGTCAGTCACTCCCCTAGTATTTCACTAAGTGAACAAAGTTTCTTCATTTTACAGATGTAGTTGTAAAAAACTGCCCAAAAGAAATATTTAGATTTTGTTCTTTCCATCAACAAAATCTTAAAACAATGTGGGAAAATAAGTATTTTCCAATTTGTAAAACAAGAACAACAGCTGTTAGTTTCCTTGAAAAGTTACTGTTGGCCCCAAAAAGCTTGAATTGCTTTCTCTGTTGTCAAAATAATTGCCCCTCTCAACAAAGCCTCAGAGCATAAGAGTCTCATCTGCTCTTTGATGCAGTTCCAGCTCTTCTGGCCCAGAAAAGCTGTTCCACATGGCTGTGCCTGAGTGTATCCTACCTGATTTTTCCAAAACACAACATTCCATCCATTAAAAACAACTTGGTTTGACACTACAGTTTGAAACAAGAGGAAAAACATGTATATAATTAGCAGTATATTACTTTTGTTACCATATTTTCTTTTTGGAGCACAAAATAACCTATGTACATAACATTTAGCAACAAACACTCCAGGAATCTTTACTTTCAGTGAAAGAACAAGCTGCCTTGTACCTCAACACTGCCAGAACATGCATTTTTTAGTTCTGAAATCCAAATCTCACTCAAGGACAGGCTCTCTGTCATATGTTTTGTAAGATTATACCCTATACAGGCAAGAATCCAAGTGTCTCTCTACAAGGGCTTTTCAGAATCAAGGTAAAGTCTAAGTTTCAGGTTTTCTCCTAACTTTTAGGAAGCTCAGACTGGCCCAGAAGACATGCTCTTCTAAGACCAGATCCATTACAGCCAATTAAGAGTCCAGAGTAAATTCATAACAGGACAAATCAGAGCTGCACCACTACCGTAGGTGGTGCAAAATTTCCACTCTTAATTCATGAGGAATGGCAGAGAAACACGTAGAAACCAGTCAAGACTGTTTTAAACAAGTCATGCTACTTTCAATAAAACAAATGGTTCTGCTTCCTGCAGAAGAAACTCTACCTACAACTTTTCTGATGGCACAAACAAATTCGGATATTCCCAAATGGGCTCTGGTGAGGCCCCATCTGGAGTACTGTGTCCAGTTCTGGAGTCCCCAACATAAGGAGATTGAGCCTTTAGAGGAGGTCCAGAGAAGGCCACCAAGATGATCAAAGGGCTGGATCAACTGCTGAAGGCTGGACAGGCTGAAGGAGTAGGTGTTGTTCAGCTTGGGGAAGAGAAGGCTCAGGGGGGACCTCAGAGGAGCTTCTCAATACCTGAAGGGGGCTACGGAAAGGTTGGGGTAGGACTTTTTAATAGGATATGTGATGGAAGGACTAGAAATAATGGATGGAAATTGGAAGAGGGGAGATTCAGGCTGGATATAAGAAAGAAATTCTTTAGGGTGAGGGTGGTGAAACACTGGAAGAGGTTGCCCAGAGAGGTTGTGGATGCCCCCTCAATCCCTGAAGGTGTTTAAGGCCAGGCTGGACAAGGCTGAGCAGCCTGATGTAGTGGGAGGTGTCCCTGCCTATGGCATGGGGTTGGAACTTGATGATCTTGAAGGTCCCTTCCAACCCAAACTATTCTATGACTCTAAGGATGTGGGGCATGTGACTTTCCACTACAGCATTTTAAACTCAGTTGAGGTACAGTCTCTACTTCCCCTACCTCTTTATTTACAGAAGATGCCAGGTTATTTCTGACAGGGTAAAGGAATGTTGTCCAAAAAAGTCAGGTCTACTACCCAGTGTTCAACAGCCAATTTCACAAACCAGGACCAGACACTGTGTGTTTATTTCAGAGTTATGTTCAAGGCCATATGCTCAGTGGTTTCTACAAATCAAGCACAGCAGTAAGAACTCCTTTTTATACACATTTACAACATCATTATAATATTGGTATTTCCTACCTCTAACTGTAATTTACCCACGATTACATCAAGTTATATAGCTAGCATGTTTCTTAAGGGTCTCCTTGACCTAAAGGCATCAGTTTTAGTATTGTTAGGAAGATTTTTTCAGCTTAGGACCCTAAGAACTTTCCTGCTAAGCTGGCTAAACTTCTCAAAAGGTGGATTAGTACCATCGTCAAGGTCCTCTCTTAGCCTTGATGTGGCTCCTCGAGAATGATACAACACTTGCCTCCTTTCATTAGGAGTTCTTTGTGGGAAGTGGAGGTGTATGGGAAAACTGCTTCTGAGTCTCTTAACACCAGCCCTGCTGATCATTGCACTTTCCTCTGCTTTCTAAGAGCTTCAAATTCAAGTAGAACCCACTCTAAATATTGATTTAGAGCAGATGTAGTTTCAACCAAGTTTACAAGGAAAGCATTCTTGGTCTTTTGTCTACCCTCCGAAGGGAGAGCCCGAAAACAAAAACCAGTGTCAAGTCATAAAAAAAATATAACTGTTGCAGTCCCCAGGATTTTTAATTCCTCATCCTTCACCAAACATCTGGATTTTGTTAGCAAACGCTGTAAAGCTATTTTCCAATACCTTTGACATGCATTCTGCTCAACAGGCCCCAAAAGCTGAGCTTCAAACCAAATAACAGTTGTTATTTATTAAGCCCCAGTCATGAAATTCATCTAGCCATTCTCTTTTGTCTAAATATTCCCTGTTATTTGCGAGGAAAAGGGGACAGGGACTTAGCCCACTAAGGCTGATGTGCTTTTAAGAGAACAAAAGCAGACTTTACACCAAGGAAGAAGTTATTCAAGCTGGTTCAGTCACACCAGCCAAGAAAAAGCTGCCTGCTCTCAACTCAGGACCCTCAGATACCAACGTGGTAAAGTTACTTCAGAACTAATTAGTGCTCCACGAACTGATTCCACCTTAAGTAAGCCCAGTAGGAAAGAGAAAAGCCACTGGCAGACACAGTTCTCTCCTGACAGCAGCTGAGCTCTACAGCTCTCATCCAGAATGAACACCAAAAAGCTGCTTTTTTTACTCAAAATTCACAAAGTATGTCAAAGCATATGCAATATCAACATTAGGTAAATGACCAAAAGAACCCCTGGAGATATCAAAGGTCAGGCTGAATGAAGCTCTGAGCAAGCTACTCTTGTCCCTGCCCATGGCAGTGGGGTTTGGAACTACATCTTGAAAGTCCTTTCCAACTTAAACCATCCTGCGATTCTATATTTCCATTTTCTCTCATCACTCCAAGCACAACTTGCAGCTTTCTCCCAGGCTTAATAATTATTTGTATGGCTGCACATTGTTCCTTCTCCAGTAGCAGCATGAAACTTGATGTGAGCTGCAGAAACCCAGGCAGTGACTGTACAAACTGCTGTTGTGACAGCACAAAGCAGAAGCCGACTCAGCAGGTAATTGCACTTCAAGTCACAAAGACCTTCCCCCATCAGCTTGAAACGGTGATTCCATAGAGGAGAAAATAAGTTGTCTTTATCTACCACAGGTTATCAATGGAAAACTTTGATGACAAGAGAAGCAGAAGACATATAACCCAAACAAAAAGTATTAAAGGTGGGTTTGTGTTGCATTTTGCAGTAATTCAAAAGGTATTTGTAGTCTTCTATCAAGCCAGGATTAAAAAATACAAGTTCTTAGGTATCAAAGCACAACAGCCACTTGATAGAAATGAATACTCCTTGTGCTTGCTAATTATATTCCCTTGCCCACTGACTTCAAATACCATACATGCTGCCACAATAGAATTCATTCATGCTTCTAGAGTAATCCTAAGGAATCCTGAAAGGCTAAGGGCAGCAATTCATGCTTCCAAATGTCATATTTCCAGTAACTCAAATTTTTAACTTAAATTTAACTTTAAAACTTTTAACTTCAATTTTTAATTTAAGCTCCTTTTTGATTTTTTGAAGTTTCTTACCCATGGAAATAAGCCCAAAACATTAGAAATCAAGGAAAAAGTCATTCATACTAGAGCCATGGGGAATGACATGACCAGTACCACCAGTAACCTCACTGTTGAGCCCAGCTGCCAGTACCCCTCATATGGTCCTGAGCAGTCTGATCTAGTGGGAGGTGTCCCTGCCTATGGCCAGGGGGTTGGAACTTGATGGTCTTTAAGGTCCCTTCCAATCCAAACTAATCTATGATTCCATGATTTCTCTCCCAGGGTTCCAAAACCTCTAACTCACAATCTCCAACGCTGAGTTAGTGATGACTATGATAGGGAAGAAACAGGAATGAAAGATACATCTGTGTTTGCAGAAGGGAAGCATTACCCTGAAGACCCAGTGAACCCCAAGTGGATGATGATGGGATCACACAGTTTGATTCAGACAGGAGATAATGCTCAGCCACTTAAGATCTGTAAGATAGACATACTAGCCTCAAATATTATGTTGCAGAGATAATTAAGCTTCTATTTTTTCCTTTTTTCTTTTTTACACATTGCTTGTTCCCTGCCAGATGTGAAAATTTGAGACCAAAAAAATCCCCACAAACACAAAAAAAAATTAACATTAAGATCCTCAAATATTCCCTCCAAAGCCCTCCAGGCTAGCAAGCAACCACTCCCAGGTGATTATTCTGAAAACTTACATCCCCCTCTCACTTGCAGTTCAGCATTCAATGGAAAATTTCTGTTCAAGTAAACCTTGTAATGACCTCAGATTTTAGCAGCCCTAGAATTGAATTCCACAGCATTAACTACTGTGCACAGAAACAACAGTTAAGACAACTCAAAGAAAAGACATTGCAATTAACTTTTTATTTGTTAAATGGCTCTTAATGCTCAAAACCAAAAACTGCCAATCCTAGCTATGCCAAGATGAGCAAAGCAGCAAACTGATAAATATATGTCAAAGGAAGCTTTTCATACATCATATATAATCATGACCTCTTCATCATGAGACCCCAGACAATGCAAGGCATGGCCTTTCCTCTGACCTAACTTCGAAAAACTCTCTAGCCTAGTGAAGGAGACGATTAAAAATTTGAGTGACATCCATACAAAGCTACGGAACAGGCTCACACTCCCTCTTACTCCAGACAAGTACCCACAAAAGGGAAACACCTTAAGAGCTTTGTGTTTCCTTTATTACAGCAGCATCTATTTGGAAAATGCTGGCGAAAGTCTACCTCAAACAAACAGCATCAGTTTTGTAAAACAGAGGACACTAGAAAATTCCATGAAAGGTGCATAAGCAGAGTTCATAAAATACATTTTAAAGGCAAGTGGATAATGCCAGAGACATGTATTTAAAAAATAATCTGAAATGCTTGAGACTTATTACTCCATGCAGTGATTTCCCCCCTCTTTTATACATACTCATACCCCTCACAAAGGCCAAGCAGTTCTAATAGCATGTTCTTAGGCACCTCCAGAAAGCAGAGTGGTAAATTCAAGCACTTCAGTGGAAAAAAAAAAAAAGGCGCTGATTCATATCCAATTAGCTTGGCTAAGTTTCCTACTGACACCACTGCTACTCCAGCTGTCCTTGACACCTGCACAGCAGGGACAACAGGACAAGAATTCTCTTATATTTAATTTTCAGGCTCACATACTAACTAAAAAATGGTGAGTTACAGTTCTTGATCTGCTGCATTAATGGAATTAGAACAAAACCAGCTATGTACCCTATTCAAACATCCATCTAACAAAGAATGGTCAGGGCTCAACCCACCTCTGCTGAATCCATCACCCAAAAAGCATCAGTGCTTGGAAAATAACAGGTTTCTTTCTACTCAAAGACCCAGACAGACAAGCAAGGCAAAGCAGAGAACTGGATAGGGCAAGTTAGAAGAGTGGAGGAAACTTGTTAATATCCTGTGCAGCACAAGCTCCCACTGTTTTAATCTTCCTTAAATAGAATAATGAGATGGTGAGACCCAGAGCAGAATAAAACTTTTGAGGTCAAGTTGCACTTTATTTTTTAAGAACAAAGCAGCTCACTCTTTTCTCTCTAAGTCACTGTTTCTGGAACTTTGTACAGAAGTTGTCTGCAGAAGCCATTCTTGGCAAAAGGCATTTTAGGCTCTGCTGTTTAAGATGTCAGAAAAGCCTGCAAAAGCATCTGAAAATGTAAACATTTCTGTGCACTGAAAGAGCACTAAGTGAAATCCACTGCAGCACTCTTCTGGCACGTGTCCACCTGCCTTGCCCCAGACAACCGTATAAATACACAAAAAGCTCTTTTCTAAGGGTTCAGAGAAAGTGCAAAAGAATATATTCAACCTGCCACGTCTACCTGAACCCAAATCCTCACAGGAGGGGCTTTTAATGTCTCGGCCCCTGTGTTATCTTTACACAGGCACTAATTTGTACAGCGCACACATTTTATCTGCACACTCCAGTAACAATGCAGATGAACATTAACCAGATACTTTGTGGTGTCTACCAGGTGTTTAAATATTTTGCAACTTGAATGTTGAAACACTACCTGCAGTCCAAATGCTTCAGATTATCCAGTAAGAACATGTGTATTTCCATAAGCTGTGTAAAACATTCCCCCCTCACTCATTTGTTAAATTTTAAAGCAACAAACCAACACACAAACATAAACATAAAAGCCTATTGTGACTTTATGAAGAAGATTTAAGCCACCAATGTTTTCATTTTGAGAATACAGACACTAGAAAATATTCACTGAAACTTTTAATACAAAACACTATGTGTATACCTGCACAAATGCAGGCCCTACACAGTATTTCAAAGAAGGTATAATGTAGAATTAGAAGTTAAGGTATATACTGTGCATATTATAAAAGAAAATATAACCCTATTGTTTCTATTAAACAATATTATTATCTTTGTCTAAATGAGACAACACATTTCTGAGAACAGCATGTGCTCTGTGTATGTTCTCCCTGCCCCAAAATGTATGTTTTGATATAGAAATCAAATGCAGCTCTGCTTTTATGAGTGTCACACACAACATACCCTCCAGTTTGGTCAGAACTGTCACTTTTTGCTTCTAGGAAAAAGGTTTGAGAGAGAAAAATGACTTCTTGCAGCTTGAATTATGTTCCACCAGCAGAACTTTAACCCAGATGTTAATGTATTACTATGTGAATATATTTACTTTACTGCTTTTTGTCCTTCACCTTACACTAGACTTCGAGTGAAAACATACACAGCATCATCATAGCAACAAAAATGAAAAGTCCAGAGAGATCATTAAGTTTTTTTATACCATGTCATTTATCTTTCTGAAAAGAGATACACTGATCTAACACTCCCAAGAGAAAGAAATTAAAACACTTCTTGTGCTTGCATTATAGGACTACTTTATGGCTCAGATAAAACCATCAGCATTGACAATGCTCAGTGGGACTGAACATGTCAGATTATCTTGTACCTGGGGTTAAAGACTATTTTAAATAGTTAAGTGGATTAAAGATATATACCCCAGAAAGAAAATCCACTGCTGACCTGGCATTCAAACAAATACACCTGGACTATCAGAAGGAACTGGCAGCAAAGTAAATCAGCAGTAACAACAGAATTTTCTCCACTCAAGGCCATCAGAAAAAAAGCAGGATTTGTCCCACTGACACATACCTTTGATGCTTGAGGAGTAGAAATCACGTGCACAGTGCTGGGCTTAACTCCATTTGCCTTGGGTCTCTTGTAAAGGGCAAATCTGCTTTTCCTGCGTCCTCTGTCACCATTAGGGAGGGATCCATTATAACTAGAATGAAACAAAAGAAAGAAACTTGGCATAAGAGATCACCAATTTGGAAAACAAAGAAAGGAGAGCAGCAATTTAGTCACAATAACTTGATGTTATCAAACACACAGACAAAGCCAAAAAAAGTAGACAACAGTGATAAAATTTATTTCCCAAATTATGAGCATCCAAACATTTTTCCCCCTACACCAGTGGTCGAAATTCTATTAATCATTAATAGTCATCAGCTACAAATAAAATACTGTTCAGCCACAGAAAGTACTTCAACCCCATAATTAAAGGAATTGGGAGAACAAATCCTAAGACTCCTCTGTAATTTCAGCACATGAGAAATTTAGAAAAAGTCTTCACCACCACATCTCATGCAGGAATGAAGAATGCAAAGGAAGAAGAGGGGCAGTAAGGAAAACCAGAGTAATTTAGGGACAAGTCAAACTAAGTGGAAGAGAATTTTATTCACAGAGGGGCCTTTTTAGCCATTTTCCCCATTTTGCTTTCAACTCTAATCCTAAATGCTTCACCTATTATGAAGGCAAGAGGATGCAAGTGTTTTTAATTTCTGTGAAAGTGACTTGCTAATGACTTCCTTTATCAGGTGTAACATTGTAGCCTTAGACAGTTCTTTCATCTTTATGTCTCTCTCTCTCTGAGGACAGAGACCCAAAGGATTAATTATTCAGAGAAGACTTAAGCCTCAAGGGGACACAGTTCTTCTCCAGGGAAGGAATCAGCTGCAAACCTCTCTGCAATGCACAACTCACGCCATCCTGAAGGTTTAGGACAAGCAGATGCTTCTCTTCACCTGTAACATTGTTGGTAACACTCAGCTGCTCTATGAAGACTTCTCAAGGTTTTGCCAAATAGATGACTCTGCCATTACTGACCCACAGACATTTCAGACTTTTGGCTGAAGAGCTACAGATATTATTCCACTCACAAATCTCACTTGTCTTACTGGTGAGATCTACCCTCTCCTGACACCACAGGTATCCGTCTCCTGCAGTCTTCATGATTAAAAGCTAGAATCACATTAAGGAAAATAATCTGAAAAGAAGAAAGAGTAAGATTTACAGATGACTAGCTCCCTGCAAAGCAGAAGAGGTTATATCTGCTTAAAGAGACACTTAGAAACAGCTCAGTTCTACATCCACCACACTATCTGCAGATAAAAATCACTTGTAGCTCTGCAGAGGGCTAACAGCCTATGGCAGGGGGGTTGGAACTTGATGATCTTTAAGGTCCCTTCCAACTGAAACTATTCTATGATTCTATGTCTAAATACCAGTCATCAGAACTTCAGGACTGCTGGATGTTAGTGAGCACAAGCCAAAAGCAGATTCAAGGCTAAAATAACCTCAAGTTGAATTCCTCTAGAACATAAACCCACACTTTAAAATAATCCATTTAACAAGATAATCCCCAAAACACGTAATAAGTTATGAGCTTTCCAGCTGGGCTACAATTAAACTTGTTCTCTTGCTCTCATTTCCATAGGGAAGACTACTGTATCCCTCAAGAACATTAAAAGATTCTCCAAAGCAGAGACACAAGAGGAGTAAATCACTATTATTTCACACCAGGCCCACGGATACCTTGGAAACTTATTAACCCTTCACAAGAGAAGAGTTAACACAGCATGCAGTTAACACAGCAGATTCTCAACACAGGAGACCAATTCCTAGAAAGATATATCAATATAACCCCCAGGCAGCTTAAATATCAGCCCTTAAAATAGCAATAATCTGATTCTCCAGCATATATATATGTGTGTGCTTTCTTTCAGAGACACTCTATCACCAAGAACAGGCCAGCAAGTTTTAACTTGCCTGAAGACAAAAATTCTTTCTACAAGTATTTTTGTCTGAAAATCCAAGAAAGCAATAATCCCTTCAAAAGTAATATACAACTGGCATCATTGTTTGCTTTGCAATTGAATTTTTCTTTATTTGTGTAAGTGTTAAGCAGTACTAAATCTAAATAGTTCCACTGAAAGTTAAAACCAGGCCAGTGGGGTTATTTTTTCTGATTATTCTCACGTTCATGAAATAATTGTAACTGGGGGGAAAGGCTATTTGATTTCATTTCAGGTCTCTGGGACTTAATTATCTTTCAAAAAAAAGAAAGAAAGAAGCCACTCAAGGTTAAAAGTCCTTTTGGAAACTTAAAATAGGGAGGAAATACAAGCAAAGTGAAAGTTCAGTTCATTCATCCTGATTAGCACTGACAAGTTTCCATGAAGGTTTTCCTTTGTGCCAATTTCTGAATTTCATTTGCACAAAAAGGCAGGAGGAACAGAGTGCTGGTTTCACTATTTTTTTTATGCTTTAATTATAGAGCTGCAAGCTTTATTTTGATCTGACATTGGTAAAGAGAGCTAGGGCAATTACTAAGCATACATATGTGCTTTAGAGGGGAAAAAAAATAGAAATAATGTCCGAATTGCCTTTTTCCTATCCACAGCTAGAAAACACCTTCATTTTTTCTCAGTCAGGGCTTTAAATTTGCTCACCACAAGCCAAACCTCCCCATGGCACTTGGGACACACCTCTCCTTGCCACAACCTAAACAATTTGCATAGCAAATCATCTTAAAATCATAGAATAGTTTGGGTTGGAAGGGACTTTAAAGATCATCAAGTTCCAGCCCTCCTGCCACAGGCAGGGACACCTCCCACTACATGAGGCTGCTCAGTGCCTTGTCCAGCCTGGCCTTAAACATCCCAGAGGGGGGGAAACACAACCTCCCTGAGCAACCTCTTCCAGTGTTTCACTACCCTCACCCTAAAGAGCTTCTTATTTCTAGCCTGAATCAACCCTTTTCCAATTTACATCCTTCTCCTATCCTTCATTTTTCTCAGCTCCTCCACTGAGCAGTGCCTGGATGAGCCACAGTTGCCTCCTTCCAGACAGGAGCAGGGTGGAACTGCACAGAAAGAGGAAGGACAAGAACTAAGGCCACAAAGATCCCATCATGGGAACTCCAAGCAGCCTCAAACACAACAGGAGCACCTTCTTGAATTATAGAATAGTTTGGGTTGGAAGGGACCTTAAAGATCATCTAGTTCCAACCCAATCAGCAAGCACTGTCCCAGCACCTCAGTCACAGTAACGGACAATTTGTATTATGAAACCTTGTGGGATAATTATCTCTGTTGATAGCACTATTCCTTGCAAATAAGGGAGTGCTGGCACAGACCATGGGTACCCTAATTACTCAAGCCAGTTTCCTACAGATTTACATCAAACAGTTGAGGAGTTTGGTGTATAATGAAATACAAACTGCAATTAAGTTTTTCCCATGGTTGGGATATGTAATGAAAGCCTCTCTCCTCCACATGGATTCATGGCTGTCTGGAGAGCAAGACCACACATGCTCTCTCTCACAGTCCCAAACACTACAGCAAGTTCCTTATTTTCTGCAAGTCTTGAAGGAATTTGACTACTTCAAAGATTATCATCAAGTTTTAAACCATTTGTGGGATGGCTTGTTGCACAAGATTTTTTTGTTTGGTTGGTTTTTCTGAGAAGAACCAAGGCTTAGCCAGCAGCAAAGAATAAACAAGATCTTGCTTACTCAGAACAAGAGCTCTAAAAACCTCTTGAAAGAGTTAAGACTTCAACTCAGGGAAGTCATTCTCAAAATTAAAGGCAAGATGTACAAGCTACAAGATGCACAAGCTACTGCATGAGGGTGATGTGTTGATTTTTTAACAATTTCAGAAGAAAACTAATTGTTTTAAAACTTAAATACTTTTCCACACTTCCACAACCTATCTCTTAAAAGAGCACAAGCTGAACAAGCAAAACTTTCAAAGGGAAAATTTTCCACTGGACGAAAGAGTTTAACTTCAATTCTCTTTCCCCACTTACTCTAACAGTTTCCACTGCACATGCTGTCATTTTTTGATGCTACCCCATTTCACAGTCTCTTCTTTGAACACATGACGTGCTGGAGCTCAGTTATTACCCTCAGCTCTAATGATTGAGAGAAAGCCCATCTTTACTGTGCTCAACAATAAAGCTGCACAAGAATTAGCAACAGGTTTCACCACCACATCAAACTTGAGTGAATTTTTAAGCACATTTTAATTCCATGTTTGGTAACTATACAGTAGCATGTATGAAAAAAAATCAGTTTGTGCTTATACAGTATTTTTTTTTACCATCACTGAGCTAGTGTGGGCCAGCAGTGCTGCCAAAAGCCACCTCTCATTTGCTAGTTTGCTCCTGCTACGTCTCTCCCTGGTTCACATGAAGGGGAAACAAACCCAGATTTAGGCTTTAAACTGAGTTCTAAACCACATCAATTCCTTGCTCTCCAGCTCACCACAAAACCTCAGAAGCATTTCTATCAGCACCCAGGCACAGATGGCTGGAGAGATTCCTCTGGAAGAACTGCAAGACTACAACTATGGCATCTATTTTGTTTATTTATTATAACATCTACATTATTTACCTCCACAATATCCAGTCCCTGAGCTTTTCACAGTTGTATAGTGAAGTCCTAGCTGGAAAGCCCTCATTTTTGAAGCATCCAATGTTTTCTTATTCCCTTGAGCATAGATTTAAAGGGAAAGAGCCTCATGTTGGTTTATACCAAAGCTCAAACTTTCAACATATGCCAACGTTTTCAACAAAATAAGTGAATTTAAGTCTCCTTTTTTGTAATAACCCTGCCCCTATCCTATACTTTTTACACAACTCCCCTTGTATCATATTGAACAATGCTGCTTGATGAGCCCTGTAATGCTTCACTGGTCACTACAACAGATTACATTACAAACCTTCAATGTTTAAAGTTTCTTGGAAGTTGGAAGAAGGATACTTTCGTCTTCCTCATCATCATCATCACTCCCCAGCACTCAACAAGGATCTCAACAACCTTGGAAAGACCAGAAGAATCCTTTCTGTCTTCCAAACCTGCAAAATGTAGTCCCTTGCTACTCAAAGGAGGACAGAAAAATGCCAGAAGGAACCTCAAGGAGTCACCCAGCCCGTCCTTAACACAAAGAGTTTGATCCAGACCATTTACACATTTCTATTATTTCAGTCTAGAAAACAGAGTTAACCCCCCCATGCACATAGTAAGGAGAAGATTCAGGTTCTCCTGCACTTCCCATCAAACCCAAACCGTTAACCCTGTTCTCTTTTCCATTTCATAGCATGCTAGAAGACTTGAACCCTGCTTCATTTTTCTTTCTTTTTAAAGAAAAAGATTTTAAGAGGTTACATAAGCAAACTAAAGTAATTTCTAAAGTTTTTATTACAGTAAGAACTACAGCAATAAGTAACTCGTGGGCTTCCATCCTCTGAGTAACAAAAGCCTCTGATCCACAACTTTTGGTTTACACAACCCTTAAAGGAAGTCATAAAAGGAAGAGTTCCACCTCAGACTCTGCTGGCTAAGACATCTCTATACGCATAAATGCTTCCTAATCACTACCAGCAGCACAATTTAATAAAGCAGGCTTCCTGCAGAGCAAGAAAATCCCAACCAGCAAGTTACAAAGACCCAAATAATCTCATCTCTTCCCCCAATTAAGAGCAATGGTTTTGCATCCCAGAGAAAATTATGCTGGAATAGTTAATTGTGGCTATAATCAGCTGCTTCCCTCCCTCCCCTCCTTCTTTCCAGTAGAAGAACTTCTTACAACTTGCATTCTTGAAGTAATTTTACTCCCCATAAAACACTTCAGGAAGCATTTCCTTCTCCAGTACTATTGGAAAACTCATTGGCACAGTGATAAAGGCTGAGTATTCACCAACATTTTCTTCCCCAATGCTAGGACACTGCTTGCTGAGTTTACTGCTACCTGCACAGCCCCAAAGTCTTCAAAGAGGTTGCAGTGGTTGAGTGAAATGCAGTCTGACCTGACAACCCCTATAGTTATTAGGCAGGTTTTTCAGAGAGGAGGCTGCTTTGCATCACTGGCTAGTGATTAGGGGTTGCTTTTAATTATTTTCAAGCTACCTTTCAGAAAGTTGCTGCTAATTGCTCCTGCTACCATCATAGACCCAGTAGTCAGCTTCACCAAAAGCTCTGTTCTATGTTCATGGTGCTTTTATGTTCAAATACAACAAATCTCTTTCTGATCAAATGGAGAAGTGTGCATGAGGCTGAACACAAGGCTAAAACGTTGTGCACATAGGATGGAAAAAAAAAAATTACATTACAGCTCAGGTTAATTCACAGGCTGTTTTTCAAACTGCCCCACTCCAGACACTCCTTTCACTGTCAGCACTACTGTAAGGGCTGTAACGTAACAGTTAAAAATCAAATTTTAGGGATAATATTTATTGAAAATACAGCTGACTTAATCTTCATGCATGTTTAGCATATTTAACACACACAGTTCAAGGAAACAGACACCTGGTCTTCATCAACTTCATCCTATACAAAAAGTTAAAGGATGATATTGGTTGGCAAATATGAAAATAATTGGGTAAGGACCATTTTTAATCAGCTTTATTTGCACCACACATCTAATTTCCTTAAAAAGTCACCAACTTCACTACTGTTTTCATACTCTCTCACTAAGTGGGAAAAAAATTATAGAATAAGGAAATACAGAAGCAACGTAGCAAAAGTAATCAGCCTCAAAGTGAGGGCTTTATCTAGTTGTAATACAAGATGAGTGAGATCCTGTCAGGGCTTAGTTTTGACATTCATCTAAACTTTCTTCTGGAGTGGGAGGAACTTGCTAACAGAGAATTCTTATCATTCACTTTGACCAAATTTTTCTAAGCAAGTGATTTGCTACTTTTGCAAAAAAGTTTGTTAATTCTGTTTAATTCAAAGACAGCAGATCCTTGACACCACTTTTGAAAAACCTAAGTTTCTGGTGAAGATTTAACTGGTATTGCAGCTTCAGTTAAAAAGAAAATTAACATCTTTAACTGCATGTCTTAATGACAACACAAGAATGGGTATTTTAAGCAGCAGTAACACAAGATACGTGCTTGCACAGGCTTCTACAGGACAACTGTAAGAAGCACAAGAATTTTATTAAAAGCTAACACACTAGAAGAGCTAAGGCATACTACCAGAGCATCAGGATAAGGTCCAATTAAAGCAGTCAAATTATCTGTTAGCTCCATACAGCCTAATAGCTGAAAACCTACACAGGCAGCACAGTTAAACCCTGCAAACAAAAGAATGATTACAGTCTCATCTGCAACATGGATTTCTTAGAAGTCATCCATAACTGTGGTGCCAGCAGGGAAAAAGAGCAGCAGCATTTAACAGGACCTTCTGAAAAACCTCCACATTTGAGAGAGATTGGAATTGTTATAATACTAAATAAGGTAGAACATTAGAATGCTGGAGGTTTTTGTTTTAAAATGCAAAAGGGCAAAGAAATCTGCTCTTCCCATTATGACTTCCTTAATAATTCCTATTTCCCACATGTTACTGCTCCCCCCAGCATGCATTTAACAAAGAGGCAATTTTATTCAGTGCTTTAAGCCCATCTCTGACGCTGTCACAGAAAGCCACTGCATGAAACCAACGTCAATGTACAGCAAAACACAAGGTATAAACTAATCAAACATGCTTCAAAGCTTGTTTTTTATTGTAGCTAAAAGCATAGAAAGTTGAAAAAGACCATGTTTAGTGAATCCTCCCTCCAACAACTCTAAACCTCTCATGCTATAGAGGAAAAGCTATTCACCTGAGAACTATCCAGCCATAATCTAGCTGTTTGAGACAGCATTTTGTTGAACTAAACACAGATTTTATAGAAAGCAAGAGCTAGCTTTAACTGTATTCAAAACAAGTCAGACAAACACAAAATCCCATTCAGAGCAAAGTACTAGGCACAGCTGGGCTTTCATGTAAGAGAGAAAGAAGTGAAGGAGGAATAACTGTTTAGCTAAAACAACCAGCAGCTTAGGATCCACACACTTTTGTATGGGAAAAATTTACAATCTTCTCTTCAATAACACAACAAAAAAAGGCTCAACATAGCAAAACTATGACAAGCTAGATTTCATCTAACACAGGGGGATGAGAGACCTCAAAACACATCTGCCCCAACACACTATCTACATCTATTGGTGTTTCATACATGCCTGAAGGTGCAAGCACAAGCTGTTCAAATTTTACTCTCAAGAATGAATAGTAATAAAAAAAAAGTTACATCCAAAATTTCATGACATTAAACTTTATGGAGAAACTACATTTGATTCAAAGGATCATTTGGACCACTAAAAAAGCCCCAAAAATATACAGTTCAGACAATTCATTTCCTAAGCAATCAAACACTTTCCCTAAAACACTGTCAAGGACTATCTGACACGTCACATTTTCATAAGAAAGAGTGATACCTCCTTAATAACTTCACTTCCCATCCAAATACAAGCAGCTGAAATATCATTTTTGTGATTCCACAGACAAGAAGTTTCAGGGTGTCTGTTCCTTAGAGCTTTTTCAAACACTCAAGCATGACAAGAATCATCTCAGGTTTATTCCAGTATCCCTTTAGCACAAAGGAAGAGAAAAAATCTGCATCCATTTTGTGAATACCAGTGATTACACAGGCACTCAACTGAATAGAAAGTGAAACGTTCAACTGCTACAGCCCGACTGGCAACATCTGTGTCAAATCCTATCAAGTTTAACATCCTTTTTTGGCTTCCCAGGGAAAAAAAGCACCTCACAAATATACAGCTCACTGTTCAATTCCAAAGGGCTAAGAGAATCCCAAGTATTTTTAATGGAAAAGGAAAATAAAAACATGGATTTGCTTCTTTGTAGCAAGCATCAGCACTTCTCAACACAGCAGCTCCCTTAATATCAAAGGAATATCATTGCTACAGCAGCACAAGCAGTCACAGCCAATTTCCAACCTGCTACATGCAGATCTGAAGTGAAAAAGCAAAGGTCACCCTTTCCACCATCCAGCAAGATGCAGAGACTGAAATTTTACAGAGGGAAGTTCTCTTAGAGGGCTGCTTCATTACCAACTAATGGCACCAACCTGGCTGAGAATCACTCTGTGGTTGCATTTAGCAGGGAGCATTCAGTGAGTGTTACTGGCAGAGCTTCCTGCTTTTAGTTTGTTTTCTCCAAGTAATATATTAAAAAAAAAAAAAAGGGCATTCTGCAAGTTAGATGTAGAAATAAAACCAGTCAAACCACAAAGAACACACAGAAGGCTGGAAGAAATGCACAGCATGTCTGGAGAGCATCATGAAACACACCAGTACTTTTTATTTGTAGTTTGTTATATATCCTAAAAGCAGGCAAGTTATACCTCATATCAGTTTTAAATATCTTCCTGAAAGTTACCAGATTGATGAATGTACCATAAATACACAGCTTAGATGAAGCTGTGGGGTTTGCCAGATTTTTTTAAGTCTTAATGAATCAGAAATTAACAGTGCAGCAAACTAGACTTAGATCCATATCCTTTAGACCTAAAACACTCTGTCAACTTACTAACTCACAGACCTTGTGTGTTTGCTTTTATCATAATTTCTAAAACACAGTTAATCAGTCACCTCCAGACAGGAAAAGATTTTTGCAAGGCTGTTAAATATTTACTGCTGATCAGCAAAATGAGTTCTGATCTGCATAGTTTTATCCAAGTGTTGCAGTTTCACTCTTCCCTAAAAAAAGCTTCCAAAAAGTTACATCAGATAAGAATTAACCCTAAACAGCTCTCAAAAAAAAAAAAACACCCATCACAAATACTCAGGAATTACAAGGTATCTGCATGCCTTAACTAAAAATAACAAAGTCACAGATGTGATGTATTCCTAAAGTTTTATTTCAAGATGGTCAGAGATTTTGATCTCTAGAACCACCTCACTTTATAGCTTCTTGCAGCAATTACTTGGACAAGGGATTTTTGCACTACTGTTCTCTCTAGATGGGAAAAAATGAGGCAGCAAAATCAAGTTTTACACAAGTTAACTGGGCAAGACTGTTTAGCTACAGATGTGAAACCCTAAAACACAGTGAAGGATCTACACAGAACCTTGGTCTTGGAGGATCAAATTTTTTTTCCTTGGCTTATTTATGGAGCTAATCCAGCCTGATTACTTTCTGGTTTGTTCCACAAACTGAAATTTCATTAAATTTGCATTTACACATTCCAACAGAAATTAAGTAACATGCACAAGTAGCACAATGCATTGTAGGGAAAAAAAACCCTATAAAGCAAACAAAACCACGCAAGTTTGAAACCACACATAGCTCTCCCTCAATTTCTTTTTTCCCTTTGGAAATCCAGTTCTTTTTTTGTAGCCAAAACCCACAAAAAGAGTCAGCATACCATAACTGTTTTTGTTCACCAGCTTTCAAGAAAAATTAAAAAAAAATTCAAGCCACCCCATATGTTTCTCTCCATAGATCTTTGATTTTAAAGGTAAAGATGCCCTCTGGGGCAAACCAGAGCAAGGAAATGGAGGATTTTTTTAAAGTAACATTTCCCAAAGTACAGGCTATAATTCCAAACAGTATGACAGAACTTAGAAGTAGCATTTGCAAACCAAATGGAAATTCAGCTGTAGAAATAAAGCTGAAAAGTCCAAGACTGAAATTGGAAGCGGGTTCCCCAGCAAAGCATGTCTGCAAAGAGTTCATTCAGACAAAGAAATCACACAATTGATTACAGCTGCCTGGCTCAACAGATTTTCCTTTTGTCCTCAAGTTCTTACACCTGACATCACTCTCCATCAGGGCACCTTTTTATGATGGCTTTGCAGCACCAAAATTCCAGGCTGGACGAGGCACTGAGCAGCCTGATGTGGTGGGAGGTGTCCCTGCCTATGGCAGGGGGATTGGAACTCGATGATCTTTAAGGTCCTTTCCAACCCAAACTATTCCATGATTCCAAGGAATTCCTACCTCTTTCCCCTCACCCATTTGCACAAATTCCCATTTACTCAAAGCTGACATTGCACCAGTAGAGGTGAAGCAATCATAGTGACAAAGAAAATAATCCGAAAAACCAAGGAATTCCGTAAACCAGGGAAACAGAAAAGGGTGATTCCCTTTGGGTACATGTCATGCAGAGGTACTCCCTTTTTATCTACTATAGTGACAGCTCCAATTGAAGCTTCTCTTAGAGATGAGAATCACAAGTCATGTGGATTCCCTGATGTCTAATGAGGAGTGGGTATGAGGGTCTCATTCATCTCACAGAGCTCAAACAGCATCAAGAGGCTTCAGAATATAAGCAGTTCAGTGACACACTTCATTTCCAGTTAGAGACTACAGCCTCACCTGTCACTACATCTTTCAGTAAATCACAGTATTCATTGGAGGCAGATGGAAAATGACTGGAATAGGAAGCTGGCAGTGACAGCAGGGTAGGGAATGTGGTGTCCACCAGAAAGACAACCGCCTACATGGCCAGCAGCACTGACTACCTCAGACTTCTGACTTCACTCCATCTGTTTAGGTTATCACCTCAAGAAGTGATTACTTTGTCCTGCCCCTAAACAACATCTGCCCTTTAAAAGTCTCAAAGAGGTATGAAATCCCATAAACAACTCATCCCATGCCATTCCAGTGCTTCCAAGCAGTTCCGGAAATAACCACAACCAGTCTGAAGCACAAGTAAGTAGTGGGGATGGGGGTGGTAAGGAGCTGAGAAAGTCACGTTGCACATCTTGTTTTAATTAATGACTTGTCACTTTTACAAATTAACATACTTGCTTCCTGGATAATAAAGAGCATCATACATGCTTATCTACCAATATTGTGTTTAGTTTAATCCAAGTGTTTTGTTTCTTTGACCTATCCATATTCAACTGATTTTTAACACATTTCTATAGCTCTTCACAGCACAAAGCACCACACTTCAACCATCTGAGGCACTCATAATAAATTTCATCGGTTCACAAAACTGGAGACAGCTGTTCTTTCTCAACTGCCATCTCTGCCCTAAACTCACAAATCAGTCCATACTCTTTCTGGCTTGGGTCTGAACAGAATCTGCAACTGGAATTTAGCCAACCCTAAAGCCAGTTCCTTTCTTCCTGCCTGCAGTGACTACATAATGCCCAGAGGAAAAAAGAGCAAATCACTGCTGCCAGAGAAAGATCTCCTTACCCTTTAACAAAGTAACATTTTACAATTGTTCTTTCTATGCCAAGATATTTCCAGTAGGTAAAGCTTTAATATAAACCATTCTCCTACAAGGAGTTTAAGCTGCAAAGCAGGAATATATATGATCCAGGGGCCAATTTCTGAATTGAATTTAAAGTCACGTTGCACATAATAAACTTGGAGGGTATGCTGAGCCAGACTTAGACCCTGCTAATCACTTAAATCCTAGCTTTGCTTAGAGAGGGGACTGCACTTTATATTTTCTAATCTTCCTGTACCCTTACATGGAAAGGTATTTGCTATATTGCACCAGCCTTTGCATGCTGGAAACTCAGAGCTTGCAATAAACCCAGATATATAGCACTCAAGTACTGCAGCTGGAAGTGGAATTGTGCAAGCAGAGAGATAAGGCAGGGCTGAGCCAGCAAAGTAGCAGCACTATTTTGTGATCAAACACAAAGTAAGGCACACAAAAAAGTCAAAGTTGGTTTGTTTTTTCTTTACTCTGACAGCAAGCAGGCTGTGAAAATAGAGAAAGAGAGTAAACAATGGGTTATTTATCTCTCAAGCACAAAAAGGAGAATGTATTTACAGCTTTTAGGAAAACTCTGTCATGAGTCTTGAAGTGGGTATAGGATCTCACCAACAAAAAGGTTATTTAGGGAATGCTGTTGGAATTGAAATGCATATCATAGAATAGTTTGTGTTGG
>VZTY01025780.1:1436-11777 GCA_013400935.1 Turnix velox | reverse complement strand
GGCTCTGAGAGACCAAGGGGAGGTGACAGCTCAGTGGGTTTGGGGCTCTGAGAGACCAAGGGGAGGTGACAGGTCAGTGGGTTTGGGGGGCTCTGAGAGACCAAGGGGGGGGACAGCTCAGTGGGTTGGGGGTTGTGAAAGACCAAGGGGGTGACAACTCAGTGGATTTGGGGCTCTGAAAGACCAAGGGGAGGTGACAACTCAGTGGGTTGGAGGCTCTGAGAGACCAAGGGGAGGTGACAGCTCAGCTGAGAGTGGGATTGGGATGCAGGACACAAGCTGGTGCTGCCCCAGGAGGTCTGTGGGTGATGCCCACCTGCTGGGAGGGGACAGGAAGTTATTTTCCAGCAAAAACAAACCAAAAAAATAAATAAAATAAAGAAGTCAGCTTTCAGGAGCCAATTGCCTCCCCGCTGGAGGGATAAATCCTGTCAATCTGCCACTTCTTACTCTGAGGTGCTAAAAATAGGGCATTATTTATTTCCAGGCAATAATTGCACTAACGAGCTCCTGGGGTGATCACCTTGTGCTGGTGAAGGGGCTGAGGATGGGGTGGGTTTGGACACCACAGAGGGGGTTTGTGGGGAGCCAAAGGGATCCTGTGGGGGGACAGGAGCACATCAGACCTTCCCCAGTTCCTCTGGGGGTGAAAGGAAACAGAGGGAAATCCTGGACAAAGCAGGAGCATGGTTCCAGAAGGCAAGTGTCACCTTGGGGGTGTGTGGGGACATGGCAGTAATGAGCTGTCCACACATCCCTCTGGAAGAGGATGCTTTAATGTGCTTCAATTTGCTTCAGCCCATATTTAAAAGTGCTTTCTCTGTGGCTGGGGCTTATCTTAATGGGAATTGTGGCACAGATCGAGCCAGTGCAACGTGCCACCCCCTTCTGTCAAGCTTTGTCCTGCAAAAGGTGACCCTAAAAGCCCTCCCTCCCCTTCTGCATCCCTTTCAGCATCCCCACATCAGTGCCAGGGGCCGAGAGAGGGATCTTCCCCCCTTTCCCGTTCCCTATCTCTGGGTCCATAAATAATCTCTTGTAATTGGGCTTTGGGAATCAATTTAGCGGCCGCAAATAGGGAAATTACCTCCAGTGCTTCTCCAACCTCGGCAGCTCATTTGATAAAGGCATTAAAGAACACAAACCTTTCCCGGAGCTTTTGTCTGAATCAATTTCCCCTCGGGCGAGGGGAGGTGCCGATGTCTCAGCGCCTTCCCCCAATCCTCCCTAATCCTTTATCGCTGCTGGATTCCCCCAATTACAGCCACATTTGGCGTTCTGTGCACCTCTGGTTCTGTGTGGCAGCACCAGGATGTCCCCTCGTCACCAAAAGTTCCTACACCCACCCCACTGCTGCGGAGCTGCAAGGGGAAGAATTCATAAAGCCGTAACTCATTTTTTATGGACACAGTATCTCCTTGTGTATCTTTTTTTCCTCCAAACCCAGTAAAATGACCCTATAAACCCACCCCCTCCTGTTGGCATCAGTGATGATAGTGGTTGTGGGTTAAATCATCCTGTCAGACACCAGAGAATCCAAGCAGGAGGGTGGTGTGGGGACAGGCTCCTTCATATTCCCACCTGGGGCTAACATCAGCAATGGGATGTGGAAGTTTTGTGTATTATTTTGCACAATCATCCTTAAAATAAAGGTGTAGGGTCCTGGTCTCCCCTCACCACCCTCCAAAATGGGGTGATGGCCACTGTGGGACAGATGACAATGTTGGTGGGTGGCATTTAGTGGGATCCCAGCTCCATGAGGGGAAACTCTGCAGGAATCACGAGCTGCTGTGGTTGAGAGGGATGGATTGAGGGATGTGGTACCTTGTGCTGTTGGAGCAATTCCTTTGCTTCCCACCTGGGTCTGACACCAGCAATGGGATGTGGAAGTTTTGTGTATTATTTAGCACAATCTTCCTTAAAATAAAGGTTCAGGATCCTCACCACCCTCCAATATGGGGTGATGGCCACTGTGGGACAGTCTGACAGTGTTGGTGGGTGGCATTTAGTGGGATCCCAGTGTCAGGAGGCTGGGATGTGGCTGGATGTCCCCTGTCCCTGTCACATGTGGAGCTGGGGAGGCAAAATAAACCTTTTGGAGCTGCTGCAACTCCATGGGGAAGCTCTGTAGGAATGAGGAGCTGCTGTGGTTGAAAGGGATGGGGCTGTAGTACTTTCTGCTGTCAGAGAGATTCTTTTGCCATATAAATCCTGTCATTTTAATGAAGCAGAGTGATGTGGTGCTTGTAGATAACACCTATAATATCCCATCTACATAAGCAAAGAATTAAATGAACAATAATCATGGTCCTGGCTGTTCTAAGGATGGGGATGTGTCTTGGAGAGCAGGGTGAGAGGCCAAAGCATGAAATCTTTATCTTTTAATTGGTTAATGCCATGTTTCATGGCCTTAGCTGGTGCAAGGTTTTCACTGTAATTAATACTAATGAGCATGTCTGCTGGAGGATGGGCTGGGCAACCCTCTAACTCTGCACTTTTCTTCCTTTTAATTGCCTCTTTTGGTTCAGAGCAGACCCTGGGGAGCAGAATCAGCCCATTTTGGTGTTGGGTATGGTCTGTTTTCTCCCAGTTTGCCTTTCTGAGGGCTGAGCTGGGAGCACTGGGTTGTCCCTGTCCCTTTTCCCACCCTCTCTGTGCAGTGAGGGACACTGCAGAGGAGGTGTCTGTGTGGCAGAGGTGTCCCTGAACCCATTGAACCTTTGTCTGGGTACTCTCTGAAGTGTTTCTGGGGGTGGAGGGTTGGATTTGTGCATCTTCACAGAGTTTTTCTATCAAATTTCCGACAGCCCAGAACCTCCCTTGGCTGATCTGCTGGAACTTTGAGAGAGAGAGGGAGAGCAGTGGTGGATCTTAGAGATAGCCAGAGGCTGGAGAATGTGTCTGTGTGTCAGACCTGATGTGGAGCCTCTCCTGAAGCTGCAGGAGATTGCTTGGAGCTGCAGGAGATTGCTGACAGCTCCATAACTGCTGGGCAGAGCCCCCTCCCTCCCCTCCTTCTGCCTCCCTGACCCTGTGGCTGCTCCTTGTGCCTTTCTGCAGGGCTGAAGAGTGACAGGATTGTGCTCCTCCATCTATTTACCCCTCCATTTCTGCAGAGCCAGGGCTTAATTGAGCGGATAATGGAGGAGCTGAAGGGGCCTGGGAGGCCACGGAGCAGCTCAGCCTCTTTTTTTTTTGGGGAAAAGCTCTTTATTCTGAGCCATTTATTTGCTGTGTGCCTGAGCAGCAGCAGCCACAGTGCCTGCCTGCATTGAGGAGGGATGGTTTGTCCTACTGGGGACAATGTCCTCAAGGGTCTCCAGTGCCTGCTGAGGGGGTTACTGGTTTGTACCATAAGGATGGGGGTCCTGGGGAGAATTCCCTTTCCCAAGGACTGTAAAATCAGCCCCTGGAAGAATCAGGGATTGATGGTCCCTGCAGCTGGATGGGTTGGGGCAGTTCCTTGGTGGATTTTCAGACCTCACGTGGCCTCCAGCTCATGGGATGTGCTGAGGGAAGCCAAGACTTGCTCCCAGCCATGGGCAGACCCCTTGGCAAGCCACTGGAAAGCTGCTTTGTCCAAGAACTCAGTCTGGAGCTGTTCCCTTTGTAGCTGCTTTGGTTTCTATCCTGCCAAAGTCAGCTCTCACAGCTGGCAAAGTGCAGTCTCAGAGTCCCCACATGTGAGTGGAACCTGATTGTGGCATTTCATCAGGCAAGTGACTGACACTATTTGAAAAGTCCTTGAGGGTTTTCTAAAGGTCAGTGATGAGCAATACAGAGCCATACAGAGCCATAGAGAGCCAGCCTGGCATGAATTCCACTGAGCCAGAGTTGTGTGTGCAGCAGGGTGAGGGCACACACATGTTCCTTTTAAGGTCACTGCTTCCTCCAGTGTGTAGACAACACAAAAAAAATCATCACCTTCAGTTGTCTTCAAATCATCTTCTTCTCTTCATCTTAGAATCATAGAATAGGATTGGAAGGAACCATAAAGATCATCTAGTTCCAACCCTTCTGTGCTGGGGGGGAGACATCCCACCACACCAGGTTGCTCAAAACCTTACCCAGCCTGGCTTTAAACACCTCCAGGGATTGAGGTGACATCCACAACCTCTCTGGGCAACGTCTTCTGGGGTCTCACCACCATCAAAGGAAAGAGTTTCTTTCTTATATCTACCCTTGTCAACGTGCATTGTGTGTTTGTACCCAAACAGGCTGGGATTGTTGTGGTCGTGCCATGACAAAGTGTGTCTTGTCCTGGGCACAGCCAGTGTACTGGTGCTCCCTGAGATGCCTGTTGTGCTGAATTAGGGATCCCCATGTCCTCAGGGCTCTGATTCAAGTCATCCCTCCAGAATGAACTCATTTTGAGTAGGTGGAATCTCTGCCCCAGCCATTTCCCGTGGGTGGGTTCAGGCAGCTGCCTGTGGTATCTCCACACCCCTCTTTTCCAGTTATTTCAGCCCAAATTCTTCTGTGGGGTGTCTGTGGGTGGGACATGCCTCCCTGCTGCAATCTATCTCCTTCATGGGACCACGCAGAGCAGAGCTGGGTTGCATTTATTTTTCCCAGCTGCTCTCAGCAACAGCCTCTCATTTGGAAGAGAAACAACTCCCAGGAATTTTCTAGTAGTGGAGTTTTGCCTCCCCACCACATCCCACCTCTGTGGGGTGAGCACTGGGGCTGTGGGACTGGCCAGGAGGGACCACCCCTCACATTGGGTTTGGGGCTGGGGGATGGAAGTGTCATCTCTGTCCCTTGTCAGTGCTTATTGGTCTGAGATCTCCTTGTAGTGCAGGTAACACCTCAGAGAATCCCAGAATGTCAGGGATTAAAAGGGACTTGGAGAGATCATCTAGTCCAATCCCCCTGCTGGAGCAGGAACAGCCAGATCAGGTCCCACAGAAAGGTGTCCAGGTGGGGTTTGAATGTCTCCAGAGAAGGACACCCCACAACATCCTTCATAGAATCCCAGAATGTCAGGGATGGAACCTGGAGAGATCATTTTGTCCTATCTCTGTGTTGGAGCAGGAAACCCCAGATCAGGTCCTACAGGAAGGTGTTCAGGTGGGGTTTGAGAAGGAGACTCCACTGTTAGCACCCACAAAGAGAATCCCAGAAGGTCAGGGATTGGAAAGGACCTTAAAAGATCATCTAGTCCCATCCTGCAGCAGGAACACCTAGATTAGGTCCTACAGGAACACTTCCAGGTGGGGTTTGAATGTCTCCAGAGAAGGAGAACCCACACCCTCTCTGGGCAGCCTGGGACACTCTTTTCTCACCCTCACCCTGACAAAGTTTCTTCTCTTATTTCTGTGGAATGTTCCAGCTTGCAGCCATTGCCCCACTGAAGGATCCCCAGGAAATGGATTGGGTGCCAGGCAGGGCTACCTCTGGCCAAAGGCTGGGCAATGATTTCACATGGAANAAGGATTGAGGGGGCATCCACAGCCTCTCTGGACAACCTCTTCCAGGGTCTCACCATCCTCACCCTAAAGAATTTCTTTCTTCTATCTAGCCTGAGTCTCCCCCCTTCCAATTTCCACCCATTATTTCTAGTCCTCCCATCACATATCCTATTAAAAAGTCCTACCCCAGCCTTTCTGTAGCTCCCTTCAGGGATTGAGAAGCTCCTCTGAGGTCCCCCTTGAGCCTTCTCTTCTCCAGGCTCAACATCCCCAACTCCTTCATCCCGAGATGGGAAATGTGGCTCTGGATGAGCTGAGTGGAGTGAGTGTGGATTTCTCTAAGCCATGTGAGGGGTGTATTTTTCCTTTCCCTCCCTGCAGGTTTCACGAGACGTTGGTTCCCTTTAGCAGAGACACTCTCTAATGGGCTGTGAAGCTCCAGCTCCTGAAGTGAGCAGAGTGGAAGTGACAGGCAGAACCTTCTCTCCATTAAAGTGCAGCCTCAGTCGTGTGTCCTCTTCCCTGCACACCTCACACCCCCTTACACACTCTGGGGACACACACTTCTCCTTCACACAGCCCCTACAGAGGGCTGGGAGATATTCTCTCCTTCACCTCTGTGTGTCCCTAAAACCCAAATGCACTCCTAATTTGGGTTTCTCTTCCAATCTCATCACTCAAAGTGCAGCTCCTCTTGAGCAGGACATGTCCTGGGGCTCTTCAGCTCAGGATTTGACCCACTGACCCATCGCAGGAGGTCCCTGTGGGGCTGAAGTTGGTCTCTGCTGGGTGAGGGGAGATGATGGAGCCATCACTTTGTCCTACAGATGATGGAGGAAGTGCTTGGTGTGGGGTAAGAGTAAGGGTAGACAAATTTCTCTGGGTTAAAGAATAAAATGATGGAGAAATGCTTGGGACTCTTTGGTGTGGTATAAGAATAAGGGTCGACAAATTTCTCTGGGTTAAAGCAGAAGATGATGGAGGAAGTGCTTGGTGTGGGGTAAGAATAAGGGTCAACAAATTTCTGTGGGTTAAAGCAAAAGATGATGGAGGAAGTTCTTGGGACTCTCTGGTGTGGGATAAGAATATGGGTAGACAAACTGCTCTGGGTTAAAGCAAAAGATGATGGAGAAATGCTTGGGACTCTTTGGTGTGGGATAAGAATAAGGGTCNTGGAGGAAGTGCTTGGTGTGGGGTAAGAGTAAGGGTAGACAAATTTCTCTGGGTTAAAGAATAAAATGATGGAGAAATGCTTGGGACTCTTTGGTGTGGGATAAGAATAAGGGTCGACAAATTTCTCTGGGTTAAAGCAGAAGATGATGGAGGAAGTGCTTGGTGTGGGGGAAGAATAAGGGTCAACAAATTTCTGTGGGTTAAAGCAAAAGATGATGGAGGAAGTTCTTGGGACTCTCTGGTGTGGGATAAGAATATGGGTAGACAAACTGCTCTGGGTTAAAGCAGAAAATTATGGAGGAAGTGCTTGGGACTCTTTGGTGTGGGGTAAGAGTAAGGGTTGACAAATTTCTCTGGGTTAAAGCAGAAAATTATGGAGGAAGTGCTTGGGACTCTTTGGTGTGGGGTAAGAATAAGGACTGACAAATTTCTCTGGGTTAAAGCAAAAGATGATGGAGAAATGCTTGGGACTCTCTGGTGTGGGGTAAGAATAAGAATAAGGGTTGACAAACTTCTGTGGGTTAAAGCAGAACATAGACCCCTGATAGCAGCTGTGATGAGGTAGAAAACATCCCGTGATGGGTCACAGAGGTGTTTCTCCATCAGGGAGAAGCATAAAAATAGGATTTCCAGCCTGAGCAATGAGGCTGAGAGCTCACCATCACCAGCAGCACCTCAAATCATTAAGCCTGAAATAATTTTAATTGGATCTGGAACTCACAAGAGGTTTTTTTCAGTGCCATTGTGGAGCTGGACTAGTTTCTCCTGTTTAGCAGCAGCCTCCTGAGCTGGGGGGAGAGGAGGGAGTCCCTGCTTTGCTGTGAGGTCACTGTGGCCTCCTGCAGTCCCCAGCTGGGCTTAAAAACTGAGAGATAAATATTTTGTTTCCTTTGGAGAGGATAAACAGCTCTTGAGAAGCCCCGAGTTGTTGATTTAAGTTCTTGAAACAGATTCTCTGGTTGATTGCAGGGACAGGCTCTGCACACTCAGCCCCTGAGGGATGGGGGGGCTCTGGGAGGGCTTCAGGGATGTGCAGAAAAGATAAAAATTTCAATTAATTGTCTTGTGTGTCCTGATTAGAAATGAGGAATTTGTCTTTGCAGCTCAGAAACCCTCAGAACGCAGACCTGTAGCTGCTGATGGGTCTTCAGGGTGCACAGGTTTATTAAAATGTATTAGCTGTCAATCAAATGGAGATGTTTCACTGCACTGGAAGGTGGGCTAAAAAAGTAAACATTAAAAAAACACCATTTATAAAGATTTCCCTGAGAACATTTGAAGCTTCTAGCACAGTTTTTGTCCGTGGAATGGTGATGAAAAGCACTGGGTGCTCCCCCTTGGTGGGGGAGATCTAAGTGCCCAGAAGGATCCCCCCAATATTTCAGCTTCATTTTGGGGTTTGGCAGCTCCTGGGCTCTGTCCATCACCATAAAATTCCCATTTAGTGCCTCCAGTTTAATGCTGGGACACAGTGGTGGCTGCCCAGGAGGGGATTTATCTCCTCTCTCTGAAGTGCTGGTGACAGACATTGGGGTTGGAACAGAAACCAGCTCTCCTCGAGGTCTCTGCATCCCCTCTGATGAGCAGTGATGGGAATTAAAAGCGGAAATTTTATGGAGTGATTCCATCTTGCTTTCCCTCTCACCATGAGGTGAGAGGTACTGGTGTGGATCCAAGGAGCTGGGAGACACCAGAACACACACCTTAGGCTGGATTTTTGGGGGATTTACCCAAATACTGCCACAAACAGATGGGTTTGGGAATGTCAGAGTCATGTTTCTTCTCCTGCTCAACCCCAGCTTGTGGAGCACCTGATGGGAAAAGCTTTGGGGTGAAAGCTGCCAGCACAGCTCCAGCCTGGGATGACTCTGGACCCCATCAGTGGGGTTGACACAAGATGTGGGGTGATTTGGCTGTAAATGCTTCACTTCCCAGGGTCAGGAGCTGCCAGAGAATGATTTAAAATCCACACACCAAAATCCCAGAGGGCAGAGGAGACTCAGCAGTGTTTGCAGAGGGCTCTGGTGTGCAAAGAGCACTTGGTGTTTGCACCGTGGTCCCCCTGGTGCTTTCACACAGAGCCCTAAAGCAAACCCAGGGAAAGATCTGCCCCCAAACCTAAGAAAGTTTAAATCTGGGATGCTCTGGAGCCTGTGTGGGGTTGGGAGGGCTGGCAGGAGCTGGGGGAAGTGAGGAGCTGAGGGGAAACAGGGCTGGTGGGGCTGGTGGAACTCTGTGTCACCATCCAGGAACACAGGGGAAGCAAGGTGGATGTGTCTGACACAGAGAGCTGGCATGGCCACAGTCCTGTCCTTGGCCTCCATCCTTCTCAGTGTGTGTCTGGTGAGTGGCTTTTGAGGAAAGGCACCTGCTCTGCCTGCCCTGCTCTCACTGCTGCCACCACTGAGACATGGTGAGCTGCAGCAGCAAGGGCTGCTGCCCATCATGGAAGGACAAGGGGGCTGACAGGCAAACACTGGGGGAAATTAGTGCCATTTGTCACCATGAGCCCCCACACCATGCCCACCCCTTGCAGGAAACTGGACACTGGCACAGACTGGTATCCAGGTGGGTCCATGGCTCTGGGAGGATTGTCTCCAGCTGTGGGGCTCCATCCTCCAGCCCATGAGGGTATTTGGGATCCTCTGATCACCCAGCACTAAATCCCAGGGAAGTTTTGCCCCAGATTGTTTTACAGCTGAAGTTTTATTGCTGACATTCACTATTTTTATGCCCAGACAGAATCATAGAATAGTTCAGGTTGGAAGAGACCTTAAAAATCATCTTGTTCCCACTCCCCTACCATAGGCAGATGATGCCATTGGGGTCACCCTCCCTTTGAGCAAACCTAGCCCCCCAATTTCCCTCTATTATTTCACTGCCCTTCTTTTCAGGATTATTTTTGTCTGTTTCTTGATTTCTTCATCAACAACTCTTCCTTCTTTGCCTTGAATGTGGGGTCACTCTGCCCTCCCGGGGGTCCCCTGCCCACTGAGCTGCTGGCACGGCGCTAATCAGCCGTGTGCTCTCTGCAGCTCATCTTGAGCAGGGATGAGCTCATGGCTGCAGCATCTCTCAGCTCCAGGGCAACTTTGTGGGCTGCAGTGCTGTTTCTCTGCCCTCCTGGACCCAGCTGTGGCCAAAACTCCTGCAGCAGAGCATGGCTCAGAGAGCTCTGGGGCTGGAGAGCAGCAGGAGCCAACCCCGACACCCCCAGGGTGAGTCCTTTGTTCTTCCTCATTACACAGCCCCAAAATTTCACTCCTGTTTTTATTCATGATGCTGGAAGAGAGTGTTGCCATGTTTGTGAGGCCCTGGGAGGGCTGTGGGAGCACTGGTGCACACTGGTGCACGCAGATGTGCTCCTGCACACACAGCTCTGCCCCATCTGGGCTGTGTCACTGCTGCTGGAGGGCTTCCTCCTTTGCAGGGTTTCAGAAGAAATTCCTCCTGCTCCATCCCACAAGATTGCTGGAGGAGTTGGGGTTGGTGGAGAGAAGACTCAGGGGGGACCTCAGAGGAGCTTCTCAGTACCTGAAGGGGGCTACAGAAAGGCTGGGGGAGGACTTTTTAATAGGATATGGGATGGGAGGGCTAGAAATAATGGATGGAAATTGGAAGGGAGTAGATTCAGGCTGGATATGAGAGAGAAAGGCTGGGGTAGGACTTTTTAATAGGATGTGGGATGGGAAGACTAGAAATAATGGGTGGAAATTGGAAGGGAATAGATTCAGGCTAGATATAAGAAAGAAAAGCT
>VZTY01025777.1:76891-128140 GCA_013400935.1 Turnix velox | reverse complement strand
AGATTTAGACTCGACATAATAAAAGTAATTCTTTACAGTGTAGGTGGTGAAATACTGGAACAGGTTGCCCAGAGAGGTTGTGGATGCCCCCTCTCTGGAGGTGTTCAAGACTAGGCTGGACAAGGCACTGGGCAGCCTGGTCTAGTGGGAGGTGTCCCTGCCTATGGCAGGGGGGGTGGAACTCAGTGATCTTTAAGGTCCCTTCCAACCCAAACTATTCTATGATTCTATGATTCTATGATCCAGCTGCATGCCAGGTGACCTGAGTTGCTAAGAGCATCCTGCAGCACCTTCCTTGCTTCCCTTCTCATTCCCATTAGGCTTGGACTGCCAGCGTAGGTAAGATGACTGCATCAGGGACACAATAAAGCCAGGATTGCCAGCTGACACATGCATAAAAATGAAAAAAACCAAACCATCACACAACCAGAAAAAAAATTACAAAACCAATGGAAAACTACAGACTTTGATTTTCCACTCCATTTACTGAGGCTGCTCATAAAAAAATGGACAAATCACAACACATGGCCTTTATGATCTAAAAGTAGTCCAAGCTTCTGGCAGATAAAATTTGCTTGCTTTACTTCCTTGCATTAGTCCTAACCTCAGGATGCAGAAGAGTCTGGCCCAAGTCAGACAGCCAATCCCAGAGAATCTCAGCAGAAGTCTGTCCTGGTGAGTCCTGGCAGAATGTCACATGAGGCCAGATTGCAGATAAAGAGGCACTCATCCCCTGTTGCTTTCAGTGGGAGGTAAGGAGCTAAATCCCTCTAAGAAGTTGGCCTGTCATGTCTGAATGCTGTACAACTCCATTTCTGCTTCTGGCACTTAGCATTTAAAGGAAAGAGCCCCCTAAAATCCTTTCCCAGTTCTCTGTTCTAGTATCTTGCAGCTAGGATGAGAATCTGCCACCATAAAAACCATCTGAAGTAGCTGTCTACTGGATTGCTGTACTGCAAAAAGACTGCACTATGAATAATTATTAATATTATGAGCATTTCCCCTATATGTAATGATCACAAAGAGAAGAACCAGCATCTGCCCTTTGGAGATCAGCTTTTATGCAAGGTCAATGAGGTGAGAGCAGTCAGAAAGCTTTTAAGTGTGTGCTGTATGAAGTATGTGACTTCATCATTTTTCATTGACAATGGCACATGAGACTTGCTCTTGCCCAAATTTGCTGCTTCTTCATTATTTTGATACAACAATTGACAAGCATTTTGACACAGTGAATGCAGTGTTGTCACACAGTTTTAGCCAGGTTTCACTGTAGCTCATTACAGGCAAGCTAGATGTTTATAATGCCACTGCTGTCATTGATTTTCTGAACTACTTTTCGTAGTGCTTACCTTGGGAATATCAGTAATATATCCATACTTGTAAATTGTATTGGCTAATCAGACACCAATTGGAACAACTGACACTGATGTTCAAATACAGCCAACATACTCAGCAAGCACATGTGATACAGAGTTGAGATCTCCATGCTTTGGCTTTGCAGTTTCTACAACTCCCATTTAAAATCCAAAGCTTGTGCCAATAAATGGATTTTACGCCAAGAGTTCCTCCTTCCAGGCTCTTAGAAAATGTTATTGCTCTCATTTCAGGCAGTTTTCTCAGGCATGGTTAGTGCAGACTGTTTCCACCTCTGGGACTTGCTAACTCCCACACGGACAAAAACCAGCTTGAATCTAGCAGGAACATCACTTTCTTTCTCTCGCTTTTTCTGCAATTACTATGTCAAAGGACCATGTGGGGGAAGGAGAAGGACAGCACCCCAAGCCAAGGGGACCCTCTTCTCCACTCCCAGCAAAGGGAGTAATGCCAGGTTTCTCCACAGTATTTGTTCTATAAACTGACTTTTTGTGCAGAGAACTGTTCTTCCTGGTCTCAGTGGCTGGCAGAGCAGGGCTGGGACTGGAAAGGGCAGAAGAAGGGGAACAGGGCAGGGAGAGCAAAAGAAGAAAACCCATTACAGGAAAATGATCCTAGGAGTTCAGAAAGCAGATTTGCAAGAGGTATGTTTCTCCTGTGCTCCAGTGCACACATGGCTGCACTGTCCTGCTCTGGGCAGGGTGTTGAAGGGGTTCACGCAGAGAGCCAGAGACACGGACAGTGTAGAAGATATTATTTTAATAGCTTATCTTAAATAATGTGACAATGTCAACGTGTGAAGAACTTACACCTGTCAAAGGTGGCTCAGAAAGGTGTTTTGCCATTTATCCAGTGCATGTGTTTGGAAAATAGGAACTATCCCGTCAGGACCTTCAGTATATAATCAAGGTTTAGGCTTACTTTTTTAAGAAACAGCTTGACATTGAAATAGACATGCAAAAGCAACATGATACATAAACAAAACAGGTTTTAAATAAGTTTCTAAGCGTGTTCTCCACTGAAAGCTATTTTTTTTTAAATTCGGTTTTCATCTATAAATACATAGTACAAAAATGCAAGTTTACAAGCCATTTTTCCCAGTAGAGTTATGCCATTTGAAGTTTTAAGTAGCAACTTTCTTCCAACATAAAATGCATACACTTAAGAGCAATAATATTAAGTATTTACATATAAAGTTATAAAGTGTTTGAGGATATAAATTAGTAACAACTGAGACAAAAATACATTACTGTGAAATAAATAATTCAACAGCTTTACATATGAGAGTATCTATAATATTATACAAAAAACATGTACAAGATTGTAGAACTTCATCTTGCAGTTGCTCATATCTGTCACTTGAGCATCTGAGTAATGCCAGTGCAGTAAAAAAGCTACTTTATGGGGTTATTCATGTGCTGAAAATTAGTTGCACAAAACTACCTTACTGAAATGTCTCCTGACTAGATCTGACCCCACAAAAAAATTTATGTGGTTGTATGTGTTTCATTTCATTCTTGTGAGCTGAGATACTGCTGGCATTCAGGGTCTCCTTTCATTTCTGGAGATCCAGGAATTCTTCTTCCATTTTTTGGATAGACACACCAGCATCCAGCAGACTCTCCATCCAGTGAAGTTTCACACTAGAAGAACATGCAAAACAAGCCCCTCAATAAGTAACTGTAAGCAGATTACCTAGGAGATAATGCAAGTAGCATTTTTGGACAGAGCTAGGATCAGAAGGTAGAGAACTAGCATCAGAAGATGGGGACTTGCCATGTGGTGCTGTTCAAAGGTCTGACAGACACTGAGCAGCACAATTGGTTAGGGAGCCATGACCCAAGCTCAGCTACCACAACAGCAGCCTCAGATTTAAAACAGTTTGCTCACTCCTTAAAAAAGCAACATCTTCCAATGTGAGAAACCGAAGGAAGGCAGAATTTATGAGATGGTAGGGCAAGAGCAACAACTGGATGGTCTGGCTCTTCACATAAGGAGGCAAATAGGGTGTAGGTTTCTTTTCGTTTTGAGAGGGTTAAACTGATTTTGGCTGTGAAAGATTAGATCCCAGGTCATGATATTTGAGTCATACAGTGGTGCCATGCCCAAAACCAAGGACTCTCAGATTTATGACACAGATTGATGCAGACCTACTTAATTTGTGTGCATGACCCATGGTCACAGAGGTGTGGCCTGAGGTTTGGAGCTTTAGTTGGGCTTGCAGGTTACTCTCAGTGTAACTTGCAATGGCTTTTTTTGAGGCTGTAATTGAACTGAGCACATAACACAATCCATAGGCAGCACAAATCTTCTGGTTTTATTCAGAAGGCCAATTTTGATCAAGAGAATTTTTTCACTGCCCGTTTTTTATTGCCTAGGAACTGAGAGCCTCCTTTCTCCATAATGATTATTATATATAAAATAGGCATTGCAGGCAGTATGGTGGATATTAGGAATAAATGCCAACTGGGAATATGATAACTATGCTAACAAATTAGGTACATGGAGCTTGATTTCGCCTGGGAGTAGAGAGGGTTAACAGACTTTGGAGAAGGCCTTGCATGCACCTGTTCTGTGAATGGAAAAGACTCCTGCCTCCATTGCTGTCAGCTCACAGCATGCAGCTCACTTTTAAGAGAAGAAGGACAAACCATCTGTTCCTACTACTAAGTATCCCTGTTTTCACAACCTGCTTTTCCAGCAGCTGCAAACTTGCGACTGTGGGAACAGAGGGCTATGAAAGAGTTGGCTGTGTCAGGCTGGTCGTAGCACTGCTGTGAGCAGACAGGGAAGAAGGCACGTACCTGTTTGCTGTGATAAAATCCATTCTTGTTGCAGTTGGGCAAGTAGAATTTGTAAATCTCCCCTCTGCTACTCTGCTGAGCCTTTGCCAATTTATAAAGAGCTCTGTAGAGCTCCTTCTGACAAGGTCCCTGCAAGAATACCATGCAAAGGTTGTCAATACAAAAAAAATCACAAAGAAACCAGCTAAACAAAAAGTGATCAGCATCAAGCTAGCAAAAAGCTGAAAACACTTATTAGTCACACAATCTGCACCAGGCTGCTTTGCATGTAGTTTTTACTTGTTTCAGTAGGAGCACAGCCAGAAAACTCTGGTGTTGCATTTAGGCCTTTGTTTTTATTCTTTGAGGTATTTTCTGTCCTCAGAAACATGAGGATTTAAGTCCTCAAATTGCCACACAAGGAAATTTAACCTGTACTAAGTAAACACATTACTGCTCAGAGGGTACAATCTCCTATTATGGGGAGGTGCATGTTAGGAAGCTGGTGTACGTGAGACTAGCCACGTTTTCTGGGTTGCCATGGCCCCATGCTCTGTTGATGTATGGCGAATAGGTGCAATACTTATACAGACTGAGCAAGAACAAACATCTGAATGTTTGTTATCTTTTGTGTAGGATAGAGCTCTCACCAAAGCAGAATAGAGAGCACCCCTTTGGTTCTGAGACCCAAACCCGAAGTGCCTGGAACTGGAGGTGAAGAACTGTTTGCAGTATTCCCTTTCTTCACAATTTTCTTGTTTCCTTTTTCAAAGTCATAATGGCTGCATATTAATAGTACCTAATGCTTTTGATTGCGTAAAAGGGGACAAGTGACTGAACAAATACTTTTTGTTTTAGAGTGAAAATAATCATGTCCTCTGCTTTTGCAAGATATCCCTTCACACAAGTCCCTTGGACTTCACACTTGTCCCTTGGACAAGTTCTGTCCAAGTCAATGAACTTATCTATGGCTCTGGGTGAGAAAAGTAGAAGCCTAATGATGAGAACTGGAGCTAACGGTTCAACTGTAATAGCACAGACTAAATCAGTGATTAAATTCTGTGCTAGATGTGGAATAATGTTTTCTGAAGTGGGGTTGTGGTAACTACATTTTAGTTTCTTTCTTTCTTTAAATTTTTCCCATTTTGTCTGTGACCATTACAAAACCAGGCTCCTGTGGCATCCAATTCTCAGATCTGTGTTGCGGTCATGCTGACTGGAATTGGTCTAACTGTGGTTCTCCGGTGCCCTCCAGTGGATCCTAGACTTGCTTGCAGAGGCCCTACACAGCCATTTCCCAGTGGGATACTGCAACGTCGAAAGTATTCGCTTACTTTAATTTTGGAGCTTTCTATCTTTTTACATGCGTTTACTAAAGAGTACTTCCTTTTGATCAGAAAGAAAAGAAGTTTTGTATTATTTTGGTGTTTCATTAAGAACTGTATGTAAGGACGACTTTATATTTCACTGAGCATTGGACTAGTGAAAAGTGTCTTCTATTTTTTAACTAAAACTCCGAAGCCCAAGATTTTAACATGGCCTCCTGGAAAATAAGGGCTTGTGTTATAATCTGATAGGAAATGCAGAGGAAAATTCATCCTCTCTATGGGTATGTGTAGGATGTATCTGACGCACACCTATTTTTATTGTCCCTGCCATTTTACCTGTTCATTTTGCATCTGAGAAAGGCATCCCAAAAGTCTGTTTGCTGGCTACCCAAACAGGGCTGTTGCTAGAATTTCATGCACATTCTTATTTTGTATTCTGGATCGATTTCATCTACTGAAATGGTATCTGACAGCTCTGCAAAGAAAACCCACCTGCTCTTTCCATTTCTTGAGTTCAGATACTCTCTTAGCTTTCATGTTTTCATATGCAGTGATGACATTCCAGGGGATGGATTTGTCCTGGCCCAAGGGAAACATCAATTGATAGTTCAGCAACTGATCTTGTGTCATTTCAGTGCTTTCCAAAGGCATATCCTCAGGGTCAACAGAGTCTGGGAAAGAATAATATTAAGGTGAATATCTTCAGTAAACTTTTGCATTAATTTTTCCAAGTTAAAAGGGTAAAAAAACCCCCAAACAACAGAAAAAAGTAGTATCTAAGGCATTACAGCTGCTCTTTTAGGAGTAATAAATTGTATGTGTAACACAGCAAATTAAACTTTTGTCATGAACTCATATGAAGATGCATTAGCTGTTCTCTAATAAGATTGTTACTTTATGATCCATCAAAATCACTGCAATTCCAATGATGAACCTGCAGCCAGCCTGCTGAAATGACAAAACTTTCTTGATTGTAAAACCTTTGCTAAAGAAGGAAAGACTGGAATTAAACTTGTAATGAACTTAGCTTTTTGTCATCATGGTGAGTTTGAGTTTTTATTCAGGAGAGAAACTAGTTCAGACCTGATCCCATTGCATCCTATGTTTTGTCCCACGGCTTGCCTCACACATAAGGAGAAAGGGGCAGCAATTCACAGGAGCTAGCAATAGCTTGTGCTGCCCTGCAGTGGATCAAGTAGTCGAGGAATAGCAGAAACTGTTTCGATCTGCTTGATCACAGCCTGCAGGCTAGTGCTTAACCCAGTGCGTTTGAACTAGAAGCAACAGGAACTCCTTGCAATTGCAGGGACCTGTCATGGGTAGAAGTCTGACACACGTCTAAGTCACTTGCTGGATGAAGGCTGTGAACAATCATCCCGTGGACTAAAACACACCTGTTTTTCACTTTAACATGATTTTTTTAAAAGGCGAATATGGAAAATTGAGGAGGGAAATAAAAGAACCTCAAGTAAATAAAAAAGGGAGAGAGAGAAAGGGGGGGAAATTAGACCTTTTTAACTACAGGAACCCTAAACCCTCAGTTTCATCACTGTTCTCTTACCTCCCCACCCACCTCATGAAGTACAAGAGAAACTACACTTAATGCCACCAATGGTCATTGAGATTTTGACTCAACAATGAATTACTTCAATTACCATTGCATGGACGTAGAAGTAATGGCAGTGGTAGTAGTAGTAATGATTTAGAAGAATGAAATAACACTGAAGAAATTCCTGATTTTCGTACAGCATAAGGTGCTTGAAATTTCTTTTTGTTCAAGGGTAGTTTGGCTAGCACTGCAGTACTTCAAATACGTTTTATTCTTGAGATGAAGGTAAGAACAAAGCCTGTTCAGGTGTTTTCAGTTTCTGTCATTGCTTCTGGAAATGGACATAAAGACTAGAAAACAGTTGTCCTACTCTAGTTTTTGTTCACTGTTTAAGAAAAAAACTGTCACATAAGCCCCACTCCTACAAACCTGCATCATCCCATTACAACGTTTTAGCGTTTTCCTGCTCGCTCCCTGTGGGGTGTGCAACAGCCTGCCACTCACACCTCTTGGCTCCGCACCAGGACGTGCTTCACCTGGCGCAGGTCAGAGCACGTTTCCCTGACAAGGCAGTCTGCCTTCCCTCTTTCTGAAACGCTTGCTTAACTTTGCTCTCATTTCTCCAAGCTCCTGAGGCCCGGTGGCCCGTAGCACATTCCCTGGCGCCAGGCGCATCTCTGCTTCCTCCCCTCTGCCAGGGAATCCGCCGCAGCGCGCAGCTCCCCCCAGCCCTCCGGCGCGGAGATCGCAAGGTACCTGCCGGCTCCGCCGTGCGATGGATCGCTCCGGCCTCGCTGGCGGGCAGGCACGTCCCTTGTCCCTGGATGAGGGCGGTGAGGGGCCGCTCTCCGGCGGGGACGTGGCAGCGGAGCCCCTGGCGGCAGCGAGCCGTGTAAACCCCGCAGGGCTGACCGGGCCCCAGGGCGCAGGTCTGGCAGCAGCCGCAGCCGGGCTGGCGAGCCATCTCCGGGCAGCCGGGAGCCACAGGCGGGCAGAGGGCGAGCTTCTCCTGGCTGCAGGGAGCGCAGTGCATGGGCTGCAGGGCCACCCCGGCGGCGAGGCGAGGGCCCAGAAGCGCCGGCAGCAGCAGGGAGGGCAGCCAGCAGCGGCGTAGCAGGGACCGCAAGCGACTCATGCCGCTGACGAGGAGGGACAGCGGGGAGGGCAGCTCAGCTGGCTTGAGGAGCGGGAGGCAGTTTGCATACATTCAGCTCGCCCGTGCCATTTATACAGTGCTTTGCCCGGCTATTAATCTTTAACCCCGAGTTAACTATTATCTGAACAGGAGGGATGGAGAAGCATCATTTCACTGGCGGTTCAAGTCCCTGACCACTCTTCCCCTCCCTTTCACTTTCCTCCTTTATCTTTTTTTCTTTCCTTCAGACATGCAGGAATGCTTTTATTCCCTCACCCCCACCTATCTGTCATAGCAGGCTTTACAGAGGAAAAATGTGTCAGGGGTGGAGGGGAAACGGCCAGAGGAGGATGGATGAGTGGGGGGTATTCCTCCCCTTCTGCCTCTCATAAATGTCTCCCGTTCTTGACATTTTATGAAAATGTAAATGGAAGTTTGGGGTTTTTTTAAAAAAAACAAAACAAAACAAAACGGGGAGAGGAAGAGGAAGGGGAGGAGGGAAACCCCATTGAAACTGAAGCAACTGACTTCATTTTTCCACAGCAACAAATGCAACAAACCTTTGTTTAATTTTCGTCATGTGGCTGCAGGTTAGGAGGACACTGACATACCAAAGAGGAGGCCCCAAGGGTGATAAAGCCATCAGTATCCTGCAACCTCTGCACACATGCACGTAGGAGTCCTTGGGTTAGACTGTCCTGCTGAGACTGTAGGCATCTCCCTCATCTGGGCTCAGTTTTGCTGCTGCAGATGGGATGAGATCAGTCCTCAAGTCCACTTGAGGGAAATCAGGGTTTGTCAAACAGAGCAGACATAAATGAGTTACCTGCTTTTCTGTCTGTCCTGTTACTCTCTCCTCATACATCACCTAGGGGAAAAATAAAGAGTAATCTTTTCTCCTTTGCATGCAACTGTTGTCACTCCAATAAAAGCACAAGTATTCTAACTTCACTGTGCTGAATAGGTTATTTTATCCTGGTATTTACAGTATGAACTGCATTGAAAATAGCAAATTTCACTCTCATTATCGTTTGGTGTGTTATTTTGCATTTAGATCACTTTTTAAAGACATCATTTGTATCAAAGAAAGTGATGCAGAGAATTCTTTAATTATTTGCTTTTCTTTTTCTGGTATTGATGCCAAAAGTTTTATTTATAATTTTCATCCCCCTATATTCATAACTCAGTTTTTTAAAATATTCTCATTGGTTACAGTCTTACTACTTGAGAAATTTTCACTTTGTTTTATCAAATTTTAGATTTTTTAAAAAAATTCAGGTCATCTTAGGGATCTATAGCTGGATATACAAAAGTTGTAAGCCTTTAAAACTCATGAGAAATTTCAAGCATTTTGAAAACTAATTGTACAGATCTTAAATCTGTGTACCACTGTGGACTAGGAGCAAATTCTGGCTGAAAAATCTAGAGCATAACAACTTCTTCAGAACATCACAAATAAATTTTTCCAGCTCTTATACAGTTTCTCCTCTTTAATTTATAAATTTTTCTTGTATTTCATAATTCTTTTATGTTCAGTGTGAAGTGAAAAATATAGAGAAATATATATTCTTTCCTCCTCGAAAGAGGAAAAGAAAACAATGCAAAACAAAGACCCTTTCATGAAGAAACATGAAAAAAAATTACCAATGAAAAGTAAACCCAGTTTTAAAATGACAAAGACACAAAGAGCTCATATGCATTTGTATATATGAATGCACTTATTCATTCACTTATCTATGTATGTCTCTCTGCTGTGTTAGATAGCTTTGTATGAAAGGCATTGAGGATCGTTCTACTACTGACTGCTTAGCATAAGCTGCTTGCCCCTGGAATGACTGTACTCCAGGGTGACTGCTACTGTCCTGCCTGCAGTTTTTTTAAAAAAGATGTGAACTGAGAGGAAATAGGCTTTTTTGATGCACATGAAATATTTTTTAAAAGGGTTTCTTAACATCGCCGTTATTTTTAAGGGACTAGATATAGAAAGATACATAATGTAAGAGTAGAGTCCTTGTCTGGTGTGCATGTCTAGATCACATTTTTATAAGAATCTGATTTTTCCAAAGCAGCTCTATGTTTTCAGGCCTTTGGCAAATTTGTCCTCGTTTTCAAGAAGCTGGCAGAATCTGAACTGGCCAGACAATTCCTAACAACTGGTAGCATCTTAGAAGCTAGATTTCTTCAATTTACCAGGTAAGATTAAAAAAAAATTACTAAAACAACCTATAGATTAAAGAACATTTTGAAGGTGTTTGTGTTTTATTTCCTTTATGTTGCAAGCCAATTCTAAATGATAGTGCATACTTTATTCCCTTGCTGTCTTTTGTGCAATCAGAGGAGGAAACCTAACACTGCTGAAGCAGACTTCATGAGCAGATGTTCTTCAGCATAAAAGGTAGACCACATAAAAAAACAATCCCTTCCTATTTCTTTTATAGAAATCTGTTGAACTTGTGTCACAACAGATTATCACTTAGGTCAGTATCAATAACAAGGCGATGATTTTGTATAGGCCTTAGGACATCAATGAAGTGACAGTAGTGTGTATGTTTATGTAGGCTCTGTTTGATGTAATACTGCAAATCATCTACCAATGCCCACAACTTGCTTTAAAGAACACAAACAGATAAGATTCAGGAAGTTAAAAGCATCAATGATGTAAAATTATGTTTTCTGAAGACTTTTGATAGTAATTTTTAGGTGTTCAGATTGTTATTCCCTAATTTGGACCACTTGTTAGAAGACACCAAGTGAATCTTTGGCAAGGGTTACTTTTCTACAAAATTTTTCTCATTTGTTTCTCAATAACTCTTAGACAATGACCTCATTTTAGATGTTAAATAAAGTTTAGGATTTTAAACTTTTTTTCTTTAGAGCTACATGGAGTGGCTCACAGAACATAAAAGTTTATATAATCACCAAATATTCAAGTGACTTGCCAAATCATTTCCTACTGGGGCTCCTTCTTTGTCTATATTTTTAAAGTCACAAACCAAAAAGTGCAATGTTCTTCTTAAATTTTTTTAGGCAAGAAACTAATTCTAAAATCTAAACTTAATATTGAAAACTACTATGTGAAACACAAGCAACTATTGCATCAAGCATATAAAGAGAAACAGCTATGATATAAATATACAAAAGAACCTTCTCTGTCCCTTTTCTGTTGTTTATCCCCTATCAACAATGCTTTGTTTCAGCTTTATGGATTATTATGATTTCTTAAAATATAAGTAATTGTGAGTGCTTATGTTATTGCTGTATAATTTCATTCAAGCACATATTGACTGTTTGTTGCAAGACATACATGCTATTTGTGATTATTCTATTCTGGCTGGATAAGCATGACTTTTGAATTAAATTGTGGAATCAGATAATGAGGTGTTCAAGTTTGTGTTGCACTAATGTTCTCTAACTTTTTCAGACTGACTTTTGCTATTTTTTCCCTAGCAATTAATTTTGCTAGAATGTATTTCAGAATTACCGAAAACTAAAACTGCAGAAACTTTAGTATGAGAAAAAAAGTGAGAGGCTGTCTCATGGAAAGTCTAGCTAGGGAAGACTGTGGATTTTGTGCTTAAAATCATAGGTCATTAGGCTTATTAAAAAAAAAAAAGAGAGAAAAAAGCAGTTAATTTCCTTGGTGGCATCTAAAGAGTTTGAGTAGTGTTATAAAACATCTAGTTCACAATGCTTGGTGTGCGCAGGCCATGGACAATTATTTTCTAAGAAATACTGAGCACTTCTGGCTAGACAAGTGGAAGTCATACACTCATCCTACCATGAGCCAGATGCTCCATGCAGTGATGGCACAGGTGAGTTTGCCTAGTCTGAGAAATAATCCAGAAACACTTTGACAAGAGCTAAAGCTGAAAGCACACTGCAGAGCTTGGGTTCCTATATGGAGAGTTAGTATAAAAAAGCTTTTTCTTCACCCCTCCTGCTGTAGTTAGCATTACTGACCTCAGGTATCCCCTGTGACCAGCCATGAAATAAAGGCTTTTCAGTGTCTACAAGAATGAGCTGTAGCTTAGCAGGGACTTTGAAAAATGTAAATGATCCCTTTAGCACTGGCTCCAGGCACCTAAACTAACACAAACTGTTTAAATGTCTTTGTGTTCTTCAGCCACTGTGTCTCCTGGCCCAGAAACAGAAAAGAGCACCACCAACCAAGTAACATGCCCTTTACAGCACTCCCTGAGGGCTGTAGACAGTGATGACATAGGCCTCCAGCTTTCAACACTGCTAGATTTATTTTCTTAACTGGTTGCTATATTTTGCTGATAAAGGATAAGGTAAATTCCCTAAGGATTTCTCTAAAAGCAATTAAAATAGAATAGGACTTTCACATACATATTATGGCATCTCATGTGAAGAAGAGTTTGAGACGGTAACAGAAGATTGTTGCTTGCTTTAATGCCGGGGTCTGTCTGGTGTAATGCCAGGATGCACATGAAACTCACCAACCTAACACATGGCATTCCATGAGCAAGATTTTCTGCATGCATCAGGGAGAAAAATAGGCAGTACTGATGGAGAAAAAGTGATATCCAGACCCATAATAGGGATATCAGCTATAACCAGCTGGACAATTTAGGAGTCAGGTGTATGTGGCTGTAACACCCAGCAATAATTCATATATATCTCATCAAACGCAACAGTGGATATTGTCTCTCACAGCAGAGAGGCTGGATTTTTAAAGGAGCTCACTGCTAGCCCAAAAATTTGTCCATTAGCTGTAAGATCTAAAAAGCCATTCTTTCATTTATGTCCATTAAAAAATACTAGTAAAGATAGGTATAAGTCATAAGATCCAAACTACAGTAAGTCAAGAGGTCCATTTTCTCTGGTTATCCATCCTGTGAAGTGGGAAGTCAAAACTGGGGGACAAAGTTGTCTGAATTGTGCTTTTTACAGGAAAAGGGGCTGGGCTGCAGGCAGAGCAGAAGACAGCAGCCTGAAATTATCAGCAAGAGTGTAAGAGGATTGGTGGTGACAGAAAAATTATATGCTGTCAGTAAAACAGAAGAGCATTAAAACAGGGGAACATGTTTCTCTGGGTCATTTATGATTGTTTTCCATGTTTAGGTTATTTGCTTCTGCACTGGTCCTCACAAAAATAAAACAGTTTTTCAATGAATCTGCCCTGCCTTTTGTCCTTGGACAATTCTGATTTCAGTAATATCATTGCTGATAACATCCATCCTATGGACTCGGTGGACTTTCTCTCAGTTGGCCAGAGCATTTGGGATGTCAAACAGCACTTCTTTCCCCATCATCCCAGTTCCACCTCTTCTTTCTTCCCTCTATCACAGTTGCAATTATAACACAAAATATATTCACATTAGCATATGTATTATAATTAAAAGTATTCCATTGCACTTGTAAGCCTTTTGTCTACTTGCAATGGATTCCCTTCTGTGGTGGCAGACTGTTGCTGAGCCATAGTTTATGCAACTTTTGGGATTTTGTGAGTTTTTTTTCCTGAGGGTGGAGCAACACCTTCTGAATACCCTGATGCAGCATCAATTGGATTTAATTGCATTCTGCATGATGCAATAAATGGCTTGGTGTTTGCTTGGCTGGTTAGTGTGCTGTGAAACCCATTTTACCTGGGCATCATGTAAGTGCTTTTTTGTATCCAGTTTCTCCCATGGTACATTTTTCAGTAGTGCTGATCATACTTTCTTTCCGATATCTCTTTCACATCTCCTTTCCTCTGATGATGGAAATCCTTGTATTCCTCAGTTTCTAGAAAGACAGCTTTTATCTTTCTATCCTGCAGGCATATTTCTTTTCTCCTTTCATTGCTGTCATGTCCTCTTCAGGAGAAGATGTAAGCTGTAAGCTTTAGAAGGCTTATGGTATCTGCCAGTAGAAGGGGAACACGGCAGAGGACAAATCTGTAATGACATGAAGAGCTCAAAGCAGAAGCTAGTTAGAAGAGCGGATACAGAGCGAGGAAAAAACAAAAGGCATTAAATGGCAGCAACAGTAAGAAGCAGAAAAGATATGATTGATTAATTCATTCATTTAGTAAATCTAGAGATGGTGATTACTGCCTTATGGCCTAGGATGCTTGATTTTAAGGTCCTATCTCAGATAAAAAGGGAATTTGAAATATGGCATCTCACTTCCTGGAGTTTTATCCTCTGGGCTGATGAAACTAAAGGCAGATAGATACACCATCCCCATGACTGGTGTCTGCTGCATATCTCCTATGCACAAGTCTCATTTCAAGATGGAGGGGTGATCCTGGTGTAAAGTATTGTGAAATCATGCACATGGGCAGATCCAGGAGTATAGTAACCAGAAGCTGTTGTTGGACACTATGGGGTCTTGAATGCCCACTGGGACTTAGTGCACCAGAAAACAAAACTTCATTGAGTAGGTATACTAGGTACCTACATAGCTGTACGAGAACTGAGCAGCAGGTCTGAGGTTTCTGGGGGAGAGGAATCACACAGAATCACACAGAATCACAGAATGACCCGGGTTGGAAGGGACCTCAAGGATCATGTAACTCCAACCCCCCTGCCTAGCAGGGCCACCTAACAAACACATTTACTAGATCAGGTTGCCCAGGGCCCCGTCCAACCTGGCCTTGGCCCTATACATCCTAGGTGGGGTCCTAGGATCTGTGCTTAGGGCTAGTTTTCAGTAACATTTGAACATGTTACTCAATACCTTCAACTGGGCCAACTTTTTTAGGTGCTGCTCAGTACGTTCACTTTTTTCTAAGAAGTCAGAATTGTTGAGTACTGAGTTGTAATTAGCATTGAGGACTGAGCTGCAAATAGAGCTAAGATGGATTTTTGAACTTGCATGCTTTATAGAACAAAACACACTGGAGTACAGGACAGTGAGGCTGATTTATTACTCGGGGTATTCTCCATAAGAGGAATGTAACTGTGTTGTGACTTAGGCAACAAAACTGATCTGTTTTTATTTAAGAGTTTTCCACTTCTCCTAGTTGTCCTAAAATTGTTTGGCTAGGATTAGCAAAGAAGTAACCTAGTTACCAGTTCTCTTTTATTTCAATCACAAATATGTTAAATATGTGTGCTGAACGTTTTTCTTTTCAGTCTGGCCTCCTACAGAAGCACTACAGCTGGTCGGAACACTCCAAGATCTGTCAACAGGAGTGTTACCATTGCTTCAGTGGGAACAAGGCTGAGCTCATAAATCCAGAGTGAAGACATTTCTGTCCTTTCCATCTGTTCTTGGTAGTGTTTTTGTTCTTCTCCATCCAACATCATGCTTAGTCACCATCAGCAGGTAGATTGTGTAATATCCGTTCACAGACAAGTGTACTGAAAACAGTTCCCTAGGTCAAGGTCATAGCTTAAGTCCTAAGGGAAAAATACTGCTCTGAAAGAGCACCCTCAGTGGGAAGGCTGTTTTAAACTTACTTACATGTATGTTCAGAGTTGGTTTTGAAAGCCAGGACAAGAACAAGGCTTCAGAACCTGTTGCAACACTAAGATCAGGTTGCCCAGGCAGAAAAAGGGCATTTTTGTTTTACAAAGCACAGTGCCTCGGGGGTTTATCTTCCTGTAATTGTCCAGGGTCTTTGGTCCTTAGTCTTTTCTAGCCTCAGCACCTGCAATCCACACTAAAGATCACTAATAATCAGAGGGCTGGTTTTTGAAGGCGTTGGATTCTATGGCCCCCTTCAAGTTTGTTGAGTAGTTTTTATATTGCAGTATAAATAGGCATAAAGCAATTTTGCACATGAAGATAGCTGCTAACAGAATCGTACTATGGCATTGTTTCCACTAGAGGATGAATATTAAACAACATACTGTTGGTGCCTCCCTCAAAACCTACTAGCTCACATCATTAAACATCAACATTAAACTCCAATGAACCTGGGATTCTACTGAAGAAAGAAAGGAAAATGTAAACCCCATAAACAAAAAAATGCAAGGCTTTTAAATAAATTTTTTCCTATGATTATACTTAAATATTTAAGGCAAAACTAGCACTGTAGTTCTCTGTATCTAGACTGATGTAAGTATTTTCCTATTGTCTAACATTCTGGCTTTTAAAAATTGGAGACAAGCCTACCTTTGAGATAGAATCATAGAATGTGTTGGGTTGGGTGGGACTTTCAAAGGCCATCTAGTTCAACCCCCCTGCAGTGGACAAGGACAGCTTGCACTAGATGAGGCTCAGTGACCCAACAAACCTGGCCTTGAATATCTCCATGTATAGGGCCTCCACCCCTTCTCTGGGCAATCTGCTCTGGTGCCTCACCACCCTCATGGGGAGAGGGGCTCCAGCCCTTGGACCATCCTTGAATCCTCCTCTAGACCTGCTCCAACAGGTCCATGTCCTTCCAGTTTCCCCTCCAGTTTGCCTCTTGACAAGTTCCACATACCACACTTTCCCCCATCTCCTGCCTCTTTAGAGCTATATAGTTCTGGTTGAAGTTCCTCAGTATTCTAATCTACAATTAGCAATAACACTGTTGATGTAGAGTATCAGATATATTTTAGAAACACCCTAAAGAACCGATTAATTCTATTTATATTTTCCCATGAAGGATATTAGAGCAGTATTGTGACTTTTGCAAATTATGAGGACCTAAATTACTGCAAGAGAAATTATAATGGAGTCTTTTATTTTTTCTTTTTAAACATTCCAAAGATAGGAAGTAGAATCATAGAATAGTTTGGGTCAGAAGGGACCTCAAAGATCATCGAGCTCCAACCCTCCTGCCATAGGCAGGGACACCTCCCACTAGATCAGGCTGCTCAGTGCCATGTCCAGCCTGGTCTTGAACACCTCCAGAGAGGGGGTGTCCACAACCTCTCTGGGCAACCTGTTACAGTGTTTCACTACCCTCACTGTAAAGAATTTCTTTCTTATGTCGAGTCTAAATCTATCCCCCTCCAATTTACATCCGTTGTTTCTGGTCCTCCCATCCGATATCATATTAAAAAGTCCTTCCCCTGCCTTTCTGTAGGACCCCCTCAGGTACTGATAAGTTACTATGAGGTCCCCCCTGAGCCTTCTCTTCTCCAGGCTAAACAACCCCAACTCCTTCAGCTTGTCCTCATAGGGCAGTTGCTCCAGCCCTCTGATCATCTTTGTGGCCCTCCTCTGGACCTACTCCAACAGCTCAATGTCCTTCCTGTGTTGAGGGCTCCAGAACTGGACGCAATACTCCAGGTGGGGTCTCACCAGTGACAAGTAGAGGGGCAAAATCACCTCTCTTGACCTGCTGGTCACACTCCTCTTGATGCAACCCAGGATTTGGTTGGCCTTCTTGGCTGCGAGTGCAAACTGCTGGCTCATGTTGTGTTTGTCATCAACTGACAACCCCAAGTCTTTCTCTTCAGAGCTGCCCTCAAGCCACTCTCCACCCAGCCTGTACCTGTGCTTGGGATAGAAGCCATTTCCAAAATCCCCAAAGTCCTTAGTTTTGTACATCTGTCTGCTTTATACAGCTTCAGAACTTGCAAAGACACAGCCAATATCAATTTTGTATTACCACTCTGCAAACTGAGGGAAATGGAATTTTATTAGTACCAGCTAGTTCCATGAATTTAGCAGGGCAGTAGCCTTGTTTTCTGAAGAACTTTGTCAGCGTTTGTAACTCTGATTCTTAAAAAGCTTTGTGGTATACTTAGCACAAACCAAAAAACTACTTAGATGTTCAGCAGTCAGTTTCCTCTCGCATTTGATGTAGCTGGAAGTAGGGTCTGAGAAAGACTTTCTTAGCAGCTACATCCCTGGCCTGCTAAGGGCTGGAACTTAGTTCATTTGGTCTTTAATGACCTCTCCACGTGGCTAAGCATCATGGGGGCGGGGGGAAGCAACTTAAGTGGACAAAGGCACTTAAGGTTATGACAGCTAACTCTGAGTTTTGGCATCAAGTATCAGAGTGGTTTCAAATGGGTAAGCAATCCAGAAGTGAAGAATGGGAATGGAAGATAGAAGATTTCTGTGTCCTGTAAAGCCAGATTAGAGAAGACCAAGAAACTGAATGAGCTCAATCAGGAATGAAGAGTGACTTTGAGAGGTGATTGGGAGGAAGAAGAGCAGAAGTAGTACCAAAGTTCTCTAAGACCAGGATGAGAAGTCTGGAGAAGGAACACATAGAGTTGGCTATCTGGGAAGATACAAATAAACAAGAGACAGAACTGGGTCATTTGGATTAAGCATTGGGTCATGTGGACAAACTAATCTGCACTTGTCCCAGGGGTAGTAGAGGGTTTTACACTAACCTTGCACTTGCCTGATCTTAGTTCAGCCCCTGGCACAAATCATAGATGCTGATGAAATGCCTTCTAAGCTCAAGGGGAATAGCAGCACATCTGCAACCATGCCTATTTTATCTCAAAAGCAGCTTGGAATCTACATTAGCCAGAGGCACTCTGGTTACAAGAGAAACCTATGGAGGCCAGACAAGCAGCCTGGGTAACACACACAAACAAATACTAGAACATTCTCTCAACATCAGACCAAGTGAGCATGCCCTGGCCAGTACTTGGGGGGCAGCATCACCCCACTTCCCATCTACCACAAATAACCAGGTCTGAGGTTTGTTTTCTAAGAAACCCTGAAGAGCTTAACTTCAGGAATCACTGGCAAAGTCATACTAATTCCTTTTAAATCCTCAGAGAAGTTGTAAAGCCACAACTCCACTCTTGCATTTTTGAGCCTGACACAGGTGCTGTTGGTTGGACCATCTCATAACGTTGGCTTGGGCCGTGCTTCTGCTTCTCTGCCCTCATGGACATCAGATTTCACAAGATTCAGTATGAGAAGAAAACACAAGTGCTTCTCTTGCCTCCTTCCTTAATTTGCAAGTTCTCTTCAATGGGACCTCTGCCCTCTAGGGTCATTAGGTAGTAGCTGGGACAGGCTGAAAAATCTGAATAGCAAGGGAGCACATGCACTAAAGACTCACAAATGCAGGGATGTGTTTGCGCACATGGTCATTCTGTTCTGGGTCCCTGCTGCTGATGCATCACAGATACTAAGAAGTGTTAAACTCCGAGTAAAGATTAGGTAACAGACAGCAATAGGAACTGACATGAAGATTATGCTTTTTGTGTCACTTTTTGACTGGCACTTCAGAAAAAGCTGCTCTAAGATAAACTGCCATTTTCACAGTTCAGCTGTTAGGAAGATACTGTTCTTCCCCCCCATGCAGCAGCTCTAGAGAAAAGAAAAAACCCAAAACCCCTTACCTCCTTAGAGAATGAAGCTGAGCATTAAGGACCTCCAATGCTACAGTGAGGGGTATTTACAATCTGGGGCAAGCTCATTTTGAGACAAAACTTCAAAGCAGTCATTAACTAGTAATCTCTGAAGGCTTGCCTCCCTCCTCTGTGCCTCTCACTATTTCCTCATCTCCCCAGCTAGCAGCAAAAACACTCCTGATTGCATCAGTTTTGATTACTCTTTAGATGAGGAGATTCTCCTTTGGCTAACCAGGATTGCACTCTATGTGGCCACTAGGACTTTGTCACTTAAGGGACATGAGCAATCCTAGAAAATATGAATGCTACACAAAAGAGTATGTTCAGGAAGAGCTGTAGCAGGAAGAATAATAGTTTTCACAGAAAGTTTTCCCTCTCCTCTTTCTTCCAGGCCTTAAGACGTTATAAATAAATATTGGCTTTCAGGTAGACAATTCTTAACTTATATCCAACTCCTCCTAGATTTAACAGGCAAAACCAAAACAAACAGCAGGAGGAGAACATTTTGGAAGGAAAGAGGAAGCCTAACAGGTACTATAGTCAGGTGTGTGATTTATTTGAACTTGTTTTTCCTACAAAAAGGACGTGATTTAAGCATTATTTCCATAGGCACTTCAGTCAAGCTTCCTCAATCGTCAGTTCATGTTCAGTTGCTTCCTCAATATTTTTAAGTTGACGAAGCACCCATTCTCTTTGTTTCTTTCTCTGTTATAGAAGAGAAAGTATTAGTCAGTCAACCTGATCCATTCAGATATGACATGTTAAAATAAACAAAAAAAACAACAAAAAGAAAACACAGCAAAAAACCCCCGAACAACATACATAATGTTGTTATGAACTTGACTGGATTTTGGCTTAAGTTTCCCTTTCTTTTATAAGCTAAGGCAAGCTTCCAGCACACTCACAAAAAATATGGGACAGTGGAAAAACCACACCAGATCAGACTTTGACAGCTTCACATTGCCAGGACAATGCAGAGTTTAACTCTGCTGCCACCCTATCCTTTCTAAGGGTTCTACATTGGGTCCTCACCAATAATCAGAGTTCTAGGGAGTACAGTTCTTGTGCTTCACAGAATAAAAAAATAAAGACATGCATAAGGTATATTAACTTTCCCCAACAAACCCTACTCTAATCAAAAGAACTGCACAATATCCCATTTGCAATGACCATCATTCCTCTTATAAGGCAGTATAATTTGTATTGAACAATGAAAGAACTAGGTTACTTGTTTCTCCAGTTTTAGTTAACTTGCCAAGGTTAAGAAACTTGAGAATTCAAATCACTGATTTCTTCCCATTCTTAAGTTTGTCCAAAAGAGAGATACATATTAAAAAATAAAAATGTACTTTTGCACTCGTCTACACAATTAGTCGTGTAAGTTAAGAAGCTGAAGGAAGTACTCTTTTGGAAGGCTGCACCCCATTCAGTTTGTGACTAGGAATGATGCTACAGATTCTAGCAGGTTATGACCTAATTTGTTAATATGTGTTCTCATTGGTGAAGTTGTGGAGATGTTCCATAACTAAAAACTTCCCATGTTACTAGGAAGATCTCAATATATTCACAGCACTAGTAGGAAATTGTGTAACTTAGCTATTTCATAACTAAGGGAAAGCAATTACCACTAGAGCTTTGTCAACTTTCTTCTTTCTGGTTTTTGCTATTGGGGGATCTTTTATCCCTGGTATTCCTTTAACAAGCCGTGAAGGTCCACTCCCAGGATTTACTGCAGCCTCCTCAAATGCTTTCATAGGAGCTTGGGTTTCCATGTTTGGGTCAGCAGTGCCACTTGGCTCTTCATTTGATTCATCAGAGGCTAACACTGTGGAAAGTCTCCTTCTAGAAAACACAACTCGAGAGCTTTGGCTTATCTCTTTGGTTGATTCTTGTGAGTCAAATGCTGTTGAGAGTCTTTTTGGGGACACATGAGGAATATATGCTTCAACTTGTGCTAATGATACTTGGGCAAATGAACTACTTAGACTTGATTTTGCCACTGGAGATCCATAAAGTCTTGTACTGGCATCTTGGTTCTTGATTGAATGATTTGTCAGATCTGCAAGAGGTGGCATTGATCTTGAAAGTGTGAAATCCACAGGAGTGCTGTGTTCTACCACTCTCCTTTTCAGTGATCTTTTAATATTCAGAAAAGAATCCTCTTCCTCTGACATCTTGAGGTCAGGTTTACTGCCTTGAGAAAATAAGAAAAAATTTTGTCACAGTTCACATAGCATCATGTAAGGTGCTCAGGCACTGCAAAACCAAATCCAAGATGTTCCTATTTTCAAGTCTGCATTCTGTCTATACATTGACTATATCCTTTGTATGACTAATGTTCTTCAAGGTCTTGGAAGAGTCATATTGAAAACAAAACATTAGAATACAGCTTACCACACATACGTTTCTAAGTCCCAACCCAGCAGGTGGGACATAAACTAAAAACTTTTTTAGAATACCTTATTAACTAAAACATCATTAAGATATCATTTTCTCCTTCAGAGTGCACACATATACTTTTGGAGTTACAGCTGCTAGCACTGGGTAGGTAGAGGAAAGCTTATTCAGGAGGATGATTACCATAATGCAGCAAGAATTCAAGTGCACTACAGAGATGTGGTATTAAAGGTCTAGTTTCAAGCAAGCATTTCCACTGCCATATTATTTTTCTTATATTCCTAAGAGGAGGCTCAGAAACCTCTCTTTCCTCCGTAGCAGCTTGACAGTTGCCTTGCTTATTCTGCTGATTTTGAAACATCCTGTATAAGCCTGTTTTCATTTAAACTTACAATAATGGCAAGGTTGTTTCTGTTAGTAGTGTTTCCTATAACCATTTTCCAAACAACAAGTAAGAACTTGGCTTCTTGCACATGGAGAAGCTTAACATAAATACAACTGATTTAAGATATATTTAAGATAAACATTAATTAGATAAGCAATTAAGTACTTCTAGTAACTGTTGAACTCTTCTTTCATAAGGTAGTTCTGGTATTTCACACAGATTGATTGCATGAAGCTCATCCGGGGGTAATCTGTTTTAAGTGCCCATATCCTAAGCCCTCTAGAACAAAGGCCTTCTCAGGGTTGGGGAAGAGGGTATGACAATGAGTGGGAGGCACAAGGTGACAGGGAGATCCGTTTGATGAAGTAAAAGGGATCAGTCCTGCATTTGTAGACAGTTTTCCACTCGTATAGAGTCTAAGTCTAGCAGTGTCTCTCATCTATTTTGTGTTTCTAAATAACAGGAGGCAAAAGGCACAGCCACTGACTCTTCCACACAGCAAGAATCAGGTGTTTTGTGGTTTTTCCTCCTCAGAATGAAGCTGGGAGTCGGAGGGAGGGAGAAAATCCTACTATCAATTTTATTTAGATACCCATTTCCATTCTCCTTAGCAATACTAGCTGCTAGTGTGCCACATTATAAGCAGCATTCAGTCTACAGATGCTGCTTTTTTCCTTTCCTGGTGATCTGGATTGACTTTTTCTATCCTTTATCATAAAGGCTTTCTGGCAGTAAGCTTGCATGATTAAAGTTGGAATAATGAGCAGCTTCCAACCACGCTCCCAAACCTAGCCTCTGCTACACTTTTTGACACCTTCCCCTTAACACTGAAGTCTTTTTTTTAAAGCTTTTTAAAAGGATTGCTTTCAACCAAAGCTTTTGAGAAAAATAACAAAATGGGGTTTTTTTCCTCCTTTTGCACTTTTTTCTGTGCTTTAGAGATAAATACATATATAGGCAACAAACATTTTCTGCTTGGTTGTTTTAATAACGCCATTACTAGTAAAGGAGAAAAGAAGTCTAAAAACAACAGAGAAAGATAAACCATGCTACCACGGAGAGTAAATCTTACAGCAACTATGACACCAAAAAAAAAATCACCCTACCTCAGACTTACCAGATTCTACCAACACCTTTGTCTGCTTCTCAGGTGATCTGGCTTTATCTGCCCTTTCATTTATATCCCTGCTAGCTTCACAACATCCTTTGCTTCAGATGCTCCCTATTTAACACATTTATAATTTTTTAAGAGTTTTGGCAGTGTTGCTAACTGAGTAAACTATTAAATAGATATCTAGGATGAATTAACCAAAGGGAAATAGTCTAGCCAACTTGTCTGTGTGTTTTATTTATTGCTATTTAATCTCTGCTGATTGCTACCTGTTTCAATCATGAATATACATCTAATGGCTAATTGGCATCATGTGACTGCCTAAGGCATATTGAGGATCTGTCACAATCCTCAATGTTGATGGAAATGTGCATGCTGATGGAGTATATCTATTTCCATCCTGATTTTACTTTCTCACTGCTTCTGTTCAAAATATACATGAGAAAATGAAAGTTAAATCTGCCATGAAAAAGCTTTTCTTCTAAGAAAAAAAGGTAGTGAGGCAGTGAGAATAGACTGGAGATTATTTTACTGCAGTCTGAATTTCAGGGCCTTTTTCAGCTAACAACTGTAGAAATGTCAGCATTTCATCCTGAAGCAAGTAGTTACAAAATATGAGTTCTTAAATGAGAATTGCATTGGTCTGAGATGGTATGGTTCAGATAAAGGACAACATTTTTTGTCATCATAGAAAAACAGCTGGACTGCACCAGCCCTACTGAATTGCAAGTCAGCTCTGTGGTGGGTGGTGGTAAACAGCTGCTATCACAACACTGTAAAGCAAGCATAGGATCTCAGAGTTGGAGGGAACATTCAAACACCATTTAGTCCAACCACCCTGCAGTGAGCAGGGACATCCTGCACTCGATCTGGTTGCTCAGAGCCTCATCAAGCCTCATCTTTTCTCCAGCGATGAGGCCTCAACCATCTCTCTGAGCAGCCTGTTCCAGTGCCTCACCACCCTCATGGTGAATAACTTCTTTCTAATATCCAATCTGACCCTGCCCTGCTGTATTTTAAAATCATTGCTCCTCATCCCATCGCTCCATGCCCTGCCAAACAGCCCTTCCCCGGCTTTCCTGTAGCCCCTTCCTGTACTGGGAAGCAGCTGTGCGGACTTCACGCAGCCTTCTCTTCTCCAGGCTGAGCAGCCCAGCTCTCTCAGCCTGTCCTTGTAGGACTGATGCTCCAGCCCCCTCATGCTCCTTGTGGACCTCCTCTGGACCCTCTCCAGCAGAACAAATAGATGTAAGAGAGCATGTGCACAAATCCTGGGGTAGTCCCTTTTGACAAAGCTTGTGTGTCTACAAAGTCTAAGCTGACTGAGGAGACCTGATTTCGGGGCTTTATGCAGGTGACATGAGGTTGTAGACTGCACCTAATGCAGACAGAGAGGTGAAGGGCTGGTCTCACCAGGATTTGAACTTGTGGTTCCAGGGAGTCTGGGCATTTCAAACTTAATCATAAACCACCCTCTCTTGCCACATTAATAATTGCACTATGAATAGAGAATTGGAGCTACCAGTTCAATATTTAGGAATAACAGTCTGTCAGTGTATGGGGAAAGTTACTAGGTTTAAATTATGTGCCCCTAAGGAACTGAAAGAGAGCTTGAGAAATGGAGGCACTTTACAATCACATGGATTGCACGAGTAAACATCCTGGAAATAAATAGTCTGTCCAGGATAAGCTATTTATTTCCTAAACTCCCAGGGGAAGTTCCTACAGGAATATTTTGAGAACTAACCAGAAACTATTTCAAGATATTTGTGGCTGGGGAAAAAAAAAATCTCAGTCCTTTGTAAACATAGAAGAGGCTAGACCAACCCTTACCTCATTTTGAATGTTAGTAGTTAGTTTTCAAACCAGTGGCCTTGTGGCTTGGTAAGGAAACCCACCAAGTCAGCCATACTGTACCTTCCACAGCTTGGCAAGACAGTTCCTTATATAGCACAGAGCTGTGAGTGATGTCTTGACATAGTTTTGCAATGTTTGCACTGTCCTGCTGTGTCAGTGGAACATAGTATCTCCTCTCCCAGGAAGACAGTGATGCAAACAACATGGTGCCGCATGAACTTGCATGAATATCTTATTGGTGGGTCAGAGAAAATTGATGTAATGGCACTAGACCCTTTCAAAAACTTCTGGCCTTGGCTTCTCACTTCTTCTTTGCCCCCCTCACCATGCCTGCCCTCACTTTCTAGTGTATCCTCTAAATGACATCTGCCAGTCTATCAGTGCTGTCTGTAATTTCATCATCATTGCCCTTACTTTCTTAAAAACCTCTTAAAAAATAACTTTCCTCCTTTCTGCTAAGCTGTTACTTGTAATTTCCTCAAATTCTTTGACAAACATTCCCAAGATATGAATTTGGAGATTTGCAGGTTGTTCTCTTATGTCCTATAGATATACGGATTTTATGAAGTGATGACAGAATCTTACAGATAAAAGGATAGACGTAACTATGCAGAAATCAGATGGACCAGAAGTCCAAAATTAATGTAAGCATGCAAAGCTCAGCAGATCAGCTGATGATATTACCTTCGTTGGAATAAGCATAAACCACCCAAGCTCTGGTATGAGTGACACCTTAAAGGCTTCTGGCATCTTTCAAACAACAATACATATTATATTCTGCAGTCATGGGGTTTTCATTAAGAACCATTCTGTTTCTTCACTAAAATTACTTTCTTCAGTATGATGTTTTGATCACGGGAGAAAAATGTGATGCTATGTAGAGTAGTAGTGTCAAAGAGGTACCTTTGCAATTGTTGTAATGTCCCAGTTTTCAGTGTGACAATGATCTTTTTGCTGGCCATAGGTGAGGTCAATGTCTTTGGTGACTGTATCCAGGAACAGAATGAAGTGTGGTATAATTCCTGCTTCAATTCCTTGAAACATCTCATAAGCAGCCTGAGAGGCTGGGGGGTTTCACATGCTATTAGTAAAAAAATTACTCTGTGCTATCAATACACTGAGAGTCAAGACAGGTCCTTCAGATAGTATATTTCTACAGATTTTGTGTAGTGTACCTCTACTGTGACTGCATCTGTCCAACTGAGCAAGAAATTTTATATTGTACACTCAAACCCATAATCTTGATGTACTGACTGGGTTTGATGACTGTTCTAAAGCATCTTCTAATGTGATTCATTTTAGTGAGGGTTTGAGGAAAAATGTCACTTGTCTCTTTGTCTGTGAACCACTGCAAATATTCTTAAGTGCCTTTCATTTAGATAAAATTTTCTCCTGGGTCTGCCAATTGCAGGTAGTGGAAAGTAGTATTTTAACAACTGATTTTTCTTCTGATTTAATGTTAGACCTGAGTAAAAACAAGCTTTAAGGAGCACACATTTATACCTAATGTACAAGTTCAGAGCCACATCCTCCCTCATTCTGGAGCAGCTTTGCCCTAAGATGCAGTGCGTGGTATCTGTGTGACAGGAGGATTCAGCTGTACATATTTATAGATGCTACCATATTAAGATCAATTATAAAACCTTAAGAGATTAGAAATCATTGCATCTCTTAGTTAAACAAGGTTAAAGAATACAAATAGTCGCTCTAAAACCTTTCTGGGGAATGCCAGATTGAATAAAGTATCTTTTTTATCCAAAGGTCTGGTGGATTAATATTTGACTTCAAAAAGTCTAACTACTTCAGTAGTAAGAAACCAGGAACATGTTAATAGCAGTAGAGGTCACTGACCTTGGTAAAATCAATGTGCCACCACCCATCTTTCTAATTACGTCAATGACTCCTCTTTATTATATTCTTATCCACTTCAGTCTCACTATAGTGCCACAGTTCTATGTGCATGTTGTTTATTCACTAGACAGTGTCCTATACACTTTCTACGTGTTTCTACACCCCAGAAGTCAATCTGAGTTAATGTTCAACTGGAGACCTTTCCTCAGTAACTTGCTGTGTGTTTTCTGATATGACCGCTGCTTTCTAATTATGTTGGCAGTGCTGCTGAGGAGCACATATTATTATTGCCAAAGTTCAATAAACATACAGAGTAACTATAGAGTTAGGGGAAAACAGTCAGTGGTGCTTTCATGACCTTTGGCAACAGCATGAGCACAGTTTGGCCAACGCCAAACAAATGTCTAACTTCTAATCTCTCAGCGACCAGAAAATGATGGATTTGTTTTACTTTATTACATCTAATAATAAACAAAAAATGCTGCTTTTGTGAAGTGCAGAACTTCAATTCCACTAAGTGTAGTCTAAGTGTAGTCCTGTGCAGGAGTTCAGGCTAGAATGAATATCAGTGGCTCTTTCTTATCATATTAGAACTGAACAGAGAAATCAGCAGGTGATCTGAGATGAGGAAATGCTAATGAAATCATCAAAGAGGGTAAGAGGGAAGCTCAACTGCTTTGTCTGTGGTGGTGAAGTAATTGACACGTTACACTGCTTCTGCAGAAGTTCTCATTGGCATCTTCAGACTAAACCTGGTAAATAAAAAGCTAAATATTCATAATAAGCAAGATGACTACTGATGTAGCTCCTAGCTCCTACTACTTCATTGATAGCTCACTAGGGCTAAACCTAGTAACAGTCAACCAATGTCTGATTACAAGGGTAGAAACAGCATAAGCCTAGCAGACTCATATTAATGTAATATTAAAAAGTCAGTTTCTATTCTCTGAGTCTTGAGCTTGAAAACCTACAGAAATTACTGCTGCAATTGACTGTAGAAATAATCTTTGCAGAACTGGATGTTTAGGATCAGTTTAGGACTTCTAAGTAGGCTGCCTGCTTCGTGAGTTCCCCATCCCCAAATGCTCTCTCCACAGTTCAGCAGGTTTAATGAGACAAAACTGTCACAGACGATATCCACTCTTTGACTCACTTTCCAGCTATGGCTTTCTTTCTAACAGAATGCCCCAAATTGTCCTGACTAGTACCAGTATAATTGTTTCCTTGCATTGAATATAATGTTCTGACAGCAGGAACAGTGCATTAGGTGACCCACTGCCCTGGGGAATGGCTTCCAAAACTGAAAGGCTTTGACATAGATACCATGGCAATACACCAATGACAGTCTTATTTTCCACACTTCATTTCACCCTATTTCAAAGTGACAATATCATAGAACCATAGAGTTGGAAGGGAACATCAAAGCACATCTACTATCTTCTGGTAACTTATTTGGACAAGAACATCAGTTCCAGTCATTGGTGGTTCATACTATAGAAATGTAGTCTCCCTGGTATTTCTCATTTGGGGAAGTTTCTTCAGAATAAACCAACCACAAATGGAACTGGTGTTCTTGTCTAAAAATGTTACCAGAAGATGTAAGAAACTCACCACTTATGCTGCCATATACTTCAAGCAAAGCAAACTCTTACGTTGTGTGATTGTGTCTCTGAAGTGTGTCTCCAGGTATGTAATGGGGCATGGCAGAGAAATGTTTCCCAGCACCTGACTTAGGCCATTAATTCAGAATATACACCATCTCATTAAGATACGTGTCTTTTATATACAAGTGTATATATATGCATATGTATATATCTATGTCTATTTATATGCAGGAGAAAAAAAAATCTCTACAAAAGGCCTCAAACAGTTCTTACTGGTGTAAAGGCAAATCAAAAACAGTTCCATCACACTCACCAGAATCTCAGTTCTGTCCAGCTCACACTGTGCTCTCTAACCTGCAGGAGAAACAGCTGGGGAGCCTTACTCTAGCATTTGGAATAAAATCCCTTGCATCTGAGCCAAGGCTGTTTTCCACCACAAGGCACTCTGAATTTCCAAGGTTATCTCAGGGTATATCTGCATGGGCAGACCTGACCACCTCTCCTTTTGCTCTGAGCTGTGTGCATGTGGGAGTCTGCTGTGATTCGGAAGCAATACTATGAAATTACTTTGGTACTGTGCCCAAGCTGATAGAGTCTCTGGAGAGGCGTGTTAGCTGATATAGCTTCAGCAGTTTTAAAATAAATTTTAAGTTAAGCTGTGCAATTTTGCACTTCGGTTGGTTGTATATCTTGCACTTATAAACTGCCTACATGATCTACACTTGGCCTAATTTGACCAATTATTTATGGCAAGTGGTAAAGGAAGTGGAAAAGCTTCTTCTCACCATCTTCTGGTCTAGGTTTTGCTAGTCTTTGCACATGTTTACTTTCCCCTGGTTACACAATGAATGAAGTGCTTCAATCAAACTGACTTCCATTGTGGTTAATGCAGAAAGTCAACAAGTCACAATGGAACTGAATTGCTCCCATAAGATTCTTCAGTTCAAAGCAACTATGATAGTAAAATACTATCATTTCTTGCTGCATATTCTTAGCTTGAAAACTGAGAAACTTTATTTGGATCATCTGAAAGGCAGCTTGGTATATAATAATGAAAGCAACTTGATTTTTAATTTTCTTTAAGCAATAAAGCAAAATCAAAGCAACAATCCCAAAGAACTGTTTATTCAAGCAATTTTTTTCCTTTATTTTTAATTAGATTCCAGAAATTACAATAGTGCAAACACTCAGTATAAAAGTTGCAATAAGAAATTTACATTCACATTTAACATTTCAGTCCATTCACTTTTTAACATAAAAATAGGACAAATATTCAATTGCTCTTCTCAATTTAACAATCCTGAAAAAGACTGGAAGATACTCTACAATATTCTATGTACATAAAAATAGACCCGTATTATTAATTCAAACCTATAATGAGAAGTTACCCAGTGTTAAGTTATTGTATTGTACTATGTATATACATACATATATATAGAGTGTATAGATATATAGATATAAAAATCACATATAGGTTCAGTGGGCTACAATAGTTGGAAAAATGACATCCAGACTTACTAGTTCATTCCTTAAAATTAGAACTAACGATTTTATTTAGATGTAGGTATTTCTTTCGTGATACACTAGGCCATCTGCTGGTTCCTCTGAAGACAATGGCTACATCCCATAAGATATTAGTGGAAGAGAAGCAGACCTCAAAATAAGGTCTGGTCTAACAATTGAACAATCATTTAGATCAATATTTCCATTATCTTTATTTGGCTGTAAATCAGACTGAAAGATCTTCTGAAACTCTGTATGACAATTAAATGAGAGGAGAATTTGTCTGGTTTTCCATTTGAGGAATGGAGTATCTTTACCTGATGCAAAATTATTTTTTTTTTCTTTTTTTTTAAGTCTGAGAAGAATCCTCATGTTAGGTGGGAAGCAATACAGAATTCTCTGCAAACATGTGCATTATAAGTAGCTGATAAGATTTCTCTTGCATAGTCTTCTGAATAGTTCGACTCGACCAATTCTATAATACCCCAAGACTAAATCTTTCCTTCTCTTATTTTTTAATAAAGACTGGCATTAAGATGCAAATTACATGCTTGCCCTTGAAGCTGATTTGCATGAGTTTGTTAAACTGCTAGAGAAACATGAATTAGACTATCTCACTCTGCAACAAAAAAGTAATGGCACTGAACAATTAAAGATTAGTTAAGGGCAGCAGGGGCACTAGAAACAACGGATGTAAATTGGAAGGGGGTAGATTTAGACTTGACATAAGAAAGAAATTCTCTACAGTGAGGGTAGTGAAGCACTGGAACAGGTTACCCAGAGAGGTTGTGGATGCCCCCTCTCTGGAGGTGTTCAAGACCACGCTGGACAAGGCACTGAGCAGCCTGATCTAGTGGGAGGTGTCCCTGCCTATGGCAGGGGGGGTGGAACTCGATGATCTTTAAGGTCCCTTCCAACCCAAACTATTCGATGATTCTATGAGTCTATGCAAGCCTCATTTTTACAGCCAAAGAAAAATGATGTGGCATGCCTAGCTCCATTTCTTACTAGTGCTATGGTGTTTATTATATTTAAATATTTCTAGTATGCTTAGAATTAGGGGTAAGCCTACAATGTATCAATTGTGTGTAGGCAGACAAATTTTGACTGGTTTTTTGCTTCTTACCCCAGACTGATAAACATTTTTCATAAAAATAAGGAATCAGAGACACTTTAAAATCTTTTAAATTAACAGATGAAAAAATATTTAACATCTCATTTGCAGGCAGAACCTGTGGACATGTACCAGACGGGCAAAAATTAACCTCATGACTGGAGAAATATAAGGACTAATCAGTAGGACAAAACTGAGACATATTTGAGGTGGCAGAGATTTCAAGAGATGGTTCAAATTTGGCTGGATCTGCTTGAAACTTTGAAACATGTACTACTTCTTTTGCACTACTATCCATATTCTAAATAAACTGATGATTTGAACATGGACAAATCTACACACAAATTTATGATTGAAAAAGAACCTCCAAGATACCACTGCTCTAGAATTCTGTTTAAATTACTCTAGAAATGGTTAACTTCTCTTGGACTCTTGTTTTTTGACGAGTAACTCTGAGAGCATTACTTTCATTCTCATTGTATTCTGTAACATTTTCCACGGCTATCTTTGTGTAATTATCAGCTGCTTGCATGCAGAAAAAAAACCTTGTGACTTGCTTTGTCTGAGTCCAAATTTGTGCAGACAATTCTACTTGTAAATGGGAGCAAATCACACAATCAATTTATTTTTATTTCATTGAACCCTAGCAAAATTGCCATTAAAAAAAGCAGGAATTCTAAGTGAAGAAGATTTTATACTGTAACAATTTAAAAATAGCATGAAGCAAATTGTGATGGCATGGGTAATTAATTTTCATTTATATTTAATTGAAAATTCTCAATATGGCATTTGAAATGTAACAACAGACAGCCCATAAACACAAAGGAGTAAACGGGACATGAGAAATCACCTAAATAACTTCAATGTGCCAGCTCAAATTTTTCATAACTGACGCCACCATTGACAGGTCTAGGATCAAAGTAGCTGCTCAGGCACTTGAAAGTAAGACACTTTACAACTGTGTGCACAGCCGCAGCAATTAAAGCCAATAATGAGAATTGTTAGCTGTTTTACCACAAGCAGTCTAACCTACATCTAGCAAATGTGATAGTGTGGTTACAAGCTGTAGGTGAGTGTTTTGCATCTTTTTTAATGAATCTGTTATGTAAGCCTGCTCTAAAGAAGAGAACAGCTGTCTTTTTCGAAGGAGCTCCAAACTATCTGGACAGATTTTGCACAGAATTCAGCTCACTGTGTGGCTGAGCTTTCTAGGAAATCTGTTGTTTTTTAGAGCAAATCTGTCTGACATATACCTGTATATGACCTCCCTCTAGAAACACTCAGAGCACTCCTTGCACCCATGTAGCTGTGCTGGTAGTAAACTGATGTAGGAAAGAAAGCAATAAAAAAATTTCACAGTGATGTAGCACTGTTTGTTCCTTCAGTTTTATGCATGTGTGACATGCCTGATGCCACAGAAGGCATAAATAGGGATCCTAATACAAAAAAGCAGATCCTCCAGCATGCAGTAAGGCACAAGCAACACCATGTCCTTTCAGCACATAGGCTTTGAACATTAATCACTGCTAACTAAAATTTCAAGGTGCTTCCTCGTGACCAGAAAATAGGCATTGAAGTAGACAACCCCCAATCATGACTAAGAATTCCTTCTGAAATTCTGAAATCAATTCACCAAGAGTTACTGAACACCTTTGTGAATGTGAACAGACACAGAAACTCAGAAGTGGATCTGAGTATGCAGTTAAACATGAGCCTTGTTTTTGTTGCACTGGGAATCTTATTGAGTACTCTACCAGCTCAGGCACTCAAGATCCATGAGATCCATGCTGCTGAGAGCTTTATCACTAGCTTCTGAAGGATTATTGGATTTTCACCCTCTTCTTTCCAATAATTACTATCACAAAGGCTTCTTCTCCCTCATTATTTTGTACTCCTGCTAACACTGGGCCTTTTTTCCCATTTTCCTGTTTTTATCCTTGCACAGATCTTGTAAGTCACAACAGGTCACTCAATCAGCATGACATTTTGAGGAGTAATTACAGAGCAAGAGGCAGCCCTGCCTTATGTATAATTTTTTCCATTTATTTGTATTTACATATTTATTCATGCTTTAGATTTGGCCATGAAACTCAGATAAGAGTTAAAAAAAGCCTGTATGGATTTCTGAAAAAAGCCAATTGTGGACACAATTTGAGTAGAGAAATGGAGTCCAGACTGTCATTATTCACAACAATTATGCCACACTGATATGTAAAAACCATCAAATTTGAGATTAATTACTTTATGACTGTTAGAAACCCTTAACTGCTGAACCCAATCATTGGGACAAGGCAGCAGTCTTGTATGCAGGCAACTGGGATACATTATATGGATCTATATCTTATGATGACAGAAGTACTTGCAGAAGCTGTGCTGCTTTGTTAACCCCATAGCCACCTGATTAAACAAAAGAATTCTTAAATTTCTTAAGTTCTATATAAAAAACTAGCTCAAATCTGTAAAATACAAGAAATTCTTCTTAACCCACAGTAGAAAGTACTCACAGACCACATCCTTTTCCTTCTGCCAACAACCTCAGCTTCTACAATACTCCTCATTTATCATACACCAATTATAGAAGCTATTTGAGAAGCAGTCCCAGGCTGTAGTGACATAGATATTGACAACTTTCAAAATGACACATGCAAAATGCCTCCAGAATTTAATGTTTTGTTCAGCAGCAACATGGGAGAAACCAGCTAAAGGATTGTATACTGATTTCCTATTCTGTGTCACTTACTGTCATAGGTGTCAAGCTGTGGATTAGACTGTGATGCCTAAAGGAGGCATCCCAGCAAGCATGGTTTTACAGACAGCTGGACTAGCATCAGTACAAAACCCAGTGAACCTTCTCCTAACAATGCTGTTAAATACTTTCTGTTTAGTAATGGAAGTTACTAGAAAATTATTCAAAGAAGCTAACAAAAATAAGGCAAAATTTTTAATTTTTATATATATTCATACATATATATACGTATGTATCTAAAAAACAATCTATTTTTCATTACGTAGTTTTCACATACAATAACTTATTACTGCATTAGAGATAGACTCTGGGTAACATCAATGGGCCAAATTCACCTTCTTTACCTTCCGTAGTGTTGCACCTGCATACAGCAATGATGGATTTGTCACTTGGTCCTTCTTGATGAGCGCAGTATACCAAATGCAGTATCAGAGAATACCCACTGAATGTCAGATGTTACACCATTATGAACTAGATTATCTACTTGCTTTTTATATTACAGTAAGTAGGGTTTATTGCTTCTAATGACCAGAAGGTACCTTACAAAGACAGCATAGATGATTATAACACTTTTCATATACTGTATTACGGATCTCAGAACACTGAGGTTGGCAGATTACAATCATTATTTTTCTTTTTATTTACTGCCTGCATTTTGATTTTGTTTTGCTGAATGCACATGCAACTAGTGGATTTAACTCTGTGCCAGAAGTGATATGTCAAAAACTTTTAGGAGAACTTACTGTTTTGCTTTGTTTTACTGAAGTCAGGCATAAGTGGCATGCAGTAAATTGCAAGGAAAAACAAAAGGACATCCATTTTCAAAGGATTTATAGTCTCCATGCACATGTAAAATGTCTCTTACAAAAATCATTAACATTTGTTAAAAGTGTGCCTTTTTGCCTCTTTTTATACAAGTGTACATGCAATTACCTGTCCAAGCTAAAACTATTTACAAAACTTCATAATACAATACATCTCTTAAAGTGAATAATACATGAAAGGCCAATGTATTCTGTTGTTTTGTAACACTGTACAAGATTAAAAATAAATAAGGCATTATAATACAGGTTTATCACAAATTAAAAAATGTAGGTTTTCACTGTAATACAAAACTCTAACTTGAAAGAACATTATGGCTAAATAGTCCTCCTGCCTGGGCAGAACACAAACAGAATCTGGATTTGCTGAAGTAAAGAAAACACTCCATTTCTGCAAATGCAGGAATTTAGCACATGAAAATGATCCACACTACTTACTAATGAGTTCAGACTCCTCAAAGCACAGAAATGGCACAAGTAATATATTATTTGCCTTCAAACAGTGGCTCCCAAGTACTTTCTTTTGCCTTTAGATAGATTACAGGCAAAAATGTGAAAGACATTAGGTGCATAACCTAGTCTGGGTTACAGTGCAATAAAATACTCAGTTCAGTACTGTCATGAGAACATGAGGCATTACTGTAACCAAGAGCAGAACTTGGCCTACGAAAGCTCAGCTCCAAGTGATTTCTGCTGGCCTTGTAGGTACATAAGGGATGCAGATTCAGTCCTAATGAGCTGTAGCTTTTGGGTCTCAATGTCACCTAGGGAAAGCAAAGGAGAATTTGCATGTGTTTTAGCGAAGACAAAGAAGTGTGACTTGCCACAGTGGGAAGCAGCTACAAAAGCCAACACATTTTACAGGCTGGATAAAATAGTTTTCTACTCAATGCAAATGGAAAATGTTTGGAAATATCAAGCCAGTAATTAAACTCAATGCCAATTCGTAATCTCAGCAGAGAATAATACTTAAAAAAAATCATTTAAAGGTAAAGGTAGTGCAGGAACACTTTGTAATTAGCTCCCAAGACAGTGAACCTGGAAAATCTCTGATACCTCTCTCTTTATATAAAGAATACCTTCATTATTCCTATTATCCAAAAGAGATAACATGCACACTGATGTGAAATATTGTGCTTGCTACTGACAGACATTGACTTGCCAAAATGACAGCACTTTGTAAGAGGGATCATATCTAATAGTCACAAAGAAGAATGAACAGAAGTGCATGAGTCTATTCTGCCCACAATACAACAGAACTGACTCCCTCTTGGGGCTACAGTAAGGTCTCCCAGGCCAAAGTACAGAGCTTGACCAGAAAACTAATAAATCAAGCCGGTATTAAAATGCATGTAACCCAAATCCCACTGAAATTCAAGGAAATCTTTCTCATAATTTTCAGGGATATTGCAGTGGGCCACAAATCATCTTCAATCATTTGCCAGTAAAAAATTGATGACAAGCTTCTCTAATATGTCAGGAAATGTGCTTTTGTGAGGTTATCAGAAGTGTTAACACTGCCTCCTCCCCTGTATAAAACTTACTGAACACATCAAAGAATGGAGGACAGCAGAAAGTCTAAAACTGTCCTTTAAAGCTAGCATGAGAGCTGAAATAAAACAAATGCCCATAGAAAAGAAAAATGGAAAAAAATAAATAAATAGGGAAGAAAAAGCATAAAGGCAAGAAGAGCACAGCTTTATTATGCCATGATTTCAAGGGGCATGTTGAAAAGGCTGTTGAACACTGCCTATCATTTTCACATGGCTTTTAAATAACTTGTGCCTTGTCTAAACTTACTCCATGATTTGGTACTGCTCAGAACTACAGAGAAAAATGTCATTTTCCCCACATTAAAATCAGCAACAACAACCACAATAAAAATTAAAAAAATATTAACTAAAAGTGTGTAAACTGATTAGAAACAAACTGTTACTGATTCTGCAGGCTGGGACATGCACACTAGACTGGCTGCAGTACCAAAAATACATCCCCTGGTCCAGTCAATCTGCTCTGGAGTCACAGAACTCATGCAAAAGGGGCTGAACGAAAAGTTGATGATGGACTGCACCTGACTGGACTTTCCCGTTCCACATAAAAAACATTCTTACAGAAGCCATGTGCCTCATTTTACTGTTGGCAAGGGGAATTAGGCTCTGATAAACTTCAGAGTAATTCTATTAGCATCTACTGATATTTTAAAATATTTAAATTAATAATCCAAATTTACTTTGTCACATTATCTTCCACTGACATTACTCCAGGACTAGGCTAGGAATGTGTCCGGGAATAAGAATGGTCCTGAAAGCATTAACACAGGGGTCAAGTAATTTCTTCTCACTGTCCATTTAGTTGGTGACAAGAATGGCAAATATACATATATCTTGCATCCATTAAAAAAGTAACAAAGAAATAAATTCATTGTATGCTTTTTGGGGTGGGTCAACAACTGTATTTGGTCTATGCATTCATGCAGTGTCAGATCTACTGCTAAGATCTGAAGATGTTTTCAGTAAGCATGTAAAAATAATGTTTTACTATTATTGGTGAAATTATACCTAATTCACTGATTCAAAAATTGTGTAACATGGAGTCTTTGTGAGTGGAACTGAGTGATTAATTCTATTGCACATAATGCTTTCCATATTGGTTAAATATTTAACTTTACCAATGTGATGATTTAGTTCTTAAAAATCTATTAGAAAACATAAATATGCAGTGTGCTTTACATGGCTACCACTTATTCAGTTTAATTATATAAATATTTGCCCTTTTAAATCTGCATTCTCTACATGTGTTTATTTAAATGGCTTTAATTGCCTTCAAACCAGAATTAAATTATTCAAGAAGAAGAATATCTTTGAAATGGATAGTTGTTAGGGAGATAAAGAAATGCAGTGACTTTCCACAGAGCAGTCAGAGTACATACACCTAGTGAAGTTTTTTATAGTCACTTTAACCACAACGCTAATATTGCTAGCTATGTAATGAAGCACTTAGCTGACAGGATACATAAAAATTCATCAAAACCCCTGCTGAAAACCACTGGAATCCTTCAGCAGTCTGATATGTCCACATGGAGAATGGAAACTCCTGCAGCATTTCTTTAACTGTTTGTATTTGTTGACACAGTATCTGTCCATATACTTTTAATACAATCAGTGACTGCTCCAAAGCAAATGCTGATTGCAGGAGAATTGCTCAGAATCTTCTTTCCACTGAAGTAAAAAAATAAACCCACTGAAGAGAAATGTGATCTCTTGCATATGCAAGTTTTCCACTGTAAATGTACAACATGGACAGCTTCTGCACCGTTTGTAGGTTTTCAGTTGTTGGGTTTCTTTTTGGTGGTGGTGCATTTGGTTTTTTTAAGTTAAAAGGAAGTTTTGTACGTTTTAAAACAATTTAAAGTTTTACTTCTTTTTGGAAAGTGGTAAGGCTGGTTAGCTTGTGCATCCCCATCAGAACAGTATACGGCACCATCCAAGGAGTACATGTCACTCAGCAGGATGACCTCCAACTGTCCCTACCTCAAGTATGATGCTACACTCCACATTTCACATCCAGTTCAGTGTTTCAAGATGAAGCTTTGAACAATGGAATGTGGGCTGCAGCAGAGGAAAAAGCAGTCAATATATGTTCCCTTTTATGCAGATTAAGTCTCACTTTCCTGGCACATTCACCAGTGTGCTCCTCATTTGGGCAAAGTTTGACTGTGCTTGTTTCTCAGAATTATACCTCTCTATAATTGCACAGTTTTGAAGGCTGAGCCTGGGTAGAATCAAGATATAATAAAACTGTGGCATAAATTTAAAAATCACTTAAGATGTATGACCACAATGGCAAACATACAAATGTCACAAAGCTAACAACTGCATGTTTGTCATTATCATAGGACAATTATGTGAGCTGTTAAAAAAGGTAAAGCTAAATTCTGGAACTGAGCCACAGGACCTGTGCTGTTTCTAAAAGCCTGAAATAACACCATCATCCTACCTTTCCATAAAATCCTCACTGTACCTAAAGGAATGTTTCTATATTGTGTAACCATATTGCTGGGCTTGCAGGGTAGCTCCTCTATCCCATACAGAGACAACCTGTGAAGACGCAGCAACTTCTGAACTCTACCATCCTTTTTTTATTTTTCAAAGAATATATATTGTTCTTCTGCCAAACCTTTAAGCTCAGTGGTTTATCTATTTTGTATCCTAGTGTTATGATTTGAATTGGTTTTGTTTTGAACTTTTTGGAACATGCAAGGAAAATTTTGAAAAATACATAGGGTTTAGCCATTATCTGAATCCAGCCTTCATTAATCTGCCATTGACAGCACAATGAACACCATTCTCATTTCTTTAACTCATGCACTGGGAGCATAGTTTCTCTGAATCTTGCCGTAGCCCTGGCGAGTCTCGAGCTGCCCCATGCTCTACAGTGAAATGCAGCTTTGCTAACCCCAGATCCAACAATGACAGAAAGAGAACTCTCTTTGCTATGTCATTGCAGGTAGATATGTAAATAAATACCTATTTTTCATGTGTATCTCTATAAATCTCAAGTGTACACAGGACTGTTTGTATATGTGCATATATAGATTAAAATATATATACACACACACAAAAATATAATTGCTTGCACGTTTATCTCATTTTCATTTACCCTTTAAAAACACCAAGAAAATATTCCTTATTTCCAGAAAATCATGTTTTGACTTTTCCTAACAGAATTGCTAGCCCTTATATGTTCCATCCCAAGAGTTCATTACACAAGACCCCAAGTTCTCTTTGGTTGGGTTGTAGTGGTCCTTGGTTAATGCCATGGCCTATGACCTCTCATCTCTTGGTAAAAATTCAGGCAAAGATTGCTCTCCAAGTTCGAATGACATAACCAAATCTCCTTTGCTTTATGCCTCTTTCACAGCTGGCACAGAAGGAAGGTAATGCAGTGTTTGATTTGTGGGAGTAGCAGGCGTCTGACCTGCTCCAAGCCCAGCTTTTGCAGTAAAGCTAGCAGCTGAGGACACTGAAGGACAGCTGGTGCCCAGTTTTGTTTGAATGTTTGCTCTCCCATAAGGGTACATCTTCCGCTCTAAGTTTAAAGACCGCGTTTGTGAATTATTTCCATCAGCCTTTCCTTCCAGGAAATAGGTCAACATTTCACCTTTTCCTTTTACACTGACTTTACCCCTGCACATGAATTCATAACTGCACCTTTTTAATATCCGCTGGACTTCTTCTGTCACCTGAGGACAGGATACAAAAAGAATCATTAGTTTCTCCTGTTCATATACAGTTAATCCTAGAACTGCCCATACCTCCCTCCTCTTTCCTGTCATGAAATATATATAAGCAGCAAAATTTAGCACCTACTACTCTTCCTGGGCTAACTTAGAATTTTCATAGAGAATTAAAGGTTCCCAACAAAACTGACATCTAAGCAGCAGAACTTCTGGTCTTGAGCTGACACAGCCAAATTAAGCTGGATCCAACAGAAATGTGTAACCAGTGTGTTTTCACTGTTGTAAACTGGTTCAGTTCCAGTGACGTTAATTTACTCCAGAAGAACTTTTGATCTCTGGAGACTAGACAGGTATTTTGGATTAAGGACTACAAGAGTTCATTGAGATTTTGAGAGGCTTCCAGCCAAGCTCTAGTAAAACAACAATGTTGTCTGTCTGTGTAGCCTCTCTGATCCAAAGTTTCCAAGGGCTTTTTAAAGCTAGATGAAATTCAGTAGGATGCAAATGGACATAGATCCTTTCCTTGTCCTTTTTTCAGGGAAAATTCCTACACCCACAAGGATTAGCCCATGTCCCAAGCTTGCTTTGGGTTGTATGCAATGCAGTAGAGAACTGATGGGAAATCATTTATTTGAAGTGTTCATTGTCTAGTAATAGTGTAGGTTATGCAAGGGAAAACAACTATACCTCTGGTGCTTGAATCATCTGGAGAATGTTGCCCTTTTCATAAGAATCACAAGATGAAATGAAACTGCATTTTCTAAATGATCTTGGAAATGTAGCAACATATAAAACAGGAGATATGTTAGATTTGCAAAATTGTCTCAGCATGCACTCACTTGAATCTTCCCCTGCACTCCAGTACTATCCATCCGGCTGGCAACATTTACAGTGTTACCCCAGATATCATACTGTGGTCTTCTGGCTCCAATGACTCCAGCCACTACTGGCCCAACATTAATACCTAAAATCAAAAGGGTGAATTTGGTTTCAAACATCACAGTATATTATCCAGTGGAATTCTGCAAAATAGATTTAAGACAAGTGCCTTGGAATTGTTCTGGTCAAAAGACATAATACATTAAGTTAATGTAAATCTGGACTTCCTTATTTGTGAGAGGTTTAGAAACAGAATAACAATACACACAGAGCTATATTGCTATAAATGCAATATGGCACATCTGTGGATTTTCTTATTTTGTTTGTTTTGAGAAAGGGAAAAAGCTAGCGGTAATTCAGAGCTTAACTGTGGAACAACTCAGGACAAACTGTTAAAGATCTGTAATTGTTTTCTATGACATCCACAGTGTTTGCCTTTTAATGAAGATTTTCCAAGTGGAATGGAATCAGTGACCTGGAAGGTACAGGGAATAGGGTAAGGCAAGTGTGTGACAGGACAGGGGAGACACTAGAAGAAGACAAAAATATGTGAAAATAGTTCAAACATTTTTAGGGGGAAACAACAGGGCATGATTTTACATATTTTGACACCTTGGTTTGAAGATAAAAGAGAATGCTTCTTCTTCTGAGTGCTCTAAAGAGCTGCGGATGTTAAATTCTGCATGTGATTGTGTGCAAGGATTTTCCCAGGATTCTCACCTGCTACCTTGATTGCTAAAAGATGCTCTGCAGCAGAATGAGTATTAGATGTTTGTCTTCTGCCTCTGTGAACCTGGAAAGACCAGTTGAAACAGAGTTCAAAGAGACTTTGAGGCTTTTAATTATTAGGATGTACAGGAGGTCAGGGATGTATTAACTCTGCTTTTGTTCCTTCTGATGTCTTTGGTCTTTTGCTATTAGCAGCCTACCCTTTCCCATGTTCAGATCATTATCACAATTGAGAACATGCAAAGAAATTGTTAGAACATGCAAAGAAATGAGGAGTGAAAGTACCATTAGAGAGACATAGGATGCAGGGAAGGAAGGGAAGACGGAAACTTGCTCTCTAACATGGATGGGATAAAGGACTCTGAGAGGTAAGATATGCCACAACATGTAAAAGATTGCATGGAAAGGTTTGTGTTGTGAAGATTAAAGGATTTCTGGAAGCAAACCTTAATCCCACTCCTACTAGTATGATGCCAGTCAGGTATGAAGTTAGGAAAGCTAAAGCCTGGATAATAAACAACAGGGCATGATTTACATGTCTGACATCTTGACAGGGATGTCAAGAAAAGTTTCCATAGGTATGTGGGTGATAAAAAGATTAGGGAATAAGTAGGCCCAATGTGGAAGGACATGGGAGATGCACTCATGTGGTGCAAGGAGAAGACTGAGGTACGAAACAGCTTTTTTGCTTTGGTTTTCAACGCTAAGTGCTCAAGCAAAGGCAGGAACTGGGAGAATGAAGAGCTGCCAACTGTAGAAGAGGCCATCAAAGGAACCTGAAGGTACACCAGTCTGTGGGACCTGATGAAATTCATCTGTAGGTTCTGAAAGAACTGATGAATGAAGGTGCTAAGCCCTTATGAATCAAATACAGGGAACAGCCTTTTTTTGAGAACAACAATTGAAAACAACCCTGAGGAGAAAGACTTGGTGTGTTGGTTGATGACAAGATCAACATGAGCCAGCAATATGTACTTGCAGCTCAGAAAGTCTACTGCAATCTGGGCTGAATCAAAAGAAGAATGGCAGTAGTCAGCAGGTCCAGGGAGGTGATTCCATTCTGCTCTCCTGAGATGCAAACTAGAGTAATGCCTCCTGATGTGGAGCACTCAGCATAAGAAGGACATGGACCTGTTTGAGTCAGTTCACAGGAGTGCTATTAAGATGACCACAGGGCTGGTGCACATCTCCTATAAAGACAGACTGAGAGAGTTGAGCTTGTTTAGCCTGAAGAGAAGAAGTCTTCAGGGAGGCCTTCTAGTACCTAAAGAGGCCCTATGGGAAGAAAAAGAAAGTCTCTTTATTAATGAGTGTAGTGATGAGGAGTATTTTTTTTAAAGAAAAGAGGGTAGGTTTGGGAAGAAATTATTTACTCTGAGAGTGGTGAGAATTGGAACATATTGCCTAGGGAAGTTAAGGATGCCCTTATCCCTGGAGGCATTACAGGTCAGGCTGGAAGGGGCTTTGAGCAAGCTAGTGAGTGGAAGATATCTCTGCCTATGGAAGGGGGGTGGAACTAGAGGATCTTCAAGATCCCTTTCTATTGTGTTAATTCCGTTCCATGGAATGGAATGAAAATGGCACCGGTTGAAGTCACGTGGTATCTGTGGACAAAGAAACTATCACACTTCTGATGGCATTTAGTTAAGTGCAGACAGATCTGGTTTTCAGCAGTTTAGCAATGCTAAACAGTGCAAGCCTCAATACTGGCTACACTAATAATATTGGATAAAATTATTGGTGCAGTTTCCTTTTAGGGGTGCAGGTTAAGTAAATGCAGTCGAATTGGAGACAATTATAATTCCTTCATACTGATGCTTACTATCTAGTCTGCTGATGTTCTACATGGATGGGCTTTTAGTGCTAAAGGAGGGTTCTCAGTTTTTTAATCATGACTGCAGGCCAGGTTATCCTTTGAGGACCAGCTCAGGGAAAGCCAACAAACAACAACATTCTGCTTGTATGATACATGTAGAAACGTGACTTACCAACTCGTAGGACAAAGTCATTGTAAGACTGATAGTTGATTTCATCAAGAACATCAAACATCTCTATTGCGAAATCTGCCAGTGTACTCAAATGGGAATAAATTGATTTTTTAGCCTAGAAGCAAAATAGAATTACACATTAGGTTTGTATGGTTTTGAAAGGCAGGTGAAGTACTGAAGTAAAAAACAATGAAAAGATCAGACTGGATGACTTAGGAGAATAATCTAACCCATTTTACTGCTTGTGAAAAGAAACTTTTGATGGTGGCAACAGTGCATGCATTCTTTTCTCAAGTACTCTTTTTTTTTTTTCCCTCTCCGTTTTTGATTTCTGGGAAGAATGGAAAGCAAAGTTCCCATGGTAAAGTGGTTCTGTTGCTAGAGAGCTACAGATGTTTGTTGTGAGGGTGGCAGGGAAATACAACCTGCTTTCTTATAAAACTGCTTTGTCTGATGATTATTAATAACTATAGTTTCTGCCCTCTTCTCCCTTTGGGGCTTTTGCCAGCTCCCAGCTCCATGGGGTACATGCTGTTTGTTTTGACAAAATTACTGTTGGGTTTAATCCTGTTAGATACAGAACACTCCTATTGTTTTTTTTCAGGCAAGCTGCAGTGAGTTTAATGTATATAAATGAACTGAAGGAAAATAACTGGAACAGATCAAAAGAAAGTATCAACTTGTAAAAAACCCCTAAAATATAAGAAAATAATTTTTGCAACTCCAGTTTAATTAAACTGTGGAACTCTGTTTCAGAGGATACTGTGGATTTCAAAAAGTTAGCTGCATTCAAACATAATTACTCAAACTCATGGAGTGAATATTTGATAGAAAGTATTGAAAAGATATTGTCTGCACCACTGGAAAATGGAAAAGAGGAGTTTGTATGTTCATCCTGTAAGACATGCTCTTTCCACAGGTTCTACTGTTGGCTAGTTAAAGAACTTTTACCTGACTCAGTATGACTGCTCCTATGTTGTGCTCTTAACTGAATAATAAATATGAATTAATGAACAGATCTGCAAAGTGAAAGTGGGCTAAAGGTAGGATATGGTGAAAGAAATACAAGGTCAGTGTCAGTCTAGCTTCAGTAAGGTGTTGCACAACAGAGCTGTGGCAGCTGGCATGAGATGAGAGCTTGCTGGGTTTTGTCATGATAGTGAGATTGTACAAATGGAGTATTTGATAGTGGCTGAGGAACCTGAGAAACAGGCTGTTATTTGTTTTTTTTGGCTCAGTTTGAAAGAGTTCCTTCATGTGGCTTAGAATTTTGCAGAAATTAGAGCAAAGTGCTAACAAAAAATTATGAAAGTCATCCTTGGGCCAGACCCAGCTGTTAGGAATATTTTTCTTTATCTGGGAAAGCATTCTGCTTCTTGCACTGTCAACTAGCTCTGCCTTCCAGACTTACCAAGACACAGGAAGAACAAAAATTAATAATGGCTACACTCTAATGGACTATGAGATGAATATTTACCATCAGGAGGATGGAAGGAGAAGTACAGTTTTATTTAGTGATCTAATTTTTTTTAATATTCCTTAGCCTTCCATTTCTTTGCTGCCTAGTGAATGTTTTCATTTCCTGCAATGCCCCTCACGGTTGCAGGAGAGAGGACTGGTGACCACTACTTGATGCACTGTAAGTGACTTGAAAGGACTACTGTCAAACTCCCAACTCCACAAAGTTAGGTCCTTGATGAAGTCAGGATCCTGGTGATTCCATATACCAAACAAACTTATATTGTGCAGAAGATCTACAAAGAGTTTGGTATATGTACTGCCCTGATAGTGTAACATGTAGGCATGTATTTTTTTAAACATCAGAAGAACAGGAAAGACTGCATTATAGCAAAACCCATCTAATGGAAGTAATCTGCATTTATTATAGTCACCTGCAGATGCAACAGTCCTGCAAAATATAGGATTTAAATATTTAGCTTCATCAGGGTACTGGGTTCTTACGTGTGTAAATGTCCTCAGTTAAGGATGCCGTTAACTCCACTCACTGCTCACATCCAAACCCTAGTATGAAATTACTGGCTCACACAATCATAAAGTTGTGCCACACTGGGACGCTCCTGGTAGAGGGAGAGACCAGAAGCACTGGAGTCTCTTATGGCTCCCCACAGACAGATATGGCACTGTAGGGCAGCCTAGGACTGTGTGACTGCTGGCAGTCATTGTCTACATGTGATGGGCTACCAAAGATCACTTTTAATACATAGCTGGATGCTGAAGACCTGGTAAGAAATGGCCAAGAAAAATGTGTAATTTCTAGTTGGTTGCAAGTTTGAGCAGTAGAAAGTGATTGCAGAAAAGCTGAAGCCTCAATTAAAAAATACGGTCTGCATTTGGATAGCAAAGATATTTGCCCCAAGGTTTCAGAGAAAGTCTTGTACAAGACATTCTCCAGTGACATTAAATGTGTTACTATCATAAGCTCAGAGTGGTATTTTCAGTACTGGGCTAGCTCAGCTGGCCCTTCAGTTAGGAACTATAGAATACAGGAGATAAACATGTTTAGATTTTGGAACATATGCTTCCAAAGTTACCCAATAACACACTTGTTTTCAGGATTATAGTTCAAAGAGCATTTATAGCAGACACACAAGTATGCTGTTGCCTGTTTGCCTGAGATCACATTGAACAGAATTCAAAGGATCAACTTTTTTGCTGGCCTCGGAACCCAAAAGTCAAACATTTTAGCATAAACAAAGTTTTAAAAATACCTTTTTGTAATTTGTAGATTTTTAGGAGTGATACAAAAGAAAATGTCAGTTGTAAATACCAAAAATTATTTTCACCTGATATATGCCAACATAATTCCAACAACTGATTTCAATGTGGCTTTACTTTTTATTTACTTAACGTGGATTATTGTTGCTAGGAAGTTCACAGGCTGTTTTCTGGCATATCAAAACAAAGTAGAGGTAGTGAGAAATACCATGCAGACTAGATGCGTGGATTGCTTTACTTTTCATTATATTATTCATGTTATTAATTTAATAACTTTAAAGTAAATTTATTTTAATTTAATGTGCACAATATTCTGCATTTAACATATTCAGCATACTGTTCACAGGGTTCTCTGCTTTTTGTGGTGTTGCATGCAAACATAGAAAATGTCTGTTCCAAAACACAAACACACTCAAGAGTAGCAATGAAGATGCATAAGAACTATGCCCAAGAACTAGTGGGTCTGAAATGACTTTGACTTTTTTATTGCTGAGTAATTAAAGGAGTAAAAAGAATGCTAGCAGTACAGACAAAAAAGAATTGATTTGGAGGAACTAAGGTAAAGTGCAGTAGTGTAGGCAGCACAAAGTTCCTGTGCATGGTGTGGATGGGGAAAGGCTGCTTGTTCTGACTGCAGGTTGCACTCGGATTTCAATATAAAAAAAAATTTTAAAAAATCACATTTTAATATTCTAATATTATTTTTGCAGCAATTCATTACACCTAAAATCTCCCATTCCCTATAAGGTCATCTAAGAGACAGACATTAAAACACTCTGATTTAGGAGCTTCATACACCAGTTTGCAGATAACTCAGAGTTGCAGCTAGTGAAATCCCAAGTGAAGCCACACGAACAGCTGTTAGGATAGCAATTCTTCTTTTCAGGCTACAGTTGCTCTTTGAATTTCAGACTTGAGTTTTTGTAAAGAAGTAATACAGGTTATCAATAATCATGTAAGTGTTTTTCATCCTTCTTATACTCCTCTGGAAATTGAGGCATAATGGTTGCTCTGCAAATGAGCACCATGTAATATCTCTTACCTTGGTTCCTGAAGTAGGTACGAGTCCTACAGCTGCCATATATGTACTTCCAATTGTCTTGATCTTTTCTATGTCCTTATAACATTCCTTGTCCATAAGCTTTGTTTAAAAGATAAAACTGTTAAATATTATGTCATATTTTAGACAAGCAATCATATTTAGCAGAAAATATGTGCAAGTTGATTAAGCTGTATTATGTTTGGTAAATTGAGTCTTGCTCACTGTGTGGTCCTCGAAAAGAATATAATTAATTGATGCTAACTATTACTATATTACAGGAATTTGAGGTTAGAGTCATATGCAAAATTCAAACTGGGTACTCTGGAGAAGCCCAGCAGACACCAACCACAATTAAATAAGTTTACAGTACTGCATCATTAGACAGTTTGAGATATGATGAGTTGCTACGGATACACTGTGTTACCAATATGGTTAAAAGACAACGTGTTTCAATCTTACCTCATCAAAATCAGCAATAATTTCATTTAACAGACGTAAACATTCTACTCCCATATTATTGCCATCCAATTCGATGTAGAAATCATTGAAATTTGGGATGGAAGCAAACATCACTCCCACTTGCGAATATGACTGGTAATAGAGGTCCTACAGTTCATGAAAAGATATAATTTTTATTTTAAAAGATTAATCTAACTCAGACATCATTGTTATGATATCTATCTATTAGACTGCTAACTAGGAAAAAAAGCATTCATTTTAGGCAGAGAGGAAGAAAGAGTTATTTAAAAAAATGTTGAAAGATCTCTCCACTCAGAAGTACAATAGAAAATTAATACTTAAGCTATTAAACACATTAAAAGCAATTTAGTCTTTCTGTTAGACATGGAAGTGGTGAGTAAAAATTTTGTAGACAGTCTTAAAAGCTGTAGAAATTCTACATTTTATCAGTTTTGTTTTACAATTATTTTGTAATATAATATAAATGAAACAATTTTACTCTGCTGCACAGGAGAGTAGTGGGTAGTAGGACTCTCATAAGGTCTGTCTTAACCACTTGATTTAGTCACTATAGCCTTTGAAGTTAAAAGCTACTCTGTCCTCCTTGACTATGTACAATTATCTTTTTTTGACTTTAAATTAATGGGTTCAGTAAGAACAATATATTTCCAGGACTGGAGAGGTTCATATGTCTGGCAGTTCATATAATTCACTATTCAGAATCAAAATGAGCTCATGAAACACTGTGATAAATCACAATATTCTAAATTGATTGAAAAAAAAAATTAGTGATTTGCATGTAGACACTTGGCTGCCTTGATTTTGAATTATGCAACATTCCCTTGTTCTAATTTTAATTAAAATTGTCCAGAGGACACTACAATGAAAGACATAATCCCAATCTAATTCTTGAACACGAGATTTTACAAAACTATTCCTTTTAACATGAAAGAAATTTTTGAAGTTCAAGCATTTTTGGAAGCATGCGGTTGAAAGAAGATCCAAGCTATATGGGGTTGCACCCATGAAACATAACAATGTATATAACTTTTATTTAAAGTTTACCATATTTCTTGGATTAGACATAAGAAAGTGCTGTGCAACATGCGCTGGCAATAGGTTGAAGAGAATCCTTTTATTATCCAGCTTGACTCTCTCCATATCATCTCTCTCTTCTTCTGCCTGTGGGGATAGAGGGAAAAAACCCCTAGCCTTTCACAAAAGCAAAAAATTATCTGATGTCATCAAATAGATAATTCATATTTTGTAATTAAAACTGAACACAATAATGCCTATAAAGAAAGTGGGAACAGTTTTCCTACACTGTGCTTTTCCATTGGGCCAAAGTCTCTTTGTAATTCAAGCTAAATTCTTTGGACTCTCAGAGCTTGATCACCTAACTCTGTGTCTTCTGTAGTTGTCTGGTATTTTAAATAGGCCTGTGATATTGTTACAGTAAAAAAAGATAGAATAATGACACTTAAGTCACATTGGCCTTGCAGGCCAGTAACTTCTCAGGTCAATGGAGACTGTGACAGCAGCATTTCAAGGAAGAGAAGTTTGGTGGGTCCCCACTGTTCAAAAGCAAACCTACTCCATTTTGCAGTAAAATGGAAACAGAGTATAACCATTTAAAATTAAGCCACCTGAAGAATTACATGCAATTTTACAAAAAAAGAATTAAGACAAAACTAACTAGCATTTCTAGACTTGGTGTTAATTGCTCTGGCACTTGTCATGAAAGCATATAGAGCTTTTTCACATAGAAATTTCTGTGCACAATAGCAACAGGAATTCTATTACTTATCTGAATGCCAGCATTCAGAAAGAGTGCCTCAACATACCTGAGATCCTTAAGATACTAATAAAATATTATTAACAATTAAAAATTACTAAGTTTTGACATTCTCATCAATAATAATAATGCAATAAAATTATTATTATTATAATAAATAATAATAATGAAAACAAGTGTCTTAACTCATAGCATTTTGTGAGAGTCACACATTAGGAAACAGTTCTGAAAATCAGACCCCTTACTGGAAAAAATACTGAATGTCTAGAGATATTAATTGGGACTTCTAGGCTTGCACATTTCAGCCTAGTCCTTAGTAGACAACTCTGCAAAATTACTTCTCTGGAATTTTCTCCTTGTTAGAGTGGCTTTCGGCACCACATTTTGATTTCAATTAGAAAAAAATTGTTTAGTGTTTTAAAATTCATCTCATAGAAACCACAGCTTATTCTTTGCTCTTCATTCACACTCATGAAACTGTAACACAGATCTTCTGCTGTGATTCCAATAGGATTTTGTATACCTAGCTACAGTCAGCAGATGACAGGAAGGCCAAATTTTCGGGCACTGTTGAGAAACTGCAGTCTTGTAAATGACTGCTCCAGCCTTTGCTGGTTTCCCTTTCATATCTACAATTTGCTTATCATAATCTATTACAAAGTACACATACTTTTATCACTATCCATTCCAGTCTAAGTAGGATAAAATCAGTCACCTCTTTCTGTCTTACAGTATTCTGATTTATTTTTTCCCTTCTGAAAGACATTTTTTCTTTCTGTGCTAAAGCTTAGGAAACTTTCCTTGTGATTCACTTATGTATTCTTAACTTTTTATGTGTAGAAAGAATGCTGAAAGAGAACAGTTTCTATAAGCATAACTGAAGGAATAATTTCCTTCTGAAATAAATTCTCAGCTTCTCTAATTTTTTAAATAAGGATCAGAATTTATTCCAGAGATGTCAGTAAACATTAAATAGCAGTTCAGCTCTGAAAGAAATAAAGTAGAAATTTTTATTCTAATAAAAAAAAATTATTCTAATACATTTTTATTCTAATAAAGTACCTATTTTCTGCTAGTGAGCTGTTTTTAAAACTTTTTTTTCTGATTGAATTACCCTTCCTCTGTTTTGGTGGTATAATTCTGTTCCCCACTTACTGTTATCTATAAATACGTGCAAGTGTTTGGTCTGACTGTTTTAATTTAAATTTTCTAATAGTAAAAATAAGAAGCTTTTTCCACCTGAAAATTTAAATCAAGCTTGCAATTCCATTATTACATCATACTGGAATAAGGAAAATCTTACTCTGATAATAGCGAAGAGAGCTGGAAACTGAATTCAAGCTCAGAATAAAGGATCAGTTTTAAGCTTCCTCATCCATTCCTCAATTTTTTGATAAGAATTTTTTTGTTACTTTCTTCCTAGAAACATTTCAGGTTCTCAGTTAAGCTCTCAATACAATAAGGATCAGAATAGTAGTTTAAAGAACAATACACTTCTGGGTCAGGGTGTAGAGATTTCTGGGCACGTTGAAGTAATCAAGCAGGGGGCAGGTAAATGTAGTAATCACTTCCATCCATTGTACAGATAGTGATGTTGCCCTGCACCTGGGT
>VZTY01025777.1:45452-76559 GCA_013400935.1 Turnix velox | reverse complement strand
AAATTAGAGGGGGATAGATTTAGACTAGACATAAGAAAGAAATTCTTTACAGTGAGGGTGGTGAAATACTGGAACAGGTTGCCCAGGGAGGTTGTGGATGCCCCATCTCTGGAGGTGTTCAAGACTAGGCTGGACAGGGCACTGGGCAGCCTGGTCTAGTGGGAGGTGTCCCTGCCTATGGCAGGAGGGTTGGAACTCGATGATCTTTGGGGTCCCTTCCAACCCGGACTATTCTATGATTCTATGATTTGCAGCCACTCTCCACATCTGATCTGGAAACATGTAAAAACATTTCTCTGCATTGTCCAGTTGTGGACCAACGTGTTCATTTTGGAAGATGATTAGAAGGCTTCTGAGCAATATGCAGTGTTTCCTACCGCTGTGTATGATTCACAACAAAGGTTTCATATCAAACCACAGCACAAGGACAAAGCTGCCAGCACTGAAGCAGATCCTTGTGACCTTAGTCATGTTGCTGGATTTCTGTCCAGTCTTGAACACACAGAAGAAAAACAAGTCTAACATAAAAACATAAAATTAATGAGAAAGGGCAGTCTAGCCAGTTAATTTTCTTGTTGTTCCCTTTTGACAGAACTTTACGGCACATGATGGCTTTTCTTCTTTCTGTCTCGCTTCAATATAGTAGTGAAACTACTGGGAGGGAAATGCCAGTGACATTACATTGTGTATGCAAGTATGGGCGTGACAATATTTGTGACAATATTCACACTGATGGGACCACAGCAGTGAGTGACTACAAGGATGAGAACAGAGGTCTTGAGTGAAGAAGTAGTGGCTCAAAGTCAGGACCAAAGACATGCCAAAATGCTCTAAGAGCAGGGAAAGGCATCAAGGATGTCACTATTGCTAAGAAACATAGTAGAATGCTACATTCCCAGTACATTTAGCAAATGTCTCTTCCCCTCTTTGAATGCAAAACTGTTAATTACAGTTTTAAGTCTGAGAAGGCCCAGTAGCCAGAAATGAGATGAAAGTCACTAAGGGTGACTTAACATCATGAAGTAGCATTGGCCCTTGAATAATATAAATGGTAGCAAAACCCAAATAAATTATGCAAACAGCAGAACAAGAAGAATGTAGATCCTCCTAGGTTTTTATGCCCTGACCTATTTCAGGTTGGGCACTTCCTAGCCAACAGGTTCTCTCTACCTGTGCTGCAGGGAGACATTTGCACAGGCTGTCTAGCCTCAGACCTAAAAGCAGAGTGTTCATGAAACTAACATAAGACTCCTTCCAAGCTACTTAGTCACACTGAAAAGCATCAGCTTATACCACAAACTGGGTTAATATAGTTGTCTTGTTAGTACTGAAGCTAGAGGTCTCTGCACAGACTGTGTCAGCCAGACATATCAAAGTCTAACATCCTGTGTTTGTAACAGTGACCTGGCAGGAATTTGTACTGAACTGTACCTTCTCTGCCTCTACAGCATAGATTTTGAGCATCCATCCTCTCAGCCTGCACTGCCTAAGACAGCCCTCACATATGCAGCTCCCCAGAAGCTGACCAAGAAAAGAGGAAAGATCTCCTCCTCTCTCTTGAAAGGGAAGATAGGGGGTGAAGGTGACATACAAGGGACTTGATCATGTTCAGCACTGAGGACTCTTATTTCCACTGCATGGCTCTATTCAGGTGAGGGGTCATGGTGGCAGGGAGATGAAGGGCGAATAGGGAAGTGGAGTAAACAAATTACTGATGTTTTTTAGACTCTTTCTTAGCATCCTACTTTCTGCCCTTTGGGATAATGCAATTAAAACTGTCTGTCCTCCTTGTAAATCATTTACTCCTACTGCCTACTCTTGGAGCAGCTGATATAAAAGGATGCAGAGGGATCATCCTTTCCCTGGCAAAACAGACCCTGAGAAAAGAGAAGTAGTATTTGGGGCTGGAGAAAGAAGCTTAAATTTATGCTTCTCACTGAAGTATTATCCAGACAGCTAAACAGTATCCAAATCTTCATCTACTTGCCCTTATTCCTATCGTTTAATTAAGAAAAACTGCCTGTTTAATATTTAGGCAATAGCGACTGACTCAAAAAACAAGGCAGATTATTGTGAAAACAAACTAGAAAACACAGTGGTGTGAGCAACATCGTTTACATATCCTCTGTTCAGGAAGTGGTCTGACCTGCTATATCATTTGAGCTGCCAACTGACTGTTCAAGCATAAAAATGCTTTACCATAGCACTGACTAAAGATTTATCACATGAAAATCCAGTTTCAAGACATGGATAAACAAAACCCCCTGGGCATCGGTGCCGGAGAAGCATCATCTTTATACCTGAAGGTGGCAGTAAAACTGCAGGGAAGGCAACCATCACACTGCTGCTGTAAGGCCAGATTTTAAGAGGAAATACATGTGCACCTGCTAAGTCTTGCTTGAGGACTGTAAAACATACCTTTCTTACAATCGTCACGGACAGCTGAATGATATTATAATACTCCCTAAAGAATGCAGCAATCAGTCACATCATTGTATTATTCTTATTTTCCTCCCCTGACAAATCCAGGAAGTGTGAACAAATACATTTTTTGGCCAGTTTTAGCTTCTTGATAAACTCATTGCTTTTATTTATATTAATTTCCTCTTCCCAGTTTTGTTGAATCATTTGCATAAGTAAAAGTTATTAACAGTCAAAAGTAAGTAAAATGCCTTGATATTATTAATTTACAGTTACTGTCTTATAAGGCACATGGAGTCACAAAGCAACATTATGTAGAAAATTAAATTCTCCTCCCACTGTCTGAAAAAAAATCCCACAAACTCAATAGGCATTTTCTGGAAATAGTGTGATATCCAGAAAGTTTCGATCTGGCACAGAAAAAAACCTAGCTAAATCAACAGGAACCTCTTACACCACTGATATTTTCTGCTTAAGTACAAATACTAACAATAAGTACAAATTCTAACAATTTATAAATCAGAAAAATCTATTCTTTCCACACAATGTGCATAACCATGTTATCTGTGTTCTGGTTACATAACTCAGATTCATGGAAATCAGATTTAACTTTTCTTGAAACTGTATGATTTTTCTAAATCAGTTTTTCTTGTTTGAAATCTGCTTTTCCTCAATACGCATTTTCTCCTTATATGGCAGATAATATCTATAGAAATAGATTTTTCTCTGGCCTTACAATAGACCACAGAACATCTGTTAATACACTTTCATTAATTGTAGAATACTTCTAGTGGTTAAAACATCATTCAGTCAGCACTAGATGATCTGTAGTTCATTATTAAGTACATGAAAATATCTGAGATCCTTTTTATTGTACCTTATGCCACAAGTGGTTTTATTAATCTGAGAATATTTTTGAAGGATTAGCCCTGCAATGAGCTTTGCTAAAAGTAGGCAAAGTTCTAACAACTTCCAGAATAGCCCTTGAGTCTGAAATTCTCCCTGTTGTAATCCAACAACTGAAAGTCTCCTAAATATGTATGTTGCATGATGTTGGCATAGATTTCACACAGCAGTGGCTGATTACTGGGAAATATGAGTCTCCAGTTCTACTAGTGGTTCATAGCTCCAGTGCACTCATTGTGTAAACCAGAAGAAGATCTCCATAGTCCCTGTGCACTAAGTCAATTGCCTCTCTTCTCCAAGAACAAAATCAAGTTAAACCAAGAGGGTTCAATGGTAAGTAGTACTTCAGCTATAGAGAGACTTGACCAAGAATGCTTTTTAAGCATATTCAGGGCTCCTGCAGTCTGCAAGATAGAGACAACTCATTCGTGAAGGTGTTTTTTTATTCAGTCTCCTCTTAAAGACTCTTAAACTGTTAGTAGCTTGGAGTTTGCTATCTCTTCAAAAGCCATTTTAATTTATGGATACTTCCAAACTGCAGCATTCCCAGAACTTTTAATACTTAGATTTTTACTATGCCAAAAAGTCTAAGAAGTATAAAGACAGTGGACTATTTACTTATTCATTTGGGTAGATGAGCACCACAAGCACTTCTGTAACATCTACCACAATGCTACCTCTATGTGTTACATTCAGTACAATTTAAAATCAATGTACAGAGCAGATACTAGGTCAAAAATCCTTACAAGTATTATCCACTATTATTTACATTATTAGATCTTCATGCCCAAATCGTCAAAAAGGCTAAACAACTACCCAGCATACTGTTTTCAGAGAATGGTAGTTATGTTGATCCCTAGTTTTTAAATTTTCTACCTACTCTGTTTTTTTTTTCCTTTCTCATTGCAAATCTCACAGACAAGAGATACCACATAAATATCTGATTTGCAATTGAAAAGATCTGAAAATGGCATTCGATCTTCTCAGATGAAAAGCACTTTTTGAAATGGTACTTGAAGATGCTGCTGGAACATTGTGTGTTCCTCTGAGCTTCAGTGTGAGGGGATTGCATTTTTCCCCATCTGAAAATTATATTCAGCATCACAGAGAGAGGAAACTATTATCATTTGGCCCAAAAGAAACTTTGTAGGCTGACAGACACTTATAAATACTGAAAGTCAGAAGACAAAAACTGAATGATCACTCAGTTAAACAGCACAGAGTCCAGAGAAACTACAGAACAAGATAAACTTCAATCATAAAGGACATCAACATAATCTTGTAAATCAAGTAAAAAAATCCCAAAGTTTAACTGTTAGGTTGAAAAACTTTCTATTAAAGATACCAGAGCTAAGTCATTCTAGATTCTTGATTTGAGGTAACACAGTAGAGTCAAGGATGTCTTTAATTCATGTGTTCCCATCTTGCATATAAAAGTAAGCACTGCAATGATTTATGCAGCTCTTTTAACAGCACAGTGAACAGGTTGTGGGCAAGAACAGGATGTGAAATCTGTGAACTTTAAGAGTGTAGGACTTATCAGAAAGGCAGTTTCAAACCACACCAACACAAACTTCCATCTTTAAATTTTCTCCTTCCACCAGGGGCCAGTGTGAAACACTTTGGAAGTGGAAGCAGGACTGCTGAGAGGCATGAGGGGAGAGAGGAGGTAGACAATTTATGATGCCCCTGCATATGGTTAGTACAGTTTCTACACAGTTCAGTGTGATTATGATAGTTAAGAAATGTATTTAAAAAAAAAAAAAGACCATGAACTTGTAAATAAACTTCTGCTCTTCCAATGGGAAAGAGTTACACAGTTTCATTGCATGATATGGGCATAAGTTTTATTTGGATTAAATTTCTTTATCTCAATTTTATATTGCTAACAGTCAGTTTACCACGTTTTAAATTTTGAATATTCATAATGCAGCTTAGATACAAATATATTACTTCATTAATGATGCACAGCTATAGAATAAATATAAACAACACAAAAAATCACTTCTCCAAAGTAAAATAATTTTATAGGTCTGTGAAAAGAAAGCTCTAATAGTTGCTCTCTGTAAACTGCAACAAACATGAAAAATTCTGGAAGTGTCTTAATCCAACTAATTCATTCTGAGTCAATTAAAAAAGTGAGGCATCACTTTGTGTGCATGGAAACTAAAATGAAAAGTCTTATGACTTACCTGCACAGCCCAGAGGTAGTCCAGACGCAGCTTCAAGTCCACCTGTCTGGAATGCAGTGCCAAAGCACAAGAAAACAGCAAAATGGCTAGTATTGGTTCATAGCTACGCATATAAAAGGAGCCACCCCTTAAAAATAAGAAGAAAGTAAATTATTTATTCCATGCTTTCTAATACCTAACACTGCACATTTTTAATATCAAATCTTTAATTTAATTATGCGCGTGTCCCCTAATCACTAGCTTTTTCTGAAGCAGCTCATAAGGGCAGGGAGATGGGTGACAGTAAATCTGATCACTGTACCACACCAACATTCAACTTCTTGAAGACTTTATAATGCAATACATAATTGTAATGTGTGTGTGCATGCTTTTAATTAGGATATATAAAATCAGTCAAAACCTCAAAAGCTTAAGTGAAATTGGAATTGATTGAGGGCTGCTGAAAGATACAAGCATTGCTTTCAACAGACTTTTTCTGTTTCATATTATAATTGGATTGCAGTGTGTGCAACTAAGTTATCTTAGCATAAGACAACGCGGCAGGAGTTGCCAGTTCCCAAAAGCTGATGTCTTGTTGATAGACATTATAACTCCTGCAGTTGTTGGGGAGAGAATGGCTTAAGTATTTTCTATGCTTTATTGAGTATGTATCCCTGAGCAGCACTGAATGCTAGAAGACAATTCACTGATGAATAGTCAGTATTGTGACTATCTAGACCGAAACACCCATTGCTTTAACTGTGCAAGATACCTACCCCACTGCTTTTCTGTAACCGCTGAGTTCCAAAATAACTATGTACAAAATTGTAACAAAAAGGAGAAGAATCATTTTTGGCAAGGAAGATACGCGTAGAAATATTGCCAAGGTGAGAGTCCCCACTACACAGGAAAGAAAAGCATAGTGGGCTGTGTCACATGGAAGTTCATTCATTGTTTTGTTTGTTCCACCAGGAGAAATGATAACTATTGAACTGCTGGAATTGGTATTCCAAACCCAAGGCATACATCCAACCTAGAAGACACAGAAGAGATGAGAAGGGGAGAAAGTTAAATATGAAATATGAAATGCAGCTGACTTGGGGGCTGACTGTAGTTCCTTTCCAGCTGGGAAAATACGGCCATGGCATTCCAACCAGTTCACTGCTCTAGTATCTTTCTCCTATTCCTGTAAAGCCTTACTCATTTTTTGGTGGGAGATGCTCTTTATTCATTAGATGCCAGTACAGGCAACCAACTAAGTCAGTGCTTAGTAGAATAGTTCCCCTCTCAGTGCTCAAAACCAAGAGATTCTCAAGCTAAGATATACCTGCAAAATTGAGGAATTTGAATAAACATTTTATGTATGAGTAGGTGAGGAAGGTTCTTGCAGAGAGCACAGAAAGAAATATTTTTGATCTATTGACTATGTAAATTGTATCAATTTCAATTAATCAAATATAAAACATATTGAAATCTTTGATTGAAAAGCTAAACATGAAAAAATATCCACTTCAGAGCTACTTGTACTATCTCATATGATTCAAATATAAGGCTTCATCTTTAATTGTGCCTGCTATTTCCAATATTCAAGGTGTTCCATTTCCTCCCTAGACTAGGAAACAGAAAATGTTTTAGTTAATTTGGTAAATCTGAGGAAATTCAACCTGCTTCTTCCAAAGCCAATGTCATGTATTTGTATACATTTCTGAGCTGTAACCTAAGGAATGGAGGAATTTCTGGCAAAAAGTGCAAGTCTCTAGTGTACCAATTTTAACCACACTCCAACCTCCAGCCCTTATGAAGAGAGAGGATAAGAGTTAGCATAAGCAGGGAGAGTGGGATGATAGTGTGAACTTGATTTTAACAGGCAACAGCCCTGTACTTAAGCTTGTCTTTCGAAGTATGTTATTAGACCTTCTTATTTAATCCTAATGACTGATACTGAGATTTTATACCATATTGTAAAATAACTGACAACCTGAAAGGTGATTAAGCAATATATTTTGCAGTGTTGTAGTAATTTAAAAAAATGAAACACAACAGATGAAATGTGAATAAAATCCATACTGGCTAATATGAAAAGAGATGAGAACAAGTGAACTGAAAAACCCATTAAATGTGATTTTTTTTCAATATCTCTAAAAATGCTGTTTGTACTAAATTCATTTGAAAACATAAGCATACATGAGAGCTTCATAAATAATAAGCAATCCATCCAGGAAAATCACCATCTGCTCTACAACTGAGTGAAACCTCTTCTGCTAGCTGAGGATTCTAGAGGCTTTATTTAGTAAGGACTAATAATATCTACTGGTTAAACATTTCTTCTAAGCATTTCAATGGTTACAGGCTATTTTTGCTTCAATAAAGGATAAAGTTATAATTGTGATCTATTATAAATTGTAACTGAATTATCAGTGCTTTGTTGGAGACCAGGTCTTCTGAATTCTCATTTGGCTTCTACCAATGTTCAACACTGCCCTAAGCCTTATGATGTCTATTTCTCACTTTTTTTTAACTGTCTTCATGTTGCAAAAATTGTGCTTCTTTCATTTGTTCAAAGCAAGTGTTAGATCTGTGTTAGACCTATGTTGCACAAAAGTTCCAGCTGTTGTAAAATTCATCACAGTCCTAAATTCAGATAAACAGAACTTGCTGAGATGCTAGCTAACCTGGAGGCACTGCACATCTCTGTGCATTTAAGCTTATGATCACATTAAGAACAACACTTCTGACTGTTACTAGGGATGTGTTCTAGCCACATGCCTGAAGTTCAAGAATTCACAGAAATGCTGGAAGATCACTAATACTTGGTACCTCTCAGGACACTGGAATTCACAGACAAGGGAGCCTCTGCCCATTTAGTTCTAGGAGAACACCTTGTTAAATGTTCTCAGTTTGGATCTAGGGACAAGTGAAAAGACAAAATACAAGATACGAGGATTGGCATCTCATTAGCACTGTGAATTGCTCATGAAAACACTTCTTTCTATTGGTCAGAACGTAATGCCTAAATCCCACAGAGAGTCAAGATTTGAGACATCTGCCTTCTCAGCATTTCCAGTTGTGTTCGGTGTGCTATTTTTGTGAGGATTCTTCCCTTTGGGTACCCTAACATGTTTAATTCATTAGCATTAGCAGCCAAAATGCTGAAATCAAGTGCTAGGAATTTGGAAAGCAATTAGTTGCCAAATACTTAGGTGGATGTTTAAATCACATTTGACATTCAAGTCCACCATGTAGAACTAGCTGCTAATTTACATTTAAAAAAGTTTAATTTTCAGAAGTATTGAATAAGTTCACTTCATACAAGAGAAACTTCCTAGAAAATAGGTGTGAATGGATCATGTAAAGAGCACAGTATAAACACAATATTCTCCACGTTTTAAGATGTCATTATCTTTCCTGATCTGCCTGGACTAAAAATACCCCCCTGTTACACACAAATACGAATCATAGAATAGTTTGAGTTGGAAGGGACCAAGTTCCAACCCCCCTACTCTAGGCAGGGACACCTCCCATTAGATCAGGCTTCTCAGTGCCATGTCCAGCCTGGTCTTAAACACCTCCAGAGAGAGGGGAACCACAACCTCTCTGGGCAACCTGTTCCCACTTTGCAGTCACTGGAAAGGATTTCTTTCTTNTCCCCTCCGGTACTGATAAGTTAATGTGAGGTCTCCCCTGAGCCTTCTCTTCTCCAGGCAGAACAACCCAAACTCCTTCAGCCTGTCTTCATAAGGCAATTGCTCCTGCCCTTTCATCATCTTTGTGGCCCTTCTCTGGACCTGCTCCAACAGCTCAATGTCCTTCTTATGTTGAGGACTCCAGAACTGGACACAATACTCCAGGTGGGCATTCACTAGAGCTGAGTAGAGGGGCAAACTCACCTCTCTTGACCTGCTGGTTCTAAAAGTTGCCACACAGAAATAAGTAATGGTGTATGACACCATGTCTAATCTGTGAAAAAATATTAGCCACTGAATTAATAAGCAAATTGAACATATAGTACCTGACTATGTGATACTAGATTTGATGTAAAACTTTATATAGCTGTTGACCAGGTACTACCTTTATAATTTGCTTATAGCTTTGTCATTCCTAATTCAGCATCCTGACTCGGGGCAGTGAAAGTTCAAATTATAGCAAAGGGCTTTAATTTTGAAGAAAATTATTCTGCAAATATGAATAAAGAAAAAGAGTAGGAACTTGGTAGATGAGAAATGGTATGGCTTTAACACATTCGTACCAGGTTATTCTTGAAACAGAATGCTAAATGAAGCCATATTTGATTGAAATACTCACCACACATCCTTGAGCCACGGAGTATATTAAGATCACAATAAAAATACACAAAATGGTACGAATTTGTATTGTCAGGCACCCTGGAAAACACTAAGGGAGAAAAAAAAAGATGTACAGATAAAGATTTAAAAATAATTTTTGAAGTGGGGGTATTATATTTTTGTAGTCTAAAATGAAAAAGAGAGAAATTTTGTGTGCACTGGAACCAATGAAAAAAGCATGTGTTATGTGAATTATTGTGTACATGTGCTTTAATGGTAGTTGCATATTTTGGATAGAAAATGCAAAATTATTACAATTATATATTATTTCTCACTATAAATTGACAGGTCAGCAGGATGTCTGCTCATAATGCAAATAATATTTTAGGATGGCATTTAACTTTGTTCCAATGGGTAAAATACCTGAAGCATCTTCTTCCTTGCAATTTATCAGCTACAAATAGTGATCGAGAGAACATACTGTGGTAGCACAGAATTATGGAGTGGTATTTGTGTCTTGTGCTATAATAGTCACATTAAATACCAGGGTTTAATTATCAGGATTCATCAAAAATATTGTATTTATCAGAGCAGAAGGAGCAATAGAGACCAAAAATATGTGGCAGAATGAAGTCTTATGAATCCCTTGCTCATCTCCTTTCTTTACCTTGATTACACTCTGAAATGCGAGGCACTTGCTGCTGTGAGCATAGAGTCAGTGGCAGAATATGAGAATGGAAGGACCAGTCTGTCAAGTTAGAAACATAGAATGGTTTGTGTTGAAAGGGACCTTACAGATCATGTAGTTCCAACCTCCCCTGCCACGGCTTGCTCAGAGCCTCAGCAAGCCTGGTCTTGGATGTCTCTAGGGATGGGGCCTTCACCACCTCTCTGGGCAACCCGTTCCAGTGTTTCATCACCCTCATGGCAAACACTCAAGTCCTTCCATTTTTTTCCCCCAAGTCTGCTCTAGGCAGGTTCCACATACCCCTCTTTTTCCTCATCTCTTGTCTTTTCCTCACACCAACCCTTTTCCAGACTGTTCTCTCAGTTGGGAGAGCATTGCACTCCTAAACTGAGAGTCAGGGGTTCGAGTCCCCGTCCAGGTATGAGGCTTGTCAGAGTTGGGCTGATGGTTGGACTAGATGATCTGAAAGCTCCCTTCCAACCTAGATGACTATGACTATGACTAAATCCCACACACTGTTCTCCACTGGAGACTCCTTCCCTCCCCAGCTGTTCCAAATTGCCGCCCTCCACCCCTTATCCTATTCAACACCAGCAGGGAAGGGCAGCTGCTCCTCCTGGTGTCTCTGTTGCAGGACATGCCACTGGTGAGTTGCATTTTCCAAGGGCACACTGTGGGAGGAGAAAGGCTGGCCTCCCACCTGATTAGGCAGGGGATTAAGTAAGTTAGTTAGTGAGTGAGTGGGTGGGTGATGACCTTGTGTTTCTATTTCTAGTGCTTATGCCCAAAAGTAATGTCTTTGGTATGTGTGTGTTCTAAAAGTTGACATGTTCAGCTATTGGATTAAATAAGAAAATAAACTTTTCAAAGGTAAGGTATAAGATGTGTCTGAATTAAAACTCTGCCTGACACTTAAAAGATGTGAACTTCTGACTTCTGGTCAGAAGTTTGCATCAGATCTCTTATGATAGCACAGCATTTTCTTTATTTTTCTTTTATTTGTGGATTTTTTGTTGTCAAAGTAAATACTGTCAGATCCCTAAAATGCAAGGTACAACAGTAAAACATTATTGTAGTGGTTTTATGAGTGCTGAAGCATGAGCAAGCTGAGTCACTTGTCCAGTGTAAGTGTCAGAAGTCTGATGAAAGTGGGGAAAAGACAGATTTAAATTTTTATTTTCATTACACATAGCATATTAATTATCTTTTATTTACTATGTAAGACAATTTTTCTCCACAAATTTTCAAACTGTGTTATTTTTACTTGTTACAGTTCTTTATTTTTCTGATGCTGGCATTGATCCTGTAAGGTACTGAACTTCTAGAAAAAAAATCTGGAATAAATTAAAATTCTGTTGACTGTCAAAACAGCTGGAACAAATCTCAAGTTTGCACTAGCTCCAGGGAAATGACATAAGAAGGAGCAATTTTCCTACAAACCTCATGTGTGTGTCTACTGTCCACATACAGAACAACAGATAACTACTGTGTCTTAAGGAAACAAAAGAGATAATAAAAAATGCTCCCAAATAATTGTGTAAGTTCATAAATACAGATCTGCTCTGTACCACTCTTCTAATTAATGTTTCTGTGGCAACAGTAACTCACTTCCTGCCAAAGGGCATTTTTCTTAACTAAAAAGTAGTCTGTGCTAATCAGCAAAGCTGATTAACTGTGTGTTTCCTCCTGATATTTATTGGAAAAGACTAAATTTAGATTAAGCCACTATAGATTTGTTTCATCGTAAAATTAGTCTGTAGATGCTTTATTCTGATCCAACAGACCTAGTTCTCCCCTACCACAAGCAAATGTCTTTTTGCATTGTGGACTATTCTGAAAATGTAATTAATCATTACTAAAACCTTTGAAAAGTTCAAGGGATGCTCATGCAAAACATTGTGCTTTACTGTCAAAACTACTTGACAGGAAAAGTTTTGAGAATTTTTGAAAACAGAGGGGAAGTTAGCACCCACATAGGAGTAAGAATAGAAGGGAGAATTAGTGCGCTCTGTAGTCAGAAAGGAGAAAAAGTCAAGATGAAGCAGCTGTTTATCTGAACGTTGGAATGATTCAGTAGCTAGTTGTAGCTTTTCAGGGAAGATGTAGGAAATCTAGATTAAAAATATAGCATTAACAACACTGAATGCTACACTGCTGTAACAATTTACTGCTGTAAAGGTCTCTTTTCAGGTGAGGCATCTCTTTTTTTGTAGTGCCTAATACATAACTCCACAATCAACTTGAAAAACAAACAGAATCCATGAATCTGAGGCACGTAATTACGACTTCACATTCTAAAGGACAAATAAAGCATAATCCCCAAAAGGAAGAATTGTTATAAAATCCAAAATCACTTACTTGTACTCGTGTGACATGTAGGTACATAATACAAGCCACTAGGAAGCATATGCAGAACACCAGGAGAACAAGAACTACAGTGCTCCTAGAATTGAAACAGAATAGAAGTAAAGCAGTGCAATAGAGGAGAACAAGCAGCACATGAGTCCTTCCGAAATGGCAGAGGAAAGTTCTCAGTGAATTTCACTGCTCTGAAGAATAAGAGTGTACTCTGGCCTCAGCAAGGAGACCTAATCTAATCACCTGAATGCCATGTCATGAGAGAGACTTTCCAACAGAAGGCTAGTGCAGAGCATTCAGCATGATGGCTCTTACAAATGGAGTGTGTAACCCGATTTCTTGGTCTTGGCACCTGTGAAAAAGCAGATGCTTTTCACTTGTAATCTTTCCTCAAAGATTCAGAAATCAGGGGTTGGTCAACTTATCAAGTCAAAGAAAATCAAAATAAGCTGTAATGTCTTCTAATGAAGCAAAGTATAATCTTTCCTTTGAGCCTTCCTCAATAGTCAGAAATACCTAAGGTTTCACAAAGGTGGTGTAATAACGCTTTTAATTCTGTCTTGCCTTTCCTGATCCTTCAAAATAGGCTTCTTCCGCATAAGAAGAGGGGTGCAGGCCAACAACTTCTCCAGAAAATCTGTGGTTTTTGAACACAGAAGTAAGCTGGCAAGAATAATAAGTCCACTGGTGCTGGTGATTTGATATGTGCTCAGGGACAGGCTAGCATCCAGATAGCCATGGAACCAGGGTATATGACTGCAGCTTAACATGATCATCATACCTTCTCCCTTCTCTTCTAGTCTATGAGAACAACACAGCCAGTACAGAAGATGTGAGTTATAGCTGCAGACATGTATGTATGTATGCTCTTGACCATCACTGAGAAAAGACTGTTGATACAGGGCTTCTAACAGTAAAACACGAGTGCAAATCTGCTGTGAAATGTCTCAGTATTTGTATTTAATTTCAATTTCATGTAATAATTCTCATCAATACATAACAGGGAAAATTCTGTCATGCTGTACGTATATCCAGAGAGGGAAGGTGACTGGATGCTGTCACTGTCGATTCTGAATACAGGCATTAATTGACAGCAGAGTCTCCTGTACTTTTAGAGAATTGATTTACATTCAGAATGGTAGTATGCTATAAAAAAAATGTACAGGATGTAACAGCAATAGTGTCTTTTAAGGCAACAACAGCCAACAACAAACACCAGTGTGATGTAGGACCCTCACAGATGTTTGGGTTGGCATGAGTAAAAAAAGGCTACATTGCTTTTTAAAAATAAGCCCAGCATAAGACATTAGAAAGGTTCATCAGTTGGGCTTGTAGTGGCAACACGGCATGTGTGCCTCCATAGTTGAACAGCTTAAGCTGACAGCCTTACTTTCACCAGCTCCATCTGGGGATACAACATATATCTTTAGTTGAGAAACTGTTTTGTATAGATCATTGTAGGAATTGTGAGAATGTGAAGCCAATTGCTTTCTGTGTGTTTATGCAGCAACTGGCTTTATTACCGTATTTTCTTGTCATTAAGGTTTGAACCTCCTCCTTGAGATACTTTGATACATGTCAAATACTACTATTATCAATTTTTCCATTATATTAACACATTACATGTCTTGGCTTTTGGGCTCTCACACTTGTAATTCTTTTGGCAATCTGAAGCACAATTTTAAGTTCCTAGTTCTGTGGAGAGGGGAAATTTTTCAGTATTTCCAAAGTTTCAGTCTTGCTCATGGTGTCACAGCGAGGGAAGAACCTGAGAAGACCTGTATTTTGCGAGAAAGATGCCACCACCTCTGGACAATAGAAGAGAGAACTTAAGACCATGCAGTGGGTGCCTTTTCTAACTTAATATATGATAAATCAGTCCATCTCCATGTCCTTCAGCAGTCATGTTCTGCTGGAGCTTGTGTATTTGTCAGATCAGAATTCAAACTGCATCTCTGTTCAGCTGTTTTTATAGTGACAGTACTTTTTTGAAAGGCTGCCAACTGAATGAAGTATGGTATGATTTCTAGAAAATAGTTCTAGTTATAACTACATTAATACTGTCTCTTTCCTTGTTCTAAATTATGTACTGCAGCTGGGCTTTACTTAACTATGTTCCAATAAGTCAGCAAAGCTCATTAGCTGAGAAATTACATGATTTTTTTGTAAAACGATCTTGAATTCTTCAGAAGAAAGATGTTACATCTTTAATTAAACTTAAATAATCATTGTATTTATTAAAGATAAAGAGTTGCTTCTCTAAGTTCCAATTAGAAATAATAGAATACAGGAGTAAGTCTTACTGTGACTGAGAATTTGTGAATAGAAAATATCAGAATTTAAAAGATTTTCCAAAGCATAACCCTGTGGCTAATTCTATTACCGCAAAAATCTTAGTAATTAGTGAAAGCAAATAAAGCTAAATTTGAATGGTTTAATATTCTAATCTGAAAAAGTTTAGCATTAATCCTTTGACCACAATTATATTTACTTATAACACTTATTATTTTGCAATGAAGTCTAATTATTTTTTTGTTTAGTAAGGTTCACATAGGATTGAGAAAATCTGAAATTATCACTAAGATATATTTCAACAATAGGCATCAGACAACGCTCAAGTATATAATTTGGTTATTTCTGCTTTAGTGCAGTCAAGGGCGGGCTGCAACTCATGGGAATGGACAAAGTTTATATAGTGATAGTATTGATACCAAAAACCTCTATGTAGGCTGTAAATGTGGACTGAAAAGCTTAATGGATACTTCAGCTTGATTTACTTAGTTCCTGTTAATCTCTCTATAGTTTATCTGTGCTGCTATCAATACCTGAAGTACCTCCTCCAAAGCCAACAAACACATTTAGAAAACCTGCACTAACACTGTTCTTTGGAATGCAGCTACAGATTAAAGAAACTATAGCACATTACATCTTTAAATAAGTTCATCTGTCTTTAGTGTTTTGTCTTCTAAGTATACCCTTCTACCAAAAGGAAATAGGAAAAAAAAACCAAAACAAAACCAGAGATAGAGACCAGAGAAGAAATTGTTCTATGTAAGATTGCAAAACGTCTCCTTTGGACAAATGGAAGAGATTAACAGTTAAACTGAGGGTACACTAGCTTAGGTACAAATTTCCACTTCAAAGAGATCAATGTTTTGAGCTGTGAGATGCCTGAAGACATTCCAGTTTGAGTTATAATGACAAAAAGGCAGAAACTTACTGTGGTATTATTAGAAGGTAGACAAGGCCAAATAAGGCAGCTAGAATTAGAGAGAGAACTACAGCACTGGTGAAGTACTCATCCTGAAGCTGGTGGTACTATGAAAGCAAGAGATAAAGAAATGAAGACAGTGAGTATTTTACACACCCAGTCACTCACACTTGTCCACTCTAGGTAAGAATGAGCTGTAGGCTAAATAAGCCCCTACTCATTTTACAAACTTACAAATAATCATTACTTAATTCACACAGAAAAACTAGATGAGGTGAGTCCACACAACATTTTACTTGACAGACTTCTGTACTTCTGTTTCAGCTGCTCTTGTTGGCCTCACTGCTTCATTTTCATCTTGTAACTAGTCAAATGTGGGTTAGACTCAGACATAAGGTTATTTTTTTGAAGTAAAAAAATTTAGACATTTTGAAACAGGAGGAAGGGGCACTCCCTTCTCTCCCCTTGCTCATCACAAAAAAAGGCAAAAAACTTAGCCGCCCTAAAGGATTCCTGTAATGTCAGCTGCTCAAGACAGTGTGCTATAGGTGAGTTGAAGGCAGCTGCTAATGAGAGACTTGGGCCATTTTGTGCAGTTCCTTTCTCTGATTCCATTAAGCCATCATCCTCTATTTCTCAGGCGGGCATGAGTGTTTTCTTGAAAAAATCCAAATTTCAATTTCCTTTACACCAAAAGACTTTCTTATTTAGAAAGAAACAAATAAAGCTCAATAATATGCCACTGGAAATCAAAATTACTCCTCAGAACCTTAAAGAAAATGAATTCAATATGGCACAGCCCTCTGACTCAAAACAGTAGATACATGAGATCTTTGACTACTAAATGACTTGCAGTGGAAAATTAAATGCTACTGCCAAATTATTCCCAAATCGTATCAGTTCTGCTCTTTCAAGCACATAAACTAAAGTTTGGGTTTGATGTTTGTTTTTTTCAATTATAACTATTCAAATCTATGAACAAAACTCATCCAAGATAGGAACAAATAGGTATGTTTTGTTAGCTAATATAATGCTTGTAATTCTGGAGTAAGTCTACTGCTTTCAGCTGTCATCCTGGCATGAGATCACAATCATGCACAGAGATTTAAGATTCTTTTTGTGCTTTCTACAATGAAAGGGATCAATACTAATCAGGCTACATAGCTGAGGAAAGTATTCTCCTGTCATTAATGGTTCTCCAGAGCAGAAGAGTTGGTAGGTGAAGCAGGTCAGGCATTTTGGATAAGCAAAAGGAAGGTCAAAATACTAAACAAGTAATTTTATGGGAGAGCATCCTGATGAGTATCAAGATACTGATCTTCCTTTTTTTATCCCCTGCTCTATAGAAGGAGGAGATAATTTTGCCCTCTTAACTGAGAGACAATCCAGAGGATAATTTGAAGATAGTGAGTAGAATTTAAATGTTGTCTAAAAACAAACCCCCCAATTGTCTTGTCATTGAAATCGATAAAAATAATGAAAATACTCCTTACTTTATTTTCACGCTCAATTTGTTTATACTTCAGGGTAATGAAGTTCAAGTCAGCCATCTCAGACTCAGTTTGTCGAGCTTCTATCAAACGGCTTATGTATCTGTTTACGCGAGTTCCTGGAGTGCTGTATACAACATTGGTAGAAAAAGAGGAACGATTCCTGAGTTTTTCAGAGGCTGTCCTTAATGCTCTCCTCTGTAGCACAAGCAAAGAAAGAAGCATATATATTGTTAACATATAATATTTCATATTATCTCAAGCTCACAGAGAGGAATGGGAATTCTTTAAACAGTCCAACTATAAAACACAGATCTTATCTCTGTGTAACTATAATATTTCAAAAACTCCTTAGCTGAAATACAGATTTCATTAAAACCAATCAGTAAACTCCCACTTTATAGCAGAATTTCAACCTTCATCTGCAGAAACTGTCTTCACCTAGTGCCCTTCTCTGATGCATAGAAAACAATAATTCTGATCCCAACCAGCGTGACTTCACCTAGAAAAATCAGAATTTTCTTATTGATGAAAGACACAGAGCTCTGGATATCTTTGAACATAAGATAACTGAACTTTTCATAACACAAAGACCTTGTGTCCAAGGCTCTCTAGATAAAAACATAAATTTTGAAGACATAATTTTCCTTAACCCCTCTCACCAATTATGACTCTAGAGCACCTGAAATCTCAGGTGTTTTTATCTTTAACATCCAATTTAACATGCTCTTGTTAAGATCTCTTGTGTATGCCTTAAATTAACTTGTGGATGCAGATGAAGCAGTCTAATAAATTATCACAGCTAACTGTGGCTCACTGGGTTAATTCTTCTGTGGCTGAGACAGCACAATGGACAAGATGATCCCTCTTAATTCTTTTCAGTTTGAAAGATCTATCACAGAGGGATAGAAAGGGATTTTAGGCAATCTGTCTCGTTCTTCAGAAAACACTCCAAAGATGGTGAACAGCACCTCAGCCACCCTGCCTACAATCTTCAGTTAAGGGCACTGTAATCTAAACCATTATCACCAGATCTGCTCTAGTATGACTGCCTGTGCCCAAGCACAGGGTCTTCACAAAATGTTCTTCCAGATGCAGCATTTTCAAACAGAGTATGAGAGATGCAGACCAATCTTGTAGAAGAAAAAAACCCTGTCATCTAATAGTAATGTTGAACCATTAGAAAGACATCAATTGAATATCCCTTTCACCTGAAAAGGGGGCAAGCTTGTTTTGCCAATAATTTTGGCAACCAGGTTGAGGCAAGTTGTACTCCTTCTATCCAGATGAAAGAATATCTTTTTATCTAACACCAGCAGAGTTTAGGAAGACAATTCAAAGAATTATGAAATGACAAGTCTGCTTGGGGATAAGGACAAAGCTGGCACAGGATATAATTGGTAAAGTCTGTCAACCAGCTGTTAGAAGGCACACAAAATTTCTCTCTTCAGTCAGCACTTAATAGCCCATTCTTTGAAGGCTGTACTATGAAATATCCGTTTAGACCAGAAGGTAAAAATTGGGAGCAACAGCTGTTTAGTAATCCTGCAGGAACAGTAGTTTTTTCTAATATTTCTGAATATCTTATGAGATCCTCATCGATGAACAGTGGACTACAGCAGTTCACTAGCTTACATTATGTGCCAATAGTTATGAGCAGTGTGAAGGGTTAGCAGCTGGCTAATACCTTGTTTTTCTGAGACCATAAGAAAGGTCTTACATGGCTTTATATGTAGAGAGCAGGTTATGCTGCAATTAAACAATTACAAGGCTACTTGAATATTTTTATATTTCTTTCTATTTATTTATATATTTATATAAATATATTTATATAATATTTATATATATATTTACATATTTATTTATATATTTTATATTTATTTAGTTGTCTTTATTCAAGACAACTACTACATTAGTTCTCTGTGGTGTAAGAACTAATTGTTTCATGACAAAAAATAATCTTGTGGCCATACATGGATTAGAGCTTTCAAATCTGCTCTTCTGGGGTTTGTTAACAGAAAACTTAAAAAGCCAGTTCTGAGTGTTCCTAAACAGAGATAAAGCTGTTTTCTTGCAGAAGACGTTTGCCCCACAAGTTTGTAGAGAAACCAAGTGATTTCAGAAATATTATGTCAGGAACATAAGATTTTGCCCTTCATAAATATAAACAGCAATTAGTTAGCATATGTACCGCTTAAATTGCAATATCTTTGGGGATATTTTATAATCCAAATTTAAGCCTATGGCATGCTAAAATAAGGGTGAGAAAACCAGTATTTAAAAAAAACCCCAAAAACACTAACCAACTAGCCAAAAAATGCTTATATGCTTTAAAATCTGGAATGAGAGATGATGGCACTACATGGAATAAATCACATTCTGTTCTGTCACTTTCAAACAGGGCCAAAGTTATTGTGTTTGATCAAAATAGCTGTGGCTCTATGGATAGATATTCTCATTAGGTAACTTTCCCCCCCATATTACTGTTACACAGAGTAGACTTACAATGTGTTATGTATGTGATTAAGATCTAGTGTTTATATTTCTCAGAAATTAAATAAATATCTGCTAGAGTGATGTACTGGCTTTGAAGCCCTTATAGCCACAGCTTGTTTTACATGATTTAAGTACTGATATCTCTGAAGAATCCCTGTATAGAATCACAGTTTATTTATATCAAAGCCATAAATAATGCTCTACAATAAATAAACAGTTCAGTTAGTATTATAGAACTTCAATACAAATGCTTTGTCATAAAAAGACTTTCATCTGATCCCTAGCAACACAACATTGTGAATTATTGTGTATAATATCATATTTACACAAGACTCATTGTAAAGTGCTGCATATGCTTCAAAGAATGTGTGAGTTAATAATTTTTTAAAAAAACCTAGGAGAACAAAACTAATTCATGATATGAAGTCCTTGTACATGGAAAATTTAAAAATAAAATTTTTGGAGTTTGTGACCATCTTCACTGAACTGTTTTAAATAAACTGACACACTTCTCCCCTTTTCCCATATAAGAAACAAAAGCACATGGAAAGTTCAAAAAAAGGAGAGTTAGAATGCTTTCTCAAATTCAGACTTAGACTACGATAAATGGGTATTATTAAACAAAACAAAACAAAAGTTGTAACAATTAGTCGAGGTGAAATACAGATTTCAGTGTATACATGCTCTGCTTCGGAGTTCTGGTGGCGTGACCTATTCAATATTGCCACCTGCTGGAAAAGGAAATGGAATGAACAACTCTTCAAAACTTCATTGCTCCATAATTTCTGGGTAGATCCACTCACAGAAAAGGAATTAAACCAGGCTGTTAAGATGTAAAGTGATTTTGAGTTATGGCAACACAAGCCATTCATGAAAATGGCATTCATTGTTGTATCAGGGATTTGGGGATTTACATTAGGAGCTAAGAGATCTTTTGACTGACCAGTTGCCTTTTGTTCTTTAGAAAACAATACGTAGTCACAAAATTATTCTGTTGTTTTGCATTTACTGCCATCAGCTTCAGACCATGATGCAAAAGAACAGCTCTTGGCAACTGTAGAAAAAAGCCCCAGGAATTCTAATTCCTGTGAAGGAAGCCCTTAATAGAAGCCACATTGGCGCCCTGTGCTGCCTTGTTCAAGAGCAGCTCCAAATTTGAGGCCTGTCACAATTAAATTTTGTCCTATCTGTGAGGAGGCTGTGGGCATTAGGCAGCTCTAGCTCCAGCAGGAACACAGAAACATGAGAAATTCCTCTATCAGTTGACTAAGTCACTCCACACGTACTCAGAACAGGTTCACTTGATGTGGCCCTGGAACTGATGTCCAAAGTGCCCACATGGATTACCTTATCATCATCCTCGCATGTCATGACATTAGAGAAAGGGATCTCCGCTTTGAACATCTTACGACAGTGCATGAGCTGAACAAGCAGGTAGCAGACTGTCTTGAACTTCATTCTTTTGGCAGGCTTAATGTCTGAGATAATCAGTCCAGGAAATATCTGTTGGTCAGAAAAATAATATTTATAGCTGCATCATTACAGACAGACATCACCCAGACAGATATAGCTGCAGACGCTTACACCATCTAGTGGTCAGAACAAAGCAATACTCTAATCACGAAGCAATGCATTTTGATAAACATGATCTATTTGCAGATGAAGATTACTTCACATTTTTTTAGCCTGAGACATAAAGAATCCATTGAGCAGACAGAATTTTAAGACACTCTTAACATTTTGGAAACTGTTTGCTACACACCCATGTAGACGAAAAAAAGATAGATTAATGACAAACTCGCAAAAGAGGCAATATTTGTATTTCTTATACATTAAAACAAATTCTAGAAAGTCCGAATTAGAATTTTAATTCATTTTTGTCAAAAACAATTTCAGTCTTTTTCTTTCCCTATTTTGTTACTTCAGCCACTGGTAAGCCCATTGTAATCAGAATAGGACAGCTTTTGTTTATATATATACATGCCAAAGTAGGAGATGTTGAGGCATTGAAGTTAAAACTCACATCTTATTCCTTCAAAGCAAGAAGTATACTCTCAAAGAATTGGGTCTAATACATTCCTTTTAGCATGGAGCTCCCAGTTCAGCAAGGACAAATATTGTCTTGGTTGACTCTTAATGACATATTAAACTCTGCTTGACATTAGTAAACCTCTAGCACATATTCAGATATTTTTACAAATCAGAAGAATAAGAGTGATCCTTTATTCCACCTTCAGTATTTATACTACTCTTGTTCATGCCTCTGGCAGATGGAATGTGCAAATGGGAAATGTGGAAGGATCCCATACCACCACAATGTAGGAATTTAAGCTTGTAAAATTAATCTTTTCTGATACAGAAAAATAAAGTAGCAGTAAAAAAAGGTAGAAAAGAGTGAGCATATCACAGTTCAAAAGCTTATTTCAAATGCTCTCAAACCCACAAATGGTACTGAGGATTTTCTGTTCAGTCTTAACAATATTATGAAATACTAAAGCAGTTTACATCATCAATTCAGTGATCAAGCAATGAAGGTTTTATTGTTGACTGTGAAGCCGGAGAGCATCACCAGCACTGTACTGCAGGGTCATGACCTGTAATCTAAAAGAACACTAATGTATCTAGTGTGCAATTACTTGTATAAGTGATAGCTCAACAAAAGTCTACACAAATTGATTCCCAACACTAACCTTTTGTTCTGAGGGCTTTCTGGCAGAAGACTTATTGGTCTATTACAATAATTCTTTTGAAGACACTGCACAAGGACACTCACAGACTAATCATCCTTCAGATATTCTCAAGGACAACTATTAGATTGTTGTTAGGCTTGAATGTGGCAGATATGATCAGCTTTTCAGCTATCATTCCCAACAACTCAAATGTACTTTTTAGACAGGTACTCCACTTTCACGTTGCGATAATCCCTACTAGAAGTATTACTTATTTTACTTAATCTCCCTATCAACCATTTGATACAACCAAAGTGAGCACCTTCAAACTCCCTTCAGTTTTCCATTTTTGCATTTCTTGTTTTAAGAGCCACAGATAAAAAGGGAATACACAGATGTTTGCAAGAGGAGCATAGCAGCAGTCAGAAGGCAGAGTCAGACTCATCCCAAAAATGCTTAGAAAACAGTACTAGAGGTAATCAACATAGGCTGGAGCCAGGAAAATTCCTATCTGATACAAAGGATGATCATAGAATCATAGAGTTGGAAGGGATCTTCAAAAGCCATCTAGTTCAAAACACCCCTGCATTGAGCAAGGACATACTGCACTAGGTCAGGGATGCTCAGAGCCATGACTACAGGGATGGGGCGTCCACCACCTCTCTGGGCAACCTGTTCCAGTACCTCAGTCATGTGTTGAGGAAGGCTGCTCAGAGAGGCTGCCAAATCTCCAGCCATTCAAAGAAGCTGCCCTGAGCAACCTGTGGTTTCAAAAGTAGTGGTTGCAGGACATAGATTCTGCACTGGGAATGAGGGGTTTCCATTCTACACACACACATATACATATAAAAATCAGAAATAAGAACAGAGGAAACTGCTTCCACTTTCATCTCACAAATCATGTATCTTTTTATTTACTTTATGGCAGAACCACACTTTTGACACTGTGAACTTCTAAAGTGAAATTTTTGCGTAATCTCACCTTCTGCTGTAAGAATCTGACAAAGGCAAAAAATGCAATACAGTCTGTTAAAACACAACACCAACCCAAATCAAAAAGCCCACCCCCAACGTCTTTCATTCTACCTTTTCTCCACAGGCCAGCATTGTAGGAATGCTGGGCTGCAGTATTCTCATTCCCGCTCATTTTGTCAATGCATTTTACTTCACACATCTTTTTGACCCTCAGGACAACCTTCTATACTGTACGGTTAATTTGATTCATAATTTTAAAAAAAATTTTTTGCAATGCAGCTGGAAAATAAGGTTAAGAGCCAGGATTTTCTAACAGAGTAGTCTGAAAGCACCAGACTATCTGCAGCTTCCTGAGCATCTTTAAGTATGCAGAGAACAAACAAGCACTGATTAAAATTCTGGGAAAACACCCCAGGGTTTGAATCTCATGTAATAGTCTGGTAAGGGATTCACTGGTGCTTATCTAGGATTCTCAGAAACAGCACCAGGCTGTTGTTCCCCTGACTATATTCAAGCACAATGCTTAAAATGGCATGGGAAAGAAGATATTAATGCCATTCAAAACACATTTACAGAAACTATAACTGCTGTAGCTCTATGTCTGTGCTTTCTATCTTCAGGCAGGCAGGACCTTGCCCCTTGGTAGAGTTTGTTCCACTGCTATCTGTAAATATTTTGCAAATCTTATTTGATTTCTTACTTCTTACAGTTAAAATCATCAGAATCTTAAATTTCCATCGTTGCCTTCTGTCTTTATAATACACTTTGCTTACCATACCTCAGCTGTCTTCCAGGAAAGCACATGACAGATTTTTACAGGTAAATAATTCAGCTTCTAAAAGATAAACTTAACATTCAGAGTGGTGTAGCCACTTTTTTGACACTGATGTAAAAAAAGAATTTTAGCAGCTATGTAGACTAAAATGATCTGTGGGAGATCAATAATAGAGAAAATCTTCTAACAGTGCCCTACATTTTTCTCCTTTGCAGATTCTATATTTCTGAAGGACAAAAAAGAAGAGAGGAAAATGATGTTAGAGCACATAACTAATTCCATCATCCCTGACAGCCCAAGCTGTGGGCTGTCACATTGATGATGATGCATCAGAAATAATCATGAAGATTCAGAGCAACACATTCTGCAACACAAGCATTGTCCCTCTATGTCTGCTGGGAAGTAACACAAGCAGTCTACTTCTAGTTGCAGTGTGTGTATATGTTGGAACAAATCGTGCAATACAAAGTCTTGGACACAGATCAGCTCCCGTCCAGATGAAAGCTACAGCTTCCATCAAAACACTGTGTGTCTATCTGATAAATCAGATCTGTGTTGAGGTGTTAAAATCTAAAATGCTCAAGTTATATATTCAGATCACTAGTTGCTAGGAGCTGTAAGCTACTGAGAGTGAAGTCCCCACCTTAGACTCTCCTAGACATGGCCATAGTGGTAGCTGCAGGTAGTCATCAGTTTGAGAGCAGAAATCATCAGTGTGTGCCCAGATAAAAACTCAGATGTCTGTCTTGGGGAGAACAGTTTTGTCAATTAACATTTTTGCTTGCTGTGTGCTAGCAAAGGAGAGAGTTTGTCTGACTAGCTGGAAAAGTTTTTACATGCTCTTCATTAACTCTTTCATCTTCTAATCCCACTTAAGAGTTTAGAATTCAGGATTCTAGCACTGTATGCTATCAATGTATATTCACTTTAGTAAAAATATTCTCAGTATGAGTTACTCTAGAAAGCTTACAATGACCATGAAAACTTTCTTTAGCCAAAATGGACTGGATATTTTTAGTGTCAGATGCAAAAAAATTCTAGGGAGCTGCTACTCATATAGATGGATTTACTGAGCCATTGGTGGAAAACACAAATTTTACAGGTTTAGGAAAAAAGCAGAATGTGATAACAATAATATTTGTTCTTGCAGACCTAACCAGAAAGTTTAATTAAGTTTGCAGAGAAGGAAATTTCCTACATATATAGATGGAATGTAAATTTGATTCAAAATAACAAATTAATAGGAATTAGGAGATGCCATTTTAGACCTACTATTTCAGACAGTTAACTTTTTTACTTCTGTAGCCTTGATGATGCCAAGATGACTTCTTTTAATCAGGACAAACAAAATCCAATAACCTCCTATAAAAAATTCTAGTAGTACACGATTATATAGATCAAATTGCTTCACTTAAAAAAATTGTTAGATGAAAGTATGAAGACATGATGAAAAGTATCTCTACACTAAGTGGTTATACTTGTGAAACATGATAACAATGATTCACACATGGAAGTAATTTACCAATGAAGTCAAAAGGCAAGCACATGTATTTACTATGTATTTCATCTATATGAAGCAAAAAAGCAATAAGGAATATACCTTGTTTACTCTGTATTTTATCACATAAAGTTCACTCTATGTTGGGGAAAAACATTATCAAATTAGCTACAGGAAAGACATAAGCATACAAAACTCATTGCTTGGTCATGGAAAAGATATGGAGCATAGAATTAATTTTAGGATAGAAGGAGATCATCTGCTTCATGCAGCAAAGCTACACTGATTAACAGTTGTACTCCAAGGAAAAAAATACTTCCTTTTCAAGCAGAAAAGTGAAAGAAAAATCGTTTTTTTTCATGTTACTCCTTGGTGACAGGACTGCAATATAGGAAGCTTAAAACCACATCTGTTTATGCTAGATGAAACAACAACATATGAATGTGATGTGACAGCCATTGCCACTGTTCTCGCAGCTATTGTCATGCAAGATAGAACGAATCTGAGGTTGCTGAATTACTTACTGCAAATAATGAGTCAAAGAATTTAACTGATCAACCTTTTAAGCTGTTAAATCCACCTATAGTTCAGAGTAAATTATACTATAGGTGTGTAGAGTAGATAATTAGATGTTTATGACATTTGCAAAAGTGTTTACCTTTTAAATAGTATTTGCAAAGGATGCTCCTGAGCTGTGTTTTCTTATTGAGAGGATTCTTGAACCTTCAGGCTTTCAACTGAATGTTCCTGAAATCAAAAGACTGAAAAAAGTGCTTTCCTCTTCCTCATTGCTTTAACATGTCTTTTCAAATAGACTGCTGGTATTTAGGTTTGGCTATAATTATTTTTTGGACAAAAATAAAATTGAAATTATAGCTGCCCTAGTTGGAACATTCATAGCATCATTCAAGACAATAAATAACCTGCATCCTCTTCCTTTAAGCTGGATACCTAACAGTTTCCATCAAAAAAACCCAAACACAAAACCAAACAACTCAACCATTAGACCCCTCATGTGGTACAGTCACAGCATTACTTGAGGATTTCAGGTAACAGAGCAGGACTGTAAAAGCTACATAAAAGATTTTCTGAGACTGCCTTATATGGTTTCCTATGTGCATGGGAAGGCAGGGAAGAAAGCTTCATCTTCTTCAGAGAAACAGTAAATTTCCAAAGGACATACAGATGTGAAACTCATTTTGATGGGCTTTTCATGAATGTCTACCACTTTGTGCAATTCAAATAGTAGACGTAGATGCTGTAGGATATACATTGCCACAAATAAAACCCAATTAATATCTCTGAATACAGAGGTAGTTGGTGAATAACTCATTAGTACAGCAGTGGAAATTTTGCAGATGGTGACTGTCAACCTGTTGGAAGTTTATTATGGATTGTGTTTAAGGTATGCTGTAAAATCCAAAAGACATCAATATATAGGAATCATTTATAACTTGTATCTGTGATTTTCCCAATTTTTATGACTTTCCTAGATACAGCTTCACTGCTTCCTATTAATGGTCTATAGTATATCCATCTATGCCTCAGCTCTGGAGCTGGCAAAGATACTCAGTGGAAAAGGCTCTCCTCAGCTGGTAATGAGTGATAACAGGCCCACTTCTGTAAAGATAAAAACTAACATATTCTGAGAAATCTTTTCCCTCACAAAAACTTGCTTAATTCTGATCACTGATTGTCTACCTATAAAAATTCCTCAGGAATTTTTCATAATCACCTGTGTCATAATGATTTCCCAGCTGGTGAGATGAAAGTCTTTTCAACACTAGAGAACTGCCATCAGAAAGTGAATTGCTCCAACAAATACGTAAGCCAAACTACAATACCACTTGGTTATCACAAAGTTCATGGCCAAACTTTAGGAGATGTTATACTGCAGGGGATTCGTACTGTCTAGAGCAACTACAGAAGTGGAGTCCAGCTAAGCTCACTACCTCTGTTGTGCTTCTGGGAGCCAGCCAGCTTTGCCAGCTGCAAAACTGAGGCAAAGATACTTTGATTAACATCAGTGCTGGCAATGAAAGAATGCTGATAAAAGCCAGATCTGCTCTAATAAAAAAATTTAATTTTTTTTTTTAAGGGCAACTTGAAAGTTAGAACCGGATTAGCCAGCTAGTTTACTGAGGAATCATCACTAGAGAAAGTTACTTAGTTGAGTCTAAGCATAATTATAAAGTTTTTAGCAGGGACTATGAGATTAAAAGATCTGTCCTAGATTTTTTTTTCTGAAATAATATACAGTAATAGTTACAAAACTTCAGAAAGCTGGAACATTTTGAAACTAAGAGACTGTCTATGTATCTATACATATGAATCTTGTGTATATTTAATACATTAGAAAGAGATCTGTTTTTCTAACTGGATCAGACATGTTTCAGAAGTCCAGGACATTCATGTATGTTGTGAGAACTGTGGCTAATTAAGTATAATTAACTTTTCAATTTTGTCTCAGAGCAATATTTTGGTCAAAGCACTGTAAGTTTTAGTACCAATATAAAATATCACGAGCTCATAATTAAACTCTACTTAGAGGAAACGTGCTGGCATTTTCAGAATTAGAAACTTTGTCCCAGGACTACAGCATTTTATACTGTATTTAAAGAGCATATTTGCATAATTTGTTGACTACAATGGCCAGCAAAAAATTTAATTAATATAACTTTTTTATGCCTTTGCAAATCAGATGAATTATTTAAATCTGTTTAGAAACTCATGTTATTCAGTCAAACATGCAACACTGTCAAATCACCTTCATCATTATAACAACAATTATAATAACAGACTGATATAATCGCTACCAAAATAAAAAAGGTAGCAATACAGAAAGAAAAGTATTACTTCAGAAAATTATTCTGCCATGCTGAAGCATTCTCACACATATTAGAATATACACCAAACTAACAACCAGATCAGATAACAAAATATTGGTTGTTAGATGTTTCAACAGAATATTTTAAAAATATTTTATATTTTTTTCACACATAAAATGTAACTGATACTCAAATGAGTTGTCTTATATTGTTACTTTTATTCTTGGCTTGGATGATATTTGTGATGAAAGATCTTTCTATCAGACCAAATATGGAAGTATGCCAGGTATGTGTCTTCTAAATAAATAAATAGAATTTTTAAAAAACCTAAGTGGGCCTATTTACCTTTCAAATTCAACAGATTCTTGGCCATCTGCTGGTCATAACATTTATTTTAATTCCTCTTGGCACCATACCTGCCTAAGTCAGTTCATATTAATGTCAGAGATGATGTATAAAGAATAAAAAAATGCATCTGCATTTCAGCTACCAAGGCTCCAGAGGAAGAATACAATATTAAATCACCAGAAATGTGAATTCACCTAAATAAACTGCACCTTCTCTTTGCTTCTTCAGTAACCTTCTGTTCCTATGTATCTGAAGAGTTATAATGGCTAAATGGTATGAGGGGCATCAGATGTTTATTTTAGAAGGTAAACATAACTATTCTGCAGCTCATGCTCACTATGCGAGCATATGAAGATTGGGGATGGCTGTGATGTACAGTGACAAACAGCAAAGTGACATGCCAATTGATCTGCGAGCCCAGTGGAGAAGCCAGTCAATACCAGTAAAATTCATGAAGTGCTTCTTCCTGCCAGTTTGGCTGACATGTCATGATGCATGCTGGGGAGCTAATGTCATTACCTAAGCTGTACTACAGCATCTGCCACTTCCACAAGCCCATCAGTGACCCCATGGGAAAGATGGCATTTGGCTTATGTAGCTGGTGACAAACTGATCAGTCGTTTTTCAGCAGTCACCACTAATATCTCGGTGACCTTGCAAAGATGAGGAAATGTATGCTCATACAGTAGTAGTCTCTCAGCACTGTACATTAAATATGCATTAACCTGGTTTATGTCCTACAAACATACTATGGCAGAGGACATCTAAGATAAGCCTCATCTGATGTGGAAAATGTCAGAACAGCCTGAATGTGTTTAAATGGTGGTCATGGACTTTCAAGAATCCATTTTGTAGCTGAACAAAAGGCTACCATAAATCTACTATTTGGCTGAGGAAGAAAGCTGTGACTATGAATGAACCTGTTGGAAAACCACTTCCACTCTCTTCACTGCATGCTGATACTTCATGGATACCTAATATTACCACTGCATTGATGAGCCTCTGTTCTCCTTATCCTGAAAAATCTGATGAGAATGAGGAGTCACATTAATTTCCATCAGGGTTGGATAAATCCTGAGCAACATCTGAGAAAAGAAGTTCCTTCTCAAATGAGCTAAAATCTTCTCTTACCTTATTCTTTCCACAATTTTGATTTTCGGTTCTCCAAACAAAAGTAGAAAAGAGCAGAAAACATTATTGTCCCTCAACAGCACTGCTAATTTACTCATCCTTCCTAATCTCCAGGGGTCTGACAAAAGCAGGAAACTTAAGGGAGTAAGGAGCTTAAGAAAATTTGGATGGATGGGCAACTAAAATAAGAAAGGGATGATCAAAATTGTGAGAGCCTGAGGTGAGACAGCAAGCAAGGAAAATGCTGAATTTTTCATGAGCAGCTCAACATAGCAGGAGAAAAAATCATGCATGTTTTGGACTGAGAGTATATTATTTGTTGCAATAATTTCAGAAAAATTTTCCACCTCCTGAAGGTGCTGCAAAAACACATGGAGAATGACAGAGGTGACTGGAGGCAACCAACATGGCTTCACTAGGGACAAATCATGCCTGACCAACTTGGTGGCCTGCTATGACGGAGTCACATCATCGGTGGACAAAGGAAGGGCAACTGACATCATCTACCTGGACTTGTGCAAGGCATTTGACACTGTCCCGCATGACATCCTGGTCAACAAAATGGAAAAGAATGGGTTTGACAGATGGATCACTCACTGGATAAGGAGCTGGTTGAATGGTCGCACTCAAAGAGTTGCAGTCAATGGCTCATTGTCCAAGTGGAAACCAGTGACGAGGGGTGTTCCTCAAGGATCAGTACTGGGACCAGTGCTATTTAGCATCTATGTAGGTGATATGGACAGTGAGATTGAGTGCACCCTCAGCAAGTTTGCAGATGACACCAAGCTGTGTGGTGCAGTTGATACACCTGAAGGAAGGGATGCCATCCAGAGGGACCTTGACAGGCTTGAGAGGTGGG
>VZTY01025777.1:0-45377 GCA_013400935.1 Turnix velox | reverse complement strand
TTCTGTCCCTCTACTCGGCACTGGTGAGACCCCACCTGGAGTACTGTGTCGAGTTCTGGAGCCCTCAACACAGGAAGGACATTGAGCTGTTGGTGTGGGTCCAGAGAAGGGCCACGAAGATGGTCAAAGGGCTGGAGCAACTGCCCTATGAAGACAGGCTGAAGGAGTTGTGGTTGTTCAGCCTTGAGAAGAGAAGGCTCAAGGGGAGACCTCACAGTGACTTATTATTACCTAAGGGGGGCCTACAGAAAGGCAAGGGAAGGACTTTTTAATAAGATATGTGATGGAAGGACTAGAAACAATGGATGTAAATTGGAAGGGGGTAGATTTAGACTCGACATAAGAAAAAAATTCTTTACAGTGAGGGTAGTGAAACACTGGAACAGGTTGCCCAGAGAGGTTGTGGATGCCCCCTCTCTGGAGGTGTTTAAGACCAGGCTGGACAAGGCACTGAGCAGCCTGATCTAGTGAGAGGTGTCCCTCCCTATGGCAGGGGGGTTGGAACTTTATGATCTTTAAAGTCCCTGCCTACATGAACTATTCTATGATTCTATGATTCTAAATACCTGATTGGTGGTACAGTGGTATGTACATTCAAAATCAGTATGGTTGGCTGCAGCCTCTTCTTTTGACCTGGATAAAAGGGCTTGTGCTGTGCAGCTTGGCAACAAAGCAGCTTTTCCAGACTTCCAGGCGATGCTAGTTCAGTAACTGCTGAATTCATTTCACTGACTTTTCTGCTGTGGGCATGACAGGTCTGTAAATGCTACTTATTCTGTATCTATTAACTGGAGAATCCTCCAGGCCCAGTAAAGGAGCTGTAAGTATCACAACTTAGTTGTAGAAAGGGCTGGAACAGTGTGAGCAAAGTGGCATGGGTGGACAGGAATGGAAGCACAAAGAAGGCTAGAAGAAGAAGCCTGGAGAAGAGAAGGCTGCGGGGTGACCTCACTGCAGCCTTGGGAGAAGGATGGGAAGANTCATTCTGTGATTCTGTGTGAAGAAAACCAACCAAGCTGTAAGCACTAATATTCTAAAACACCCTTTGGAAGGGAGAAGGATGGGAAGAGAAAATTATATATTTGGAGTAATGTGTCACATAATTTCTAATAGAATGATTACCAAATGTGAATAAAACATCAGTTTTCTTTTTAGGGGCACAAAAGGGAAAAAACTTTTATTTTTAAACCTTAAAAATAAATTTAATACCTTCTCTTTAGCATTCTTGGCTCAATCAAAACCAAAAGATGTAATTTCATGAGGGTTTTAAGAGCTTTTAGCAACAAGAAATACCAGTATTGCCTCTGCTTTCAGAACATCACAGAATAGTGGTTATGAAAAGATATCACAGAATAAGCTAAAATTTTAGGAGCTTACCTTCCTACGATGAGATGGCACAATAAAATATGTTTCAACATTATGCTTCTTCAAGAAACTATTCCTTTCATGACCATATCCTGGTTCTACCTCATAGTCCCCATTTAGGCACTCTAAGGTGGTCTTTGTTATGTGAACTTTCCTGTGGAGAAAAATTGGATATCAGTGTTTAAAGGAAAGAAACATTATGAGCGAGTTGCTACTGAAATGCACGCTTAAGCAGAAGATCACAAAGAGGTCAAATTATGTGCCAGACTCCAAAAAGAACATGGAAACACTTCTGTAACATTCATTTTTCTAAATTTGAGCAGAAGGAACAGAATGATAACTGTTGGCTCTCCAAACACTGACAAAAGTTCCAGTCCAAATGAGAGTACTACACAGAAGCATAACCATGGACCCTTCCAAAAGTGCACTATGTGCATTTAAATCAGATTCAAGACAATCCAAGGAGTACTTAAAATTCCAGGCCACGCCCCATGGGTTGGCTACAGGTATATGTGCTACCATCTCATTTGCACAATCACTTTCAATATCTATATGAGTTAATAAAGAGAACACATCCAGTGTTGGAAATCTTGGCATGCAAAAGCAGTAAGGCACATACACCCCACATGTGCACCATTCCTTCATTCCTAACATTGTCTCATTCTTACTTATTTTACTTGGCAGCTTCTAATTAAAATTTTGTTTGGAAATGTTTTGCTTCTAATGTAACCTATTACTAATTTAAATATCAAGATAATTTTGAGAATTACACATTATGCATCCATCACATAATGATTGATTTCTCTTGCTGAAAACAGCACTTTCATCAATAGCAACTCCATTGTAGAGGAAATAAATTCCTCATCCATGTAATTTACTGTTTCTTTTCATATGATTCTTTTTCAGACTTACCCGGGCAGTCCTCCAGCTTCCATTACATTAGCTAAAGTCACATCATTGGACCAGACATCATATTGCCATTTTCGAAGACCTAATACCCCACAAAGCACCCTGCCTGTATGCAATCCAACTCTCATGTTGAGATCAACCTCTGTGGCTTCTGCAACAGATCTGAAATACACAACATCAGAGTATTAGTCTTTAGACAATGACATTTCTCTTTATTTTGTTTTTCTCTGCTTTGCCCAAAGTTAACATATATATACATGACTGAATAGACAGAATCTTTTTAAAATCTCAAATTAAATATTCAGCTACTGTTCTTTTCCTTCACTAATTTCAAAATCTCAACTTCAATTCCAAATAAATAATTTTCTTGGTCGTATTTTATTAACTGCTGAACCAAACTCTCAGTATTTCTAAGTTTCTTGACCTAACTCATTAAAATTTAATATACAGGTTTCAAGGAAAACCAGAAAGGTTAAATTCTGTTGCATTTAATAAAACAAACAAGAAATAAAAAGGATACTAAAGCAAAAGTAGTAAATAGCTTTGTCATGAAACTTTCCTGAGACTATAATTTTTAGGCTTTATTTGCTACTGTTGCAGTATTTGCTACAATGGTCCTATAAGAGCTTACTTTACTGGGAGATATTCTGGCTATAACTCAAATAACTCAGAGATAGCCAGCTTAATTCTTGCAGTTTCCTATTTATCTTGCATCGCACACACATTTACTTTATTTGTGTCACAAATGGTTTTTTTTCTCAATTTATGTTTCTTTCAGAAGGATGACAAATGTGACTGACTAAAATGATGGCCAAAATATGATGGCTGAAATCAAGAAATCTTTGAAACTATCTTATTAGGCTAAATTTTCACCTGACATGAAAGAAAGTAAACATGTTTCAATTCAACCATTATTCCACATGGCCTTTAATTGGCTTCTTTCAAATATATATCTCTGTTAATATTTTTTTTAGCCAAGCTTTAGGTTTGCTGGTTGGTGGATTTTTCTTTCTCTGATTCTTTTTTTACATGCCCCACTTCACTTATGCAAAGATCATAATTAATCCAACAGGGGCTAACTGAATTTCACCATGAAGTGGTTTTATATTAAACATTAAGGAAAGTATTGTGCATAAAATATAAACCTGGGTCACTCAAGACCTGCATCTATCTTCACTCCTCTTTTACCAGAGTCTGCTGTGCTTCAAAGTAATTTAATCCACTTTCAGTTCTCTATCTGTAATATATAATAATACTTTCTTTTCCTTACTCCTTTGTTTGCAGTGGCTTGATCTCAAGGTAAGAGCATAAAACATTTAATTATAAATTAAAATAACATCAGATACTTTAGAAAAAGATCATAGTATGACCCCAAACATATTCTCTCTATGTAGCACAGAGGGTTAAAAACAACTTAAAAACTATTGTCTCATTTATGTTATCACATTGTAGATTTATGGTGCTCTCTAAGGTCATAATTTAATTGCAATTTCACTTGAATGAAAACCTACTTGGCTAAGAATTATTGGTTTTTTTCCCAAGTGTGTCAGACTGTCAGTATCCTTTGATTATAATTATTTAATATTTTATGATTTTTTTCAGTTGATGTTTTCACCTAATGCTACTGCTAAGAAATGGTTGCAACTGTTAGTAATCATACAGAGTTGTGTTGTGCCTTTACCTTTATGGTACACTCAGCTAAGTGTAATTTCCTATGGGAAGACTGAAAGGATACAGACTTATGTGTAAATGCTCCTACAGTTTCTGTGAGAAAAGAGGTTTTTAGAGGTACTAGTTGAGAAGGTAAACAGATAAGCAATTACTCCACTCCACTGTGTTCTAGTTGGTTCAATTATCTAGTTGCAGGAATACAGGACAAATAAAATGATGAAGCAAATAAATCACTATGAGAACAGCAGATGAATGGTGATAATGAGCACTAATCTTTCAGAAGTTCCTGCAAGAGTAGCACAGAACCCACCTTATATCTTTAAATTAAATCTAACCTTCAGAGATTTTCATCATGTAGCTAAGAAAGGAGGAATTAACTGTCAAAGTAGTTAAAATCATATTTTATTTTGATACCACAGTAAGGAAGGTTTCCTCATGTCTGTGAAATGCAGGATGTGCTATAACTTGTATCATGTATTGACTTGTGCATACTGAAAAAGAACCTCAAGCTAACAGTCTCACCTATTACATGCAGAGAGATCACTGAGCATAAATGTTTGCAACTTTTTCTGCTACAGAGACATGTAGGTTGTTGTGCACACTGTCTGCTTGATAAGGCCTTGAAATAAATGAAAGGAGCTAGTAATACAAGCCATGATAATGTTAACATAATATTTGTATTTTCACCTGTGCATGTGTATTGTGCCACTAAGAGACTGCTCTTACACAAAGAACACACCCTGCCACCCAGAACTCTTCAGGATTACACTTTGCTTGTCTATGTTCCACTATATGTTCCACTGTCTATGTTCCAATTACCTTATCTGGTGGACCTGCAAATGTATAAATTTCTCTGCTCACAAATTAAAGTTGATTTCTTTTATATTTAAAGCAGGCTATAAACTCTCAGACCACATGTAACTGAAGAAATACAGGACAGTCAAAAGCTTTCCAAATGTTGTACAAAAACTAGTCCCATAAGCAAATGGAAATAAAAAAAAAAATTTCTTTTTGAACCAGAAAGGTTCAGAGTCTGTGAAAGTGACTGATAAAATAGCCACCTACCCAGACAGCTCAAGTATCCTATCAAGCCAAGAATTTTACTTCTCTCCTCAGCTACAAATATTTCATGGGCTGCTACAAACCATCAAAGTAATTTAGATCCCCTGCAGTACAGCTGCAGAAGAAAGAGAGTAAAATAAGCTCTGCATCCCATTGCTTATAAGTTATTTGGGTTTTTCTTTAGGTTCAAAAGTAAAGCACAGAAATAGCTGTTTCCCAGTTGAAGACATAGTCAAGATTTTTGGTTCAATAACATATATTTGCTTTCCACATATGCACAATTCTAAGATAAGGCTGCCCTTCAATTTTGCAAATCTCTCTAAATATTTCTGTTTAGTTCCATTTCAATATCAGGAACTAGGTATTTCTTGAATGGTAATGACAAAGACTAGCTTTCTGTGAACTGCATTGACCATCCATCAGATCACAGAGGAGAGGCTGCAGGCCTCTGTTACCAAGTCCCTTGTCCTCTCTCAATTTCTCTTCCTTCAAAGCAGGGGCCATGTCAGTTGCCTCAAACAATCAAGTTTTGCTGTTTGAAAACTTTCACTGTCCTGTTTTAGCAGCTGTTTGTTCAGGTTAGGTTTGCAGGTGTTTTGTTTAGCTGGGTTTCTTTGTATATTTTATTTTGTTTTTTAAATGTTGACCAGAGCTGCATGCTTTCTCACTACATTGCACAGCTGAGGAAGCAGAAAGCTAAGGCAGACAGCCTCAGCTGTGAAGGTCTGATGGTTTTAGTGGTCAAGACGGTCAATTTGACACAGATGCAAGCTGACTAAGCTTTCACCAATGGTGTTGAAGTCATAACCTAGTGGACAGAATTCTTCACTGCTGAAAATGCTGTTGCTGGTTCTCCCAGAATTCAAAGTCAACTCACTCCTGCCAATTATGACTTTTCTAGGGTCTAGAGCTCTGGAGAATCAGGGTTAAAGTGTCAGCATCAGTTGATAATGTTGACATCAGTATTGCTTCAATATCAATTTTGGTAATGGTGACATCAGTTAAGTCAGGGATTCTGCCTTCTTCCTCAGGCAAGATCACACAGAAAAACTTAACATTTTGTTTGGGCTCCCTCAAACTGCTCCTCTTCCTTCCCCGGTGCCTTTGGTCAGCAGGTGACCAAACCCATGGATGAATGGTGGAGTAATTTGTATTAGGTGGAGGCATTCACATGGGATAACCTCACCTACGTTACACAAAGGGAAGTTGATCTATTTCCTTACAGATACCCAGTTATCAAAAAGGAAAGATTGATGCACTCTTATCTTCAGACTTCTTCAAATTCCACATGCAGCAGGAACATTCATAGAATCAAAGGCCATCTAATCCAACACCCCTGCAGTGAGCAGGGACATCTTGAGGCTGTTCAGCAACTCAATAAATCCAGAAATGGAGCCTCCACCACCTCTCTGGGCTATCTGTTCCAGTGCCTCACCACCCTCATGGGCTCTAGCCCTTGGATTATCCTCATATCCTTCCCTGGACCTGCTCCAACACGTCCATGTTCTTCCACTCTGCCCCCAGTTTGCTCCTCAACAGGTTCTGTGTACTCCTCTTTACACCTATCTCCTGCCTCTGCCCCACCCAGCAACCCTTTTCCCCTCAAACACAAAGCACCTGGGCTCCATTGGAGACTCCTCATCCCCCCAGGTGTTCCCACTTTGCATCCTCTGCCCATTCTCCTATTTCACACTCCTGGCAAGAGCAGTAGCTACTGTTTGCTCCTGGAGGGTCCTGAGAGATGCTTCTTCTGGTGTCACTGCTTTGGGATGTCACTGGTCAGTTGCATGCCCTAAGGGAATAGGGGGAGAGGAGAAAGGTAGGTAGCCTGCTGGTCCCCAAACTGGTTAGCAGGGGGAAGTATGTCTGGGAGGAGTGTTGGTCATCTCAGTGTAATTCATGAGAGTGTGATAGGAGGGCAGGCAAGACTTTTTCTAAAGTAACTCTCTTTCTCCTCTAACTGCAATATGCATAGGTTAAACTGAAATAGTCAACACCAGTGGCTGTGATCTACAGATGTGCTCCTACTGCCCTGTGCTACCTGCCAGTGTAGGCACAGCCAGTGATGCAGCTTGTGGTGAAATTGTTTTTGATACTAAAATTGTATCCTAATAAGATGTCAAGGGAAGGAGTATCATGAATTTACACGACAACATGAATGACTAGAAGATCACGTTACACTTATGACAAGTTTGTGAATGTTAACTTTGGTATTCTGGCTCAGTCCCAAATCCGGTACTTATTTTCTGCTCATCCAGACTCTCTCCTCATTTATAATTGAAAATATTACAGTTCACTTCTTGCTCTGCTGAGTGCCTTTAAATAACTCTCTATTTTCATCTCCCAAGAGGTTTCTGGACTGAGCCAAAGAATAAAATATAATTTACAAAAGTTGATGAAGTGCTCTGTAAGGAAAGACAAGTTGTAATTAATAATGTATAAAATTACCCTTGTAGTACTAGCTTAAATTAGAACTCTAGCCAACATTGAGGGGAGAAGGGAAGGTCTGGTGTAGTTGTGTAAAGCTGTTCTTTGAGGCAATTTGTTAATAATTGTATTTATTTAGAATTAAAAAAACTGTAATTTGTGTGGAATCCTCAAAGGTGAGCAATTTAAGGAAGCTGAAGACTATCTTTGCCCTAATGCATTGTTCAAAACTGAGGTGAGGATGACACTTGTCACATCAGAGCAACATGTATGAAATTAGATTTTTGTTAGTAATAATAAGCTGCCATGTTCATTGGCACTTCTATCAGTTAAAAATCACTTGATTAAAACAACATCTGTGGTATCCAACACATAAACGCTATCATGGCAGTATACGAAAATGTCAACAAATACTTCAAATACTTAGCCATCACGGAGGCCCTGACACAAAAATCAATGGCAGCAGGAATTCTTTTGTAGCAGAAACAGAGTAAAACGCTATCTGCTTTCTTGGGTTAAGAAGAAGTGGGGGGGATGGGGGAGGAGGGAGATAAAAAAGGATCCTTCCATAATGACTTTGATTCAGACTTTAACTGTGCCTTTTGGGAAAAAAAAAAAAAAAAATGCTCTGTACAAAGCAAATGGCATTTTGAAAATTTTAAATATTTTACTATGTTCTTTGAAAACAACTGAATCTAAATGTAATGAGGGAGTATTCTCAGCTGATACTCCCATGCCATACCATATTGTAGGATACTTAAATAACAGTTACACAGAACACAAAGAGAACAGAAAGTATCTGTTTCAGTAAATTCATTATAACATTCAACTCGGTCAAATCCCAGTTCCATCAGCTACCTACTAGAAGTTCCTATTCCTTAATTTTCTAGACCTTTTGATGCTAGGTATCTCTGGGAGAGGCACTTTTCACAGAGCAGTATTATTTATCCCAGGTAACTTGACAAACCTGTCACCACAGGTCATGGCTTGCAAGCAAAAACTTACTAAGCCAAGATCTGATTTCTGCAGTAAAGTGAAGAGACTTGGAACACCAGCAGCTGATGTCCAACCCTGTATGAGAGGTGGAAGTTTAAAACTGACTCTCGCTCTCAAAAACTGATATGCACCATAGAATAATCATACCAGCAGGCAATTTTGCATTCCAACTTTATCACTGTAAGCCCTTCACTTCTTTTAATTTGCTCAATGTATTTTTCAAACCAATTTCTGTGAAGGACTGCAGAGGTTTTTTTCCTCATCTTCAGCAGAACCTATTTTCCTCATTTGGAGTTCCTTCTAAAGTTGGCTTAACAATATGTTTCTCTCAACAACAGAATCTTACCCAGAATCCAACGGTACCAAAACAGATGATGCTTTAGTTACAGTGAAAGAAAAAATAGTACTGTCATCAAGGGCAATGGTACTTAGCATGTACCATCTCTGTTTCTCAATATAAAGAGAACAGGCACATTTACTTAATTAAGAAAAGGAATATGCATAGAACCTGGATCTTGCAGTTCTTGCACTACTAATTCCTCATTGGAAAAAAAAAAAGAAAAGAATTCAGAATAGTTCCCTAGCTATTAAAGGACCCTAAATAACCCTGTCACTCTTATAATCTTGCCTACTCTCCATGTTACCCTCTCACCAGACTTGGATCGTTGACAGTATGGCTTGCATTTTATGAGCTCCTTAAAGAGTAAACTGCTGAAATTTTATATTACCTTCTACTTGTCTCTGACTAAACATGTTGAGATACCACAGTAAAGCCTACCTAGAACCACAGAGTTGCCAATGCTAGAAGGAGCCTCTGGAAATCATCTAGGTCAACTCGTGCTCAGAGGAGCGTCAGCTGCAGAAGGTTGCCCAGAATTGCATTCAGCTGGGCTTTCAATCTCTCTAAGACTGCAAACTCTCTTGCCTAACAGTTCAATGTTTCCAGTATTTCTTATAGTCAAATTGAATTTCTTAAATATAATTTTGTGTCCATTTCCTCTTTCCCTAACACTGAATATTACCAAGAAAAGTTTGGCTTTGTCCACTTTACACCCTCCCATCAGTTATTTGTGTGTTTCAGTAAGATTGTCCCTTCATTGGTGAGACTGAACCTTCTCCAGGCAGTACAGTCGCAGTTAATTTCTTGCTTTTCCATGGAATTCCTTTTTCAAGTTTACATTATTATGTGAGCTGACAATAAATAACAACATAAAAAGGGATCATGTGGTGTTTCTAATGTTAGCAAAACTGAACGATTAAAAAAGGAAATTTCAGACAGCTATATCTCTACTTGTATACATGAAACACAGCACAGTGAATTAATTAAAGATCAGTGCTAGGTTTAAAAAGAAGATGAGAGCATCAGCTTTTTTTTAAAAAAACACTTTGTAAAATGTGTACAAGTCCTGTCTAGCATGCTTCTAAAGGTCAAGGTCTCCCAATAAGTGAAAAATACATCTACACTGCTGTAACAGTGTATGGAAAAATATTTATTAGAAACAAGGAAGAAGGTGAAATGTTCCAAATAAAAACCGTGTAATTTGAATTCATAACACTTATGATTTTTTTATTCAGTAAAAATTATGTTTACTCTTAAATTTTAAATTGAGATTACTCTGTAGTCTATTCACCTTAACAGAGAAGGCAGTGCACAATTTAGAAACTTGAGGGGAAGCGGAGCCTTGAGTCAATAACATATTCCCAAGAGTCCAGCTAACAACAGAGAGAAAGAACTGAACTGGAAAAAGTGGTCAAACATTTCCTAACAGAACAGGCTATGGTCCCTGACATAACCTGGTTGTAAAAGCTCACTTCTTTGTATGCAGACTAAATACAGGTCTGCATTCATTCCTACAGCCTCGCATGCATAGGCACACGCACACGTATATATATCTCACAGTAGTGAAGAAATTCTTCATCCTTCCCACCTTTCTAGAGGTGTTTAAGGCCAGGCTGTACCTCCCAGCAACCTGATGCAGTGGGAGGTCTCCCTGCTTATGGTGGGGGCGGGAGGAAGATGGTGGAACTAGATAATCTTGAAGGTTCCTTCCAACTCAAACCATTCTATATAATGAAGTGGGTCAATAGCTCTTACTAAAAGCTTGTTCACAGTTCTCTCACATTAATGTTTTTTGCTTTGGTAAATGATCAGTGCAAAGCTCTCAAGCATAAAAAGTTCTGATCAGCAAAGTGAATTTCACATTGCATTTGTGAAAAGCAGAATAACTTAAAGGTTTTAACGTGACGCATAAAAAGGAGAAATTGTCAAGCTAGCATTTAGAGAATTCAAACGTGTTCAACACAGACACGTGAGGACTACCTTTGAGTTTACATACTGGTGTGCAAAATTAGCAGTGGTTACCCTTGTAAAACAATAGATCAGATGTCTTGCGGGAAATAGTCTTGGAAATATTTATTTCCTTGTACCTTTCATTCCCTCAATCTAGACTTGCCTCTATGTACTTATACCTGGGTACTTTTCACTCCACAGTGTGGAGTGGAAAACTGATGTCTAGAATGACCCTCCTAAAATGAGTATCCTGTGATTACAATGCAACAGTGTGAGTTGCCAAGTGGGCAGTGCTAGCAACCACACTTTTTCTCTGAGAACATGCCTCTTTACTGCCACACAGAAGTTGCTGAAGTACTCTTATCTGGGTTCACCGTACACAGTACTTACGTGATGGTGTCAATCATATCCAGTCCCATTTCAACGCAGCAATGGGCATGATCTGTTTTGGGCTGGGTCAATCCTGAAACACAGTAGTAACAGTCCCCTAGGATTTTTATCCTTCTGCAGTGGTTCTCCTTTAATAAAAATAGAATGGAAAAAGTATTAAGTTTTCTATAATCATTACAATATTTACAGGAAAAATCTTCTCCAATGCTATTAAATCATTCAGAGGGTCCTTTAGAGCTCAAATTGAATAATCTACAGTTATGAAATCCATGTTCCCTGTAGAGAACAGCATTGATTAATATCAGGAAACCTAGAAAAGCTTTGATCTCAAACAAAGTTCCAGCTTACCAGGGAAGATCATGATTTATCTGTAAAGTTACATGAATTTGTGAACTGCAAATTCATAAATCACAATTTACAGTAGATCATGATTGGTGTAAGTAAGAAACACAGACCAGAAGATAAAGGGAGTTTGCATTATCATCAAATTAATCTCCATTTTGCATACTGTTTAATTTCTGCAGCCAAAGAGATCTGGCTAAATCTCTGCCACTTGGGAAAATCAATGATGGCATGTAATGATAGTTACATTGATCCAAGTAGAAACTTTACTTCTAAACAGAGAGCACGTTTAATGAAGCAGCACCAGTAATTAATCATGTATGTTGAGACATGATGATATGACTTGTAACTACACTTTGTCAACTTCTAAGCATTTGGAGTATGACACAGAAAAGTAAATCACCTGAATAAACAAATCCAACTTGTACAGCTGGGACTAGGCCAGTAAGTGCACAGCAAAAATAACTCTCACGAATATGATTATGACAAAGGGTTAACAAAAATATGTTTCCTTCCACAGCAATGTGCTATTTAGACTTGCCCTTAGTGGCAAAGGGGGGGGAAGTGGTGGTCGAATTACAAATTTCTTTTAAAAAAATGACCTAATCATACTGGTTCAGATTCTCATACAGGCACACACTCTCACTCAGTTTCTCACCTACAAGAATAAAATCTTTTCTCAGTTGACCACACTTTTCACATCATTACCCGTATTCCAGCTCAGAAGTGACAATTATGCCTATAGTGATCACTTTCTCTCCCACATGTCATACACCAGTATTTGGCACTTTTTACTACATGCTTTTCTGGCTCTAGGCATCCCCACCCCTGCAGTCTCTGTAAATGTTTCCAAGCATTGACCAAATGCTAAAAAAATATTAGAATTACTTCTGTTCAGGCATGGAAGAAGACACTAATGCTGTCTGGGAACACTGATTTGTCCACTTGTTCTAAGTCGCACAGTAAATTCAGATCTTAAAGAATCTTTTCAACTTTTTGGGTATGCTTCACTAGCAAAAAAGCTTTGCTGAGATTGACTACTTAATATTTCTTCTGCTACACAGCAGGTTCTTAAATATACTGCTGTTTATCATTGCTAATATATATATTTTAAAGAATGCAAGCATCATTATTCTAGAAGCCTAAACACCTTAGAGTTAAGGCCTTAGAGGCCGTAGAGTATTCTCATAGCCTATAGACACAAGATGTCTCACCAATTTTACTTAGAGTTTTAATTGGCAATAAGTAAAATAATTGCTGAACGTACACAAATTAATGTGCACATCTCTAAATCTGTCCTGGGTCAAAACAAGCCTTCAAACTCAAAGTTTTTGTATAGAAATCATTAAGTTTTTTAAAAGAAACTACTAAGTTTCTTTGTAGAAACCACCAAATTACACTGACAAAATAAGCCCTTTTTTTTGGAAAAATTGTGTGCAAATTTGAAGCAGTAGAGGGTACGCAGTAGTTAAGCTAGAACCTATGGTAAAAATAAATCCAGTTGGGCCCCACACCTCACATACTTTTATAAAGCCCTTTTCATTTTCAAATTTGGTTTACATAATTTGTGGCCAGGCAATGACTATTTGACCTAGCTGCAAGATATTTCAGTAATCTGTATGTATCTGTTAATCACTGCTTTCCCCTCTTCAGTCTCTACCTCAAAAATGGCTCATTTCTAATGATTTGATTTACAGAGCAGCACTGCACCCTTTATATTAGGGTATACAAATTATCATCAGACTGGCACAGCAGTTTAGCAGCTTGGTAGATAGTTTGAGAAGGTAAAACCAAACATAATAGAGCTTGATCCATTCCCACTTTCTCAAGTCAGTTTATGACTTGCACAGGAGAAAGCTGAAAGAAAAAGAAAATAAGTACTGCAGAATTTTCTAGATATATTAATTTTGATGGAAGACATGGCTACATCACTCACTGTTTTTGAAATCTCAGCTATTTCATACAAGAGGCTATGCTCACTGCCTTTATGAGAAAATAATGCACAGTAATCTCTAGCAGAATATTTTTTTTCTTTTTCTCAACATGTGAAGCAGACTTACACAAACTTACAGTTTTGTAAGAACAATCTTTTAAAGGACTGACATACAAATTAACAAAACAGCAACTTCCAAAGAAGCCCTGGACTCGGCGATATTTTTCACATTCATGGCAGTGATGAATTCAAGTGTGATAGTTGCAAATTCCAGTCACAGTTGATGGAAGCAATGTCTGTTTAGAAACAGCTAATAATTTGGTTCCATGCATAGGATAAAAAGCATCAGAAATTGCTAGAGCTGCATTAGCCAGGCAGATTGCCCACCTGCAGTGCCTTACTGAGATGTTTCCAAGCAGATCTGCAGAATTCCCTCTGGCACAACTGTCAGTCACAGGGTTTGTCAATGGGAAGTGGAAGCCCAGCTCAGAATGCAGAGGATACTTCAAAATTGCTGAGAGATTTCTTTACACTTTCAGACAAGCTCTTTCAAGGCAGTTCGTTCTACCTGCTAGGTAGAATGGGGAGGGAATGGGGGAAGCCTTCTGTTTCAAACAACTCTATGGGTTTGTTTTTGTTACAGTTCTTTATTTAACTGCATTTTGCAGAAAGAGTGAAGTCTTCCAACTTATGACAGCAAAACTGGAGATTCAGACCATTATCTCCTTATTTTTCTCCTATACAAACCAAATATTGTTTTGTATGCTTAGGATAAGGGTTTTCTGAATAAGAAAAGAATTTACAGCTTGTAAAGAAAAATGTATATAACTACATACATATATCTATATACATTAAAAAAAATACTGTCTCAAACCAAAATTTACTGTGCTTTCAGACCTCTTCTGGCAGAATACATAAGCAGAAACCCAGGAATTTTCTTGAACAGAGAGACTACTGGATAAATGCTATGTCTTCTACAGGAAAATCTACAGCTCTTATCATTGCTGCCATTTGCACTTTTTTGGTTGTTCGGGTTTTTTTCAGTCTATTCAATTAAGTCATTGTTTGTTACATGAATAAATCCAAAGTCTGGAATGCTTTAGACATTACTTTTGTTTCTTCTAACACTGTATGAGAAGAGGCTCCTTTAAAGGTTTTGTTTCAGAAATAGCACATGCTAGAATGGGAAAGGAATGCTCTGCCTTCTGTCACTGCAACAACCTATGCATTTCTGTATACAAATGCATCATCATGGAATGCGAGTACTTATCAAAAGGATTCACAAAAGAAAGGCAGATAGATTGCAGTTTTAAAATATTTTAAAAACTAAAAATTGAACTTCTCTCTCTCGTAACTCAAAAGACTGCAGTGGAATTTCACCAAAGATGAGTCTGATTCTGTGTGACTTAATTACAAAATGTTTTATGTTTATACACATTCATTTCTTTTCTGCAAATCTGCTAACAACCTGATTTATAGTTGTGCTCTTCAGACTTAATGTCTTACCCTTCTGGAATCACAGTATGTTAATACGAGTGATTTTATTTACCCATAAATTAGACACTTTTTTTGTGGCTCATACTAATAGAAGCTGCGTCAGCTAAGGTTCATAAAAAGATTCCTTACCATATTCTGCCAGTTTGGTTTTAGTTATGCTGTGCAGAGTAAGAGAAAATATTAACAAGGTCTAAAAAATGATGCAAAAGATGCTTAAGCAGTGATTTCCATTCCTCCTAACTCAGACTCTACCAGACACCCTCCTCATAGGCATGAGCAATAAAAGCATTTAGTTTTGTTTAGGTTAGAAAACCATGAACAAGGGATGGTTCACTACCGACAGTGCTTAGTGATTGTAAAGTTAGGAGTCTTTAAAAGAAAAAACAGGTTCAGCTATTCAGTTGAGATAAAAGGAAGGAAATCTACTGGGCCTGGGCTTACACTGAAGAAACCTTAGACTTTGGCGTTATTAAGACCTCTGTGCACAGTTGCAAAATAGTTCAAGAGCAGTACTTCTTGCAGCAAAGGAGTGGAATTAGAAGCACTGACAGCAGAAGGAGCAGCTCTTGAGTTCAAAACCCCTTTTTGCCTCCTCCATCCACTTCCTGAATTAGTGGGGAAAAACACCACTAACCTACTTCATGAAAAATGCACTTTGAGCTAAATGTTTTCTTCACATATAGAAGAGAAATCTTGGGTAGAAAACGCAAATCTCTCATGACTCACTTTTCACCAAGAGTCAAATTAATTCTGCGGGGGAAGGAAAAACCATAAGGGCTGAAGAAGGGATATACACTACTTTCCTGTCTGTCACTGCTGTCAACAAGTTTTGTCACTGCAGCCAAGCAGTTCCACAGAGAGGTATAGCCACTTTTGATGAAAGACATTCAGTGACCTCATGGAATGGACCCATCACAGGATATATTTTTCCTCTTGTTTTCCTTTCTCTTTGGTTTATCATTCATTATCTTTTGGAAAGATTCATTCCAACAGCTTCCTCTGAGCAGCTTGCTGTTCTCATAGCTGAATTCTTTGTATCACGTAGGCAAAAGGGATAAAATTTTCAGCTCTTATTAATCATGGCACAGATTTTGGGGTAACTACACCAATTTATACAAGCTGTCCATCTACTTCTCAGGGATTCAACTCATAAGTCAGTAATCTAAGCAAATCAGATCACAGTTACAGTTCTTTCTTAGTTATTAGAGTATAAAATGACTAAAGATAAAAAATAACCTATAAAGCACCCCCAAAGATGTAAAATAGCAATAAAACATATTCCCTGTTTATCCCTCTTCATAAACCCAGAACTTTTTGAGAAAGGAGAAGGTAGGATTCACCACTGTTACTACTGCAGATGTATTAGCATGTACAGCATAGTCAACATTTACAGCACTTTATGCAAAAGTGCTACTAACACCAATAATAAATTGCATTTGTAAGCTTTGGATCACTCTGGAAGTTAACATAAATTTATCTATATTACTGGTGTGTATAGAGACACTAAAGATTTTCAGAAGAAATACTATTTTCTACTGCATCCTCTAAAGCTGAAATGACATTTATTCAATTTAATGAAATTTACCATTATATTAGAACAGCTGTGGGAAAAAAAACCTATATTTGGGTATCATGCTGTATAAATATATGCATCCAGACATATGTATGTGCATGCATAACCTGCAAAGACATATACTTCTACAAATTTACCTACAAATTCTCACTTACATACACATTTGTAATAAATGCAAATTTTCATATTCATCCTCTGGTATGCTAACCAAAGTCAGTCTGCATGACCATTACGGGCTAGACACCAGTTTTGAATGCCACATTTCAGAAGGCCCACATTTGAATACAGGCTGATAGAAGATATCTGGGGGTTAATAACCATTCCTGTCATTACTCAGCTCTATGGCTCCATTTTGTACACCAAAGAGCAAAAATCAGAAACATTTCAAGGGAAGGGTAACTCAGAGAAAATCTCTTACGTTGCAGAAGCATTCACAAAAGATGCAGCTACATGCAGAAAAAGACGAAGACATCGTTTTACACTCACATGCAAAATACTTCTTAGAACTTTACTTTGAAATTCCTTTGAATAGGCCTTCTTTCTGTGATGATGAAAAGAGAACCAACTTAGGCTAATTTCTAACAGCTGAATCTGTGAAAAGCATCAAATTACTTGGGTTGGAATGGACCTTTAAAGATCATCCAGTTCCAATCCCCTGCCAAGTGTAGCCTTCCAGCAGATCAGGTTGCTCAAAGCTCCATCCAACCTGGCCTTGAATGCTTCAAGGGATGATGTATCTACAAGTTCTCTGGGCAATCTGATCCATATTCTCACTATCCTAATCACAAAGAATTTCTTCCTTGCATCTCATCTAAATTTACCTTCTTTCAGTTCAAAACCTTCACCACTTGTCCTGTCACTACAGACCCTGGTAAAATGTTTAATGCTAACTTTTTTATATAATCCCTCTTTATATACAGGAAGGCTGCAATAAGGTCTCCCTTGAGCCTTCTCCAGGCTGAACAAACCCACTGTTCTCAGATCTTCTTCACAGGAGACTTTCCAGCCCACTTGTCTTTTTTTTTCACCTTCTTCTGAACCCATTCGAATTAGTCCATGTCTTTCTTGTGCTGGGGGCCCCAGAGCTGGATGTAGATTTTACTCAACCCATCTATAACTTTCATCAGTGACAAACAAAAATTTCACTTATCATTTTACCTATTTCCCATAAAATTAAAGGATTTAGCAATAGGGTTTCCCTGAGTAATATCCAAATCTATTTTAATAACTATGCTGAATGCAAGCCACAACATGCAAGAGATTATTGAAGCCAGCTTATCAGATAAAATTCAGAGTCAAATCCTGAGCTTAATGGAGTGACATGGAAATTACAAGCAGCTCCATTACATTGCAGTGTGCCAGTAGTGGTAATACAGTTTTGAAAACTCTCCAGACCATTAGAAAATTTCATTGAATCCCATCAATTACTGCACACACATTTTAACATTTATCTTCACCCAGGTTTTGAACTATGGNGGGAGCCTGTCAAAAAAAGAGTTGTTGGGGAGGACAATGAATGTTGAGTGCAAATTTTGTTTGGAACCTTTAAAGCATGTTGTTTGTAGTATACAACGTGTGTGCACAATACAAATCTCATACATTTTTTTCCTCAGTGACAATAAAAAGCGCAGTTTATTATAAACTGACCTAAAAATTAAAAAAAAAAAAAAAAAATTCATAATCCTTTAATGGTATAATTCCTGTAAATGGTAACTTAAGTCCCAACAGAAAAACCCTTGAGCTAACTGCAATACGCCATAGAGTTAAATTTAGTAGGATAACGGAGAGCTACTCATACCAATAAATAGTTCATACAAACTTAGCAAGAAGAGCTTCCACAGTGTCACAATAATAAGAAAGGAAAACAAATCTAATTACCATATAGGAATTACGATAGAAAATGGCTTGGTAAGCTCTGACTGAGGAAAACTGACCATCTCCAAATGAGCAAATATAAGTTTGCAATTTATTAATATATTTGTGAAGTCATTAAAAATTATCAGCCATCATGGGAGTTGTATCATACATAAACCAATGTAGAATTACTCAGGACAGTGACAAAAAGGAAGACATTTTGCTTCAAATTATTTCTGTTAATTTTATATGACTTCTAGACCTACCCTTTCTGAGCATTCTCATTTTCACAATACATGACTTCCCATGGCAGGGGAGAGTAATTTTACAAAATCAGAAGCTTATTTTTGTTAGTCCTGGAGAGGGAGAATCAATTTAACAGTTATATATGTTTATTTACATGGAAATGAAAAATAGTTTTTGCAATATTCTGGACAATCATATTTGTGCAGCAATTGAAGTGTGAAGTTTAGTCATGCTCCAAACAAAAACGCATGGAAAATTTTCAAGATCTAGTTTCTGGAAATAGCCATTCCCCTTGACTCAGTAAAATTACTGAAAAATAATGTTGTGAGAAGAGCTAGCAAGATATTGCATACAGCTGGTTATGAAGCAAGAAGTTGTCATAAAGATTTCCATAGATTTCAATGAGATAATAAGTTTGAACAAAGAGAGCAAAACTAACAGGTCTAAGAACAGTGCTTCTAGTGCCTCACAAGGTGAGGAGAGCTCCTGAAGGGGGCTTCCAGGAGACACTGCTATGTCCTGCATAACAGATCTGTGCATGGGCAGTGGGCAGGTTGTCTATGTATGCAGAGTACATAGAGATAGCCAAAATTCACACCTAGACTATCAGTTGAACTGTCTCTATAACAATGAAGCGAAAAAGGCACTTCTGAAGTGCACTTTGATATTCCCCTGTGACACACACTGAACTCCAGAAAAGCTTTCTCAATACTAACTGCGTAAGGAGCCAGAACATTTATCTTCATTACAAATGACCAAATGACAAGAATTTGGAGCTGGTCAGAATAATCCAGTGCAGTTTTATACAAAGACATAAATCTCAGATTTACAAAATACTCAGGAAGAATTTGGTTACCACAAGCACGCATATAATGACAGGAGTTATGATAGAGAATTGTCAAAGCAAAACAAGTATGCCCTGACCTAAAAAGTACCTTGAAAGTGGTTAGGCAAGACCTAATGTCTGTGGTACCCATCCGTTTACATGTTCCTAGAATACTTAAGTTGTATGACATTACCTTTCTCCCTGGAAAACTGTCCCCCAGACTTTAGCTTCATATCATACACACATCATCATTCCCTGAGGCTATAGTCACAGTCACATTCATTAAGATCACTTTAACTTCAGAAAGCTTACTTCCTAGGTCCCTCTAGAAGATGTCTCTGAGGCTGTTTATATCAAGCCTCAAGCTTACATGCATTATCTGACTCAGTGGGATTCTGTGTCTATCAAAAGAACCCGTGGAGACAAGTCTCCTTACAATTAGCCTTCATAAATATTGCCTTCAAGTGCACACTTCACAATTTCAACAAAGAAAGGTTACATGCTGTAAATTTATATCTATGTTTTCTAGCACTAACTTTCCCATCTTAACCAGCCCACAAAACTTTTCTCACTTTATATTTGAGAATATATCATAATTATCTTCATATACAGTAAAAGTATTCTATAGTTTCAAAACAAACAATTTCTTAAAGTGATTTCTTCTAGGAATAACTAGTTCAAAGCATGGCAAAGGAATGACTGTTCTTGACACACTTAAAAAAATCCAACACAGAAGCTCATTAAAAATACTACTTACTGACCCTTTGCCTAAAGCTCAGAAACAATGTTGTTATGTTCAAATACCTCTGAGGCTGAACAGGTACAAAGAGCCACTTGAGTAACACTGAAATTCAGAAAGCAAAAATGTTTAAAGCTAAGAAGGTAATCAGGGAAGGATGCTAAATCAAAATTAAATAAAATAAAAATAAACTATTCCTACAGATAATGACAAAGCCTGAAGGCATAAATAATTGAGAATGGAAATAACAAGGAAGTTGTGTGTTTGAGCCTAGATAATAGATGAGATACCAGAAGTATCTTTAAAAACAGCCTAAACTTAATTTATACTTATGCATTTGGGAACGTAAAGTCTTAGAAGTCCAAGATGCAATAACATCAGAATTGAAAAGAAAATAATAAATGAATCTGTAGTCAGAAACAATTAATTCTCCACATAGATCAGATGCAGGAAGTGTCTAACAAGAAAAGAATATATAAAAATAAAAATTCCTCCAAAAAGCAAATCTGTTTAGTTACAATGCAGAATGCTGGAGACATTTTAGGTATAGCTGAACTGCATCACAAGACAGTGGAGCTGTGAACAGGTACACATGCAACTCTGTGTGATGCTGCATGGGTAACATCATCCTTGAGAACCTCTCTCATTAACACTGAATCCATAAAGCTGGCATTTGCCTGTTACCCTGGCTTCAGCCATCACTGACACCACCTGGCCACTGCTAAGGAAGGAGGTGGGGTGCAGTAGCCACCTACCAGGCTTTAGTGCCATGTCACATGTCATAGGCAGATACATCCATGTGTACACACGAGTTCTCTAGTTACATAAAAATCCTCCTGTGTTATTACACTGACTTATGTTTCATGGTTATGGTGACTCTACAAATGACAGCATTGTAAGTCTTAAGAGAGACGGTAGACATTTGGAGTAATTCAGTAATGAAAGTAACAAAATGAGGCCGCTTAAGCTCTTGCCAATCAGCAATGGTAATCCCTTCTATTTCTAAAGTATCTCTGAAGTTTTCTGGGCTCTCCAAGAGACATTGACAGTACTTCCAGTAGTGAACAACTTACACAAAAGTTTTTGAGTGTTTTTACAAATTCCTACCAAAATAATGCACCTCCATTTGATCTCTACTCAACATCTAAGTTAATCTTCTGTATTTCTTGGTAAAAAGGTACAAGTACACACAAGAGTTCATCTCTGTTACGACTCAAACAGTAGTGCAAATTGGGCCATAGTACATCTTCATAGCCTATTTAAGTAAGAATAGTTCTTCCTCAACTTAGGCATCTTGTGGAGCAGATTTCTTTCTCTTTGAGGTCCTTGAGAGCCATTTATCAACAGCTAGCCACAGATGCAAACCTTTCAGAGTCTTCAGATCTCTCATGTGGAAGATTTCATCACATGTTCTCTAGGCTGCTGCATATGGGCTGAATACAAGATAGCTAGCTAGTGAAGGAGAAAAATTACTTCTTAGCAATGAAGGCTCTGAGGACACGGTTGGAAAATTTGATAGACTGGATTAAGTTTTACTTTTTTCAAGGGCAAAACACATTTCTAGCATATTGTTAAATGTACAGCCATTCCTCTTATTTCTTGTCAAATACTTGTGGTACCATTAGGAGTTATAGGCAAAGAACACTTGCCTCATTTTCTCTTTCTTGAGGACTCTCACAAGGCAAGTGCAATGACCAAAACATAAGCTTCAGTTTGACACACATTCCATTTTGCCTACAATAGCCTCTCTGAAAAGCTACCATAATTTCTGTGACAAGGAGTGCTCTCTGTGAAGAACTAATTCTACTCTATAGCATCTTATTGTCATGGAAAATAGTTTTATGCTATCATGCAAATATTTTCAGATTTTCCATTATCCTGCTTTTTTCCATGCAGCATAGAAATGTAAATATTGAAATATCGTGCAAGCAAAACCATGATGAACACTGATGGCTTCCAAGGTGAGGGAAGAGAAGTATATTTAAAAATAATGACTTAAGCTTCTTTCCTTAACAATAAAAATAGATTGGTTTATCTCCAGGATATTTATAAAAATTGGAAGCTTTAGAAATTCATGACACACAGGGATAAATCAGTCTATTACAGATTTCTAACCCATGTAACTCATGCATCATTTTTCAGAAGGGAATTTCAATTAAAGTGAAGTAAGAATGTTTTACTTACTGTAGCTAATTCATCAAATTTCCCAAAGAGTTCATTCAGCAGCTTCACCAGCTCTTGGGCAGTACATTGTGATGCCAGACTAGTGAATCCCACAATGTCTGCAAACAAAATGCTGTAAAAAGGAAAAGAACATGGAGATATCAGTAGAGAATGCATCTTCAAATTGTTATTATCCTCTTTTATAGCTGAAATGTCATCCAAAACACAAACGAGCTCTAAAATGCTACATTTATGTAATGCCTGTATACATACATGGTGTTGATACAGCAAAGCATCTCATGCATGAGATTTCCCTGCGAGTACTGCAGGAATGCAGTGAACAATTGCTTCTCCTCTTTACAGCTGGAATTGTCTCAGCTTGATTGGTTTTAAAGACAGTTCTTGGACCAGTAGGTTTCTACAGCCAAATTGATAAAGCCTGCATAAGGTTTACTAAACACTGAAAGAAAGGAGTTAATTACTTGTACATTGTAGCTCCCTGTGAGAAGTCAGCATTCACGGTGAAGGTCAGCCTTCTTTGTGCTGTGCTGCGTGACTCAAGTAAGTGTACAGCATCCATCAGCATTAGCGAAGTTTCAGTGTCATAGAATTACAACCTGCCTTAAAAATCCCTACCCATCTTTGATGAAAAAAGCATAGACATGACTATGGCAGAAAGAGTAAAAAATCTTGTGTGGATCCTGAAACTCAAGAGAGTATGAAGGCATGATCCTTCTAATTATTTAGATTCTTTCATCTGTTGGCAAAGAGGTGGCAAGAGCCTACTGCAGGAACATAATGCCTTTATCGACAACACTCAGACTACAAATGTCAAACAAATCTTTATTTATACAAATGCTAACAAACAGTCCCATGCTACATGGCCAAGGTATACTTGTCATGGTGTAAAACTTAGATTACTCCTAACTGTAACCTTCACTGTACATAAAACAGCAGCTGCTAGAAAAGCAGGACTAACAAGCCTACTGCTCCCCATTGAACTAAACTAAGTCTAAACTTTCCCAATAGGCTGCAAAAAAGAGAAAACAGAGCTCTTAGCTCCTGCTATAGAATTTCATTTAACCCTGTTGCTAAAAACTCTTGTTCACCAGAGCAGGTTAGGTGAGGTATCCCAGCCCAAAATCAACTCATCCAAAGATTAACAACGTTAATCTATGTTGCTATGTTTATCCTTGGGGCAGTTTCCCCAAATTCTCCTCCTTTGAGTATGCTTTATGACAATATTGCTCAAGATGGTCCCAGTTCAGGACAAAATAGCTATTCCATTCCTATCTTGTTTAAACACAACAAAAAAGTTTCTGAGGATAAAAGCATTCATAATTTGGTTCTGTCTCTGCTATCATGAATGTGAACCACCCAAGTAATGAGCACGGTAAAGGCATTAAAAGAGTGCTAGTAAAACGCTCTGTGTATTTAGCTGCGGGGATCTATTTATTCAGTTAATTCTGGATAATTCTGTTAATGCTAGTTATTTGACAGACCAGTGTTAGCCCTCCTGGAAATTCATCAACTCATACCAAATCATCCTACTAAATTCCTTGAAAATGTCCTTAAATATGAATCAAGGTCTTTCATACAGTTTGCTTATGATCCATTTGCATTATAACCTAAATTCACATCAGAATTCACGCAATCAAAAAAGAAACACAGGACAAACAATGACAATTGTTACAATCCACCAGGTCACATAATTTCCAGGATTTAGATACACTTATATGGAGAGGAAATGTAAATTGCAATTTATAATAAGAGCTTCTGCTAGCCTTTCTGCCATTTTACATTCTATATTTTACACATTACTTGTCCTACATTTTGATTTTTTTCACTTTTCCTTTTTATAACTTTAAATACGGCACAACTTTCTTTGTCTAACCAGTTCAGCAATGACAACAGTATCCTCTGCAGTACCAATAATGTCCACTTGAAAAGTATTAGCATTTGCGGTGGGGGATTAGGCCCTTAAGGTAAGAATAATGTTAGCTGTTTATAAAGTTTCTAATAATGGAAAACTTACACATGCAAACATCTAGTGTTTGTGGAGACTATGTAACAATGGCTTAACAGAGCAACTGTTACATTGCCTACACTTAGGCACAGAGCAACGGAATTGCATTAATGCATACTTATTCAGTTAAAAGGAAAGGATTTGTCAGCAAGGATGTTAGGAAACAACCAGGGGGTAAGCAGGGGATTTTCCGAATCAAAATGCAACTAGGACTAAAAACCTACTGCTTCCACAATCAGTTGCCACTCAGGAGTACCAGTGTTGGGGAGGGAGACCCTCTCTTGCTGTGATATTCTAAAAAATACTTGTGATGGACTGTATCAAGGACCTTGCAGATGATATCATTTGGTGTTCCAGATGGTCCATTGGTACGCAGATGAAATTACCCCATAGTAGAAAGCCACTAGTTTTGTAATGTAGGACTTGCCCTTGGTGAAGCCATGCTGGCTGTCTTGAATCACCTCCCCTGTCCTCCATGGGCCTCACCATAACTTCTAGGAGAATCTGCTCCACGATCTTTCCAGGCACAGAGATGAGGCTGACAGGTTGGTACCTCCCAGTATCCTCTGTTCCACCCTTTTGAAAATGGATGCGATGTTTGCCTTCTTCCTGCCACCAGGGAGTTTGCCTTACTGTCATGACTTCTTAAATATCATGTAGAGTGGCTTGACAGTTACATCATACATCATGATAGGCATCATGATCAAAATTTAAAAGTTTTGAGTTCTGCTACTTTTTAGAAGACAGGACAGATCAGGAATATTATCATATAAATAGCTGCAGACTGTGCTCTGGCCTCAGATAGGATCACAACAATGTCTAAATGGCTACAAGGAATTTTTCTGCTGTAGCTTGGAATCAGGCAGTGTGTTACCTGAAATTAATATCTCTTCTTAGAAAGCAGTCAGTTTTCACACTTGTAAAAACTAGGCTAAATTAAATTGCTCTACCAGAGGCTCAAAAAATTGGTAGCAGTTCAATGTTCAATTTCTGTTTATCTCTTTTATTATAGAGCAGTGAGAAGTTGACAGTCAATGTATTCAGTAAACCATATCCTCATCCATACCGCTGTTGCAACAGTTTTATTCACTGCAGTGCAAAAAGCTCATTGCAGTACACAGGCATGTAATCTGTACAACTCTGTAGAGCCAGAAGAGTGGTAAGAAAATGAAATATTACTTCTAAATTACTTAACATAATTTTAGGAAAGAGCTGTCTATTCTATGTTGCAAGCCATACACCTGAACATCAGGGAAAAGTTGTTTTGTTGGGAAGTCTTCACATGTTGGTTGACATCTGGTCCTCACATCCTTCACTGGCTCTTTGGCTAGGGTTATTCCAGCAAGATAACACCTATAATGTATTGAAATGGCTCTAGAACTGTATATTGAAGGAATGTGAAGAGTTCAGGCTTTCAGCCTTCCTCCACACTTATGACACTTTGAGTAAAGTTCCATAATAGACCTTCACCAAATCAGCAACTTGTATGTGTCTTTGATTTGCTTCAGTATTTAGGAAAAGGTTTTTTCCTCACAAACTAATGAAGTTTCCACATCCCTTTCAGATCTGTTTGATGGTGCAGAAGTCATCTATTCAGTGCCCTTTATGGGCTGTATTCACCGATGTCTTTAGAACAGTCCCAAATAAATTAAATTTGTCCCTCCTTGACACAGAAATCTTCAACTCATGTTTAAGGAATTCAATTCCTTGTATTGCAAAGAGAAAAATAAAATTCTGTGCACTATGATGGAGGTCTGAAGTGATTTCCAACTGCAGAAACTTAAAGTAAATGAAATCCTCTTTTTACTGCAGATCTGGGAAGAGCTCAATAAAGTGTGACACAATACTTGGGGCTTTGCCCTCAACAAGGAGAGGTATGTTTCCATTCCCTTTCAGAGCTGCAGTCAGTCACTCAATAACTATTTGATAGTTGGTAGAATATTTACCAGCTAATTGATAAACTGGGGCTGTTGCCATGCTGTATCTGAAATATGTCAGTATATGTATATTCCCACTCCACCATTCACATTTTTAATTTTTGCAAATATATATCTATGTCTATATCATATATATCTACATCTATATCTATCTTTCCACTGTAATGTATGTCCCTATTTTTTTTTCCTGTGAGAAGATAAAGAAGGAAAATGTATCGATCCCTTATTTTTCACAAGTAAGATCCAGTGTTTGAAGACAGGGTTATTTTTCAGACAGCTATTTAGAAGATTGAAACAGATGGATTTTGTAGCTGGTTAGATTTTTTTTGTTGTTGTTGTTGGGGTTTTGGTTTTATTTTTTTTGTAATAGGTGAGGAATGGAAAAATCATTCCATTTATGGATTGCATGCCTACCTCCTCCAGCCAATCCTTTATGGAGAAAATGTTTTTGCTATTTGTTGGCAGAAAAAGAAAGGATTGCAATAGGAAAGATAAAAGCACAGTTCTACTTTCCACTATGCAACTTTGGTGTTAAAAACTCCAGGAATTCAAAACAATAGAGGTTTGTTTGGTTGAATTTTTAATAGTGGTGTTCTACAGAACTGCTTGGTGGGAAGCGGGTAAATCATGAGAATTTGGGAATGGTTTCTTAGGTGTGCTCTGAGCTGTCACTACTCAAAGGAAAACAACCACGATAGATTTTCTTAAAAAGGTAAAGCACACGCTTATTATTGGTGTTGACCTCCAGGAGCATTTCCTCGAGGGATGCCAAAGTGCTGTCAGGTACCTGAGGGAGTTCCCCTGCATTGTACAAGTCTGCAGAATCACACAGATCCTGGGGTGAAACTATGGTCTACAGGGACATGCTTGCAATGGCCTGCTGGGTATTTACTGGGATGCTATGCATCTTGCTTCCCCCACTTCCCGATCTTCTTTTTTAATACAATATTCACATTACTGTACTTCTTCAAGAAGAGAGGGTGAGGTCTCCTGTTCTCAGTTCTCTTCCCTGAGGATTTTTCCTTTGACATTCAGATGAGACCATTTTTCATTGCCCCCACTGGCTTCAAAGTCAGAGAATGAATTCACCTCTCCAGAAAGGGTATTCAAATTCAAAAACTTTTATGATCTCAACATCAAAGCAGTGAGTAAGCCACAGCAGCTTTAAGTGGTTATGTGAAACACCATTTCATGTAGAAAAAAAAAGAGGCTACTCCTGAGGTTACAGTTCAAAAAGATCTCAGTGCAAAAGAGGACTCAGAAGGATTACAATTAATGAGTACAGTTGCAAAGCAATGGCATTAAAGACTACCCACACTGAAACCTGTGCAGAGACTTATGACTCATACAAGGTATAAATGTACTTGTCAGGATATAATTATTGTTAGTTTGCCTTGAACATGAATATAAGTGCAACCAATAGTAGCAAACATGTACTTCAGAGCATTATGACAGCATAACTAGACACAATTTTATAACTATACATGCAATGTGTTCACCAAAGGGATAAAGATAGCAGAAGGTACCCAAGCAATAAAAATCTGTCAGGCAGCACACAAGATAAGCACAAGTAACTCCAAATAGACAGTACACCATCCAAAGATGGAAGACTGACAAGGAAATGAAAAAAAAAAAAAGGGAGGGAGAGCAAAAGCATAAAAAATTGAGGCACAACACAAACAAGGAAAAGTGGAGAAGGAAGAAGACAACCCACTTCAAGCTTGAATTCTCTCCTTCAGGAGCTCTAACATCTGACTTTGACAATTGAGAATGATCAAAATTGTAGCCAACAATATCTGAACTCCAAATGAAGGAACTTATCAGTGAATGAAGGACACATGCCACATGAATACATGGTGCAAGTCCAGGAATCTCTACAGAATCACTTATTAAATCTACACCTTGCTTAGGGCAAGGGTGATGCCAAGTAAACCCATTTGACACTCTGGCACGTTTTGGGGGGGGGAGGGAGAAGCAGGGGGAAAACAGCAAATGACAAAGCACTTTAGCATCACTTGCCTTTGCACAACAGCATGTTACTAAGCAAGAGAAAGAAGCTGAATTGAGCCTCAGTCAATAGCCTCTGTGGAGGAATGCTCATGATGGTGATAGATGCTTTTTCAAGTTTACATCACATCTGTATTTCCATGCTATTATCCAGAAAATCTATTGCATTAAAAGTAATTAATCTTCCTTACTATAAGGAAAATATAAATATGCAAAATAAATACTATCTATTCAAAGCTTAGTACTCTACAAAAAGAATGAGTTATCATTTGAAAAATGCTGTCTGCCTCCCAAGCACTATTTAAGGTGTTTACTGATTCACTGTTATCTCCTGAGAAGACTAGGAAGTCTTTCCAGTGGGCTCATTCACTTCCTCTGCATAAATGACAAATCTTCACAAATCAAAACTAGTTGGGTTCTTTTCTCAAAGACCTGACTGTAATTGCACATCACTGAATTTTTACTAAATATGCTCTGCTTTAAATTAATTAATGGGCTAAATCAATCCTACCTAACATTGTCATGCCTTTGAATATAAATCTTGTGAAAAATCCTCTCGGGGGGCTTCAGAAAATCTTCCTTCATTTCCATTGCAACATTCCTGGGCAAAAGACTCATCAAGAGACGTTCCTAAAAGGAAACATAAAGAACATCAGTTTTTTGGTGTAGTGTATGACTATAATTCACAAATTTTAAACTAGAAAACTAAACAAACTTTCCCTAATCAAGTTTGTTTCCTGAGAATTTCTGCAGCATAAATAATATGAGCCATTTTCTCTCAAGCACTTGCAACCTGTGTGGGTGACTTTTTAAAAACTTCTGCACTGAAAAAAAAAAAAAATTCCAAAATGCTATGCAAAAAGGGAAGAGACCGCTTCAATAGCAGGTAACTGTTCATATTTTTTATTAACATAAAATGCGAATTAAAACAATTTGCTTTATTGTTAGTAGCATTTATCTGTCTGGGAAAGACTTTTCAGGATAATTTACTATCCTTTTGTGCATCCTGTTTCTGAATCTAATGAAAGTGTTACATTACAAGGACTGTGACAGCTGGTTATTAAGCAGTGAGCATAGATGATAGATTTATCCACAATCTGAATCAGCAGAACAATAATAAAGGTACAGTTTGAACAGCATATTCCCTAGTGTGGCAGAGTGTGTTCCATTCCAGACATTGTCACATTGAGTTGATACATTCCATTCAATAGAGAAATGTATCAGCTCAAACTCTTGGATAAACACATCTATTCTTGCTATAACCAGGGATATTTTTAGCATGGGTAACCGATCTGCATAAAAAAGATCCCTAACATTTTGATCTCGTCAATATTGACAAGCCTATGTAGTTTTTCAGTGTAATCTGGAGCATTCACAGGTACAACCTGGAAAACTTGCAATGTGTGCTCTTGGGTGTTAAAAAGTGTTCTTAGACATCTACTTAAGTTTTATTTTCACACATAAAACACATGCCATTTAAAATGCAGTTACAAGCTTATCTATCAGACCTGATATCATCAGCCATGGCAGCAGTCTGAATGAACTAATACAACCACATGTGATGTGATTCAGGAATATCAGGTTTCAGAGAACACGGGGGAATGCTGGAACAAGGAAGATGCACACTTGTTAGCAGGAGATCAGATAGAGAATACTTAAGCAAATCAGACATACAGAGTCTGTGGGCCCTGATAGGAATCACCCACAAGCACTGACGGGGCTGCCAAATGCCATTGCAAGTCTGCTCTCAGTAATCTTTGATCAAATGTAATGAGCGGGAAAGATGCCTGAAGTCTGGAAGGAGGAAAATGTCAGTCCTTTCTTCATGATGGGCAAGAACAAGGACCCTGGGAACTACAGCCCAGTCAGATTCATGTAGAGTCCTGGAAAAGTGATAGAGCAGCCCATCCTGGAAACTAGGGTGACTGGAGGAGATGACCTCCCGAGCTCCTTTCCTACCTCAGCTATTTTGCCCTAATGGTAGCTGTGAGACATGATCAAACCACATCCTCCTTTCATTTTGATGATATTAAATAAATAAAGAACAACAGTTAACACACAGAAAGGTGCTTGTGTGAACACATTCACCAGACAAACCCACCAAATAATACTCAAGGGATTTCTAATTTTACAGTTTCTTCTCAAAGAAGACTCACTGGATATTTACGTCACCGAGAAATAATTTAAACTTTGCAGAACTGCTCCTGTACTTACTGTAGTCTAAAGTTCCTTCATATGTTTGTGGTGGTTCATGTGGACTTGAGGCCAAGGATCATTAACTAAAGCTATTTCCTATTGCCTCATACTTAGAATATGATGGAATTTAAAAAAAAAAAAGTTTATGCATATATCCAGTTCAGATTAACCACACTCTGATATTTCAGTATAAAACTATTAATTACTATAATTTTTATGTTAATTTAATTATGTTTATAGTTCTGCAGCAGAATTATATTTAGGTAACACAAAATCTGTGTTAAAATCCTAAAGTTTTGCCAATATTAGATCTCAAAAAGCCCTGTTGCCCACTGCTTGTGTCTTGCAGTTTTACAGTATTACTGTTTGAACTGAAATATGCTGAGGCTGTAAAATGAGCTGACCACCAGAACACAGAGAATCCATACGAGAGAGACATTTGGACTAATGGCTTAATTCTCTCCTGCTTAAGATAGTATAAACTCCAAAGAACGCTGGAATTTCATAAGCACTATGTTTTCTTTTATGATATCTAAATGTTCAATGCATCTTCTCTTCAAGTGAGCAAATGAAAAAATATCTTTGCCATTTTGCAGAAACGGATAAATAAATTCCAAAGCAGTTGCAGAGAAATAGTGGGGTTTCAGCTTCAGTTTCATAGAATGTCAAACAGACAACTAATCAGATGAATATTATACTGATAGATTCTTACAGAGACCAATGCTGACTGAAAAGTTCTTCTGTGGCCTGTAAACACAGTTACAATAAGAGATGTGAATAAAAAACTCAGGTAACTTCTGCAGTACATGGTAAAAGAGCACAGAATACAGGGGAGTAGTAACAATTGCTATTGTCAGAGTAGCAATGGAGAGCAACAGGATGCAGCACACAACAGCACTGAAATCTGCAGAGCTATTAAGAGTGGCTACAAATACTATGCTTCCCACATATGTTAGCTCAACTATTAGTAAATCTGAAGGAAGCTAGTTAAAATCCTGTATCAAATTGTAATGGCTTGCTTTTTTTCATTAGAGATGGGGAAAAAAAAAGATGGATTACTGAAGAAGAATTGTAGAATCTTACAAAGAGGGTTAGCAGCCTCAAACTCCTTTCAGACTTTCCTAAGACCAAGCAAGGAAAGACTCATTTATGGCTTTCTCAAAGAGTAGCCACTGCTGACCTTTCAGGCCAAGAAAGGAAGCAGCATCATGGCTGTAAAAATTGTCATTGGAGGAGACACTGGAAAATTTAAGAAGCAACCTCACAATGGAAAGTATCAAAGCACCAAAAATAAATGAAAGACAGTTTCTTGCTCAATTTTATTTCAGGCCACTTCTCATCTTGTCAAGCAAAATGTTATTGCCCGTCAGGTCAGCCTAAGGAATGTTGAAGGACCCAAAAGTTTGGAGTGGCAAGAGTGCATATCAAGTACAGCTGTTGGAAGGTTTGGGAAAGGACTCCGTCTATTTAGAAAGTGCTACCATAGTTGTACATTTGCTCCTTTGTAGCTAATCTGGTTATAAAAATAACCAGAAAACCAGACTGAAAGGAAAACTAGATGTACACAGCTACATAGTGCATTGAATGGAACAAGTGACAGCGCTGAAGCAAGGCTGGTCACATTTATAGTGAAATTCATGTCTGAGTGGCTGCTGCCTCTGACAGGGATGGGTGGTAGCAAAAAAAAATTGAAAGAGTGGGACAGGGAAAACTAATCAATTAACAAGAACTTTGACTAGACTAAAACACTCATGCTGCAGACCTCCCTGTTGATGGCAAATGATGTTGTATTGAGGTAGACTCAAAATATGGCATAGTCCAAAACACTGGACTATGGAGAGAAAGTATTTTCACATTTTCGCGAATCCACAATGCTGTTTAGGCTTACTACAGCTTTTTTCTACTCAGAATATGAAATCTTAGCCCTATGGTCAGCTTCTGATATTATAGGAGCTTGTACTCTCTTATTCTCATCCTGCAAATTTTCACTCAGCATTAACATGGCCTAAAGTGAAATACTGAAACAAAAGTTTCTTCTTAGAGATTGTAATAGTCTATCAATCATTTTGCAGTTCCAGCACAAATCCAACCAAGACACTAAAATGACAGATGAGGACCTAACTCTCCTTCTTTCGCAACATTTTTAATTGAAAAATTTTTCATTTTAAAATGCCAACCCTAGCCTGGGATTTAGAACATCAGCCTGATCTGCTTCTGACAAATGAGGATTTCTGCACCCTTAATGAAAACTTGTTTAATTGTGAAAAGGACACTTGATTTAGAAAAACATCCAGAGTTCTTTTTCCCATAACAATGAAGCCTAGCAAGAAATGACATGGAACAAACATTCATTCGGCTTCATGGCAAGTCAAAATGTGCACCAAGCCAATTAGGAATATTCAACAACTAGGACAACTATGCACACAACTAAGAAGTAAAATAGGCAAAGGCAGAGAAATATAAGAAGAGAATATTCCCCATTGTTAATTTCCAAGAAGACCCTATATAACTACTTGCTGTTAGGAACATTCTCCACCCTAATTGCAAACACAAGGTCCTGTACTGCAATTTTGAATCAAATCTGAGGAAATACTTTAACAGTCATGCAGCTATTCAAGACTTGGCTTGACAAAGCCACAGCTGACCAAATCTAGTGCTGCTGGTGGTTATGCTTTGAGGGGTTGTTTGGACTGGCCAATTTTGAGAGGTTCCTTCTAAGTATTGTGTACCAAGTGGGTCAACTGTACAAGGATAAGGAGTGGAGGGTGCCTATGGCTACCTGGAGAGGACTGAAGCCATCCTGACACCTTAGTACATGCAAATGTTGCTTCTAAAATAAGCAGGGGAGTTCAAGGCTTAGTATCCTCCAAGCAGTCATGCAATTCCTCTTTCCTGAGTGGGGAAGAGGAAAGAAGAAAGCAAACAAGAGACACTGCAGCAGCAAGTTTCCATCATCTATATGCTCTGCTCTGTTCCAGTCCTCTATTCAGCTTTCTCTACTTTGAAGGCTTCTCAGCACAAATGCCTCTCTTCTCTCTATTTCCAGCCTGGACAACCAAGGTCTGCTTTTATGAGAGTCCCCACTGCACATTCCAAATACATTTTTTTATACCTGTCTGCAAATGAAGATGCCCTTCCACTCCCATTTTGATAATCATCATCTTTCTTACTTTACTGTTTCTTCCATATACTTACGACTTTCTCAAAGTAGCTTTGAAATTTTCACCATGACTTTTAATCATTTAATGCAGCTCCCAAAACAGTATTATCCTGTCCAATATCTCATTCTATTCCTATAGTACAAAATTATTTATTTTGATATCTGCATGAGAAATGGCTGTAATACATATTCAAATTCCTTCAACCAGTTGTAAAACATTTATGAACCCCCCCTCTTCATCAGAAAAGGAGACTGAAATGCAGAAAAATGTCTGAAGTGTTCCCAGCTAGCACCTTCTTCTTTCTTTCCCAATGTCTGCTGGATGGGTTGCCTGGGTTGGATGACCCCTCTCAAATTTCTACACATAAACTGGATGTATTTGCTTTATCAAAAGAAATACTTTATCAAATGAAAATACTCTTGCCATTTTTTCTGAGATACAGAAGAGAAGCAGCTAGAAGCTGGAACATTGTTTCTAAAAATGAAGACTCATGTTTTTCTGGTTCTTTGATTCTCACTGCTCCTTGTCCCCTAATGCTACCGTAAAGGCACATCTAGTGGGATCCATTTTGAGAATGGTGTTACAGTCTGGACCCATTGAAGGGTCATGTGGAAAAATTTACTGCTTGGCATGCTTTTTTGGACCCATTAGAAGAGGACTGTAATGGATGCAACTCAGGCTCTTCTAGCTTTCCTCAATGGGTTACTTCTGAACTGCTGCTAACAGTCAGCCTGTTGGAACTGCTGCCTCACCCACCAGGGAGCCTGGGCCCTATGCCCAGCTTGGCAGAGAGCTCCGTCTTGTGGAGCTTGCTCAAAATGGGACTCAGAGGTTCCCAAACTCATGGTGGGGAAAGCAATAATTGTGGATGGCACTTGTCCTTTCTCAAAATCTGGCACTAATGTGCATCATTCAGCATTGACTGTACACCCATGCATGCTGCTTTTCACATATTCACTAGGACTTTAAAAGGAAGGAAAAAAAAAACAACCCACATAACAAGAAAAAGTTTGGCATCTTTGTTTCCTGTCTGATAAAATATGAATATTACTGTTTCTTATACTAACACTCCAGCAATGATGACTAACTGGAAAAGAGCTCACAAAATAAAAGACGATTTTGATAATCTACATTGTTTTTCACAATGCAAAACGTGAAATCTAATCCACCAATTTTTGCAGCCTTTCACAGAGCTTCTTTTGTTATTGCTACACTTAAATGAAAAGTGACTCCATATTTAAAGCCAATACTTTTTTCCTGAAGAAGATAAGAAGCAGATGTGCATATAAAATATTGATAAAACTGAAAGTCAACTCAACTATATAATTTTGAGATTCAACTTCTACATAGTCAGCTGTGACTATGAAGTAGATCTTAGATATTACCACATGCTACCTGATTATTCCTTTGTAAGTTCATTCCTGCATAATTTTAAAAGCTACTCCCTAGTGGGTTTATGGTCTCTGTCGTCCCTATATTACACAGTACAGCCATTTCAAGTTGCCAAAGGAAAGCAAAAAAACAGGAGAGAAGAGACTCATACAATGCATGGAAGAAAAGCTGCTAAGATTCTTCCTGTAAGCTGGAAAACAAAGACAGCAAATTCATTAGTGAACTATTCTAAATTTAACTGTGCTATGCCCTTTCTTCCAACAGAGTACTTTTCAAGACAGTGAAGTTTTAAAAGCCACAAGGTGGCAATGTTTCAGAATATTACCGAGAGTTCCTGAAAAATTACATTTATCAGTAAATCATTACAGGAATAGTAATTATAAAAGACTATCCATAAAGCTGCCATCTCAAGAGAGCAGAGTAGAGGAGGAGAATCATTTCCCTTGACCTCCTGGCCACTATTCTTTTGATTCAGCCCAGAACATCACTGGCTTTCTGAGCTGCAAGCCTGCTCCTGTGGAGCTCCTTATCCATCCAAGACTTTCTCAACCTGTTCTCTGCTCAACCTGTACTTGTGATGGGACTGCTCCAAGCCACAAAGAAGACTCTGCAGTTGGCCTTGTTGAACTTCGGGAAGTTTACATGGGCTCACCTCTCAAGCCTATCCAGGTCCTTCTCAATGCATCTCTCCCCTCCATCGTATCAACTGCTTGGTGTCAGCAGCAAATTTGCTGAAGGTGCAGTCAATCTCCCTGTCCATGTCATCAATAAAGATGTTAAACAGCACCAGACCCGGTACTGACTGCAGTACTGCAGCCTTCTAGTACCTAAAGGGGGGCCTGAAGGGAAAGATAAAGAGGGACTCTATCAGGGAGTGTAGAGATAGGATGAGGACTAATGATTTTAAAGTGAAAGAGGGTAGATTCATATTAGATATTAGGAAGAAATTCTTTGCAGTCAGGATGATGAGACACCAGACAAAACTGCCCAGAGAAATTGTGCCCCACATCTGTAGGTGTACAAGGTCTTGAAGCCTTGAGTAAGTTGATCAAGTGAAAGTCTCCCTAGACATTGAATGGAGATTGGAATTAGATGATCCTGAAGATACCTTCCGGTTCTAATCACCCTATGATTTTGATTCTATGATCAAAATACTATGCATGAATGCACAAGATGAATTCAGAGTGGTTAGACCTGTACCAAACCAATCTGACACCTTTCTATGGTTATCATTATTTTTGCTCAAATAAAGAAAAGGCAGGATATATCATCAGCACAGTTTTTAATATGGCGTTGACAAGTTCCATGTGGAAGATTATTAGCTACAGAGGAGAAGGTAAGAATTTGTAAAAGAATTAGGGGACAGAGAATTCATGACTAAAACAGAGAGACTGATGGGCAGTACAGAGCACAGAAGCACTGGGCTGGAAAGCGGGCACTAGATGTAAATCTAATCAAAAGCACAAAGCTCAAAAGGCTGCATACGAGAAGTGGAATGATAAGAATGAGAAAAACTCAGCCCAACATCTCACCTTTTTTGGTAAGATTAACAAAAACACATGAGCTAAAAGAGCACCAAACCCCAGTGAATGACTGTGGTGTATTTTTGTGATGATATTCTAAAAAGGCAAGTGTGATTCCAGAATGGATGGGAAGATTGTCATCAGGACATCTTGAAATTGTTCCAAAAATTGTGTTCAAAGAGGAAAAAGAGCAGAAAAATGCTATGAGGACAAGCACAGAAATCAGAAGTATGGAAAGCATAGTCCATTTTCCTGGTTGCCCTCATATCTATTAAATCAGAATGCCATAGAAATATATCAGTAAGGATTAATCTTCAGAAAGGCAAGCTAGCAGCACTGACATCAGATATAAACTGGCAATGAATAAATGACTGCAGCATCAACCTACCATTAATCTTTTCACCCAACATCCTTAGTATTCACTCTGTCTGAAACCTAACTGGCAAAATTCAATGCATTCCCAAAACCACCACAGAAAACTTGACAGGAAAAGAATGGTACTCATTTCAGTTAATGGAAATCTTTCTAATGCAAGCAAGCATGAGTGAGAGGAAGCTAAATTCACACAAGCAAACTGTGCCTTTATATTTAAGGCATATATTTGAGGCATTTTTTTCCTCACTGTAGTGAAGGCAAGTAGCCATACAGATATATTCACATTATTCTCTAGAGTAAGTAAGCTCAGACTCTCCTCATGCTTGTCTGAAAAGAAGGGGTAGCACTTCTACAGTACACTGCTAGGGTCAGGTATTTTCTTCAGCAGTAACAGCTTTGAACTAAGTGTGGAACACCACATTGTTTCTCTCTTCTGCTCAGTGAAGGCAGAAACAAGCCCATTTGCCTCTCTGCAGTTAACATTGGGAAAGAAAAAAGACATTAGGAAACCTTCCAGGGTGCAATCACCTGTGATAGAATGATCAGCAATTATGGAATCATAGAATCAAAGAATGGTTCCTTAAAAATCATCCAGTTTCAACCACTCCATGGGCAGGGACACCTCCTACTAGACCAGCTTGCTGAAAGCCCCATCCAGTCTGGACAACCCGAGGGAGTGTCTCATCACACTCACAATAATGAATTTCTTTCTAATATCTAACCTAAATCTTCAATTTTTCAGTTTAAAGCCATTCCCTACTGCTACACACTTCTGTGTTTCTTCACCTTTCTTGTAGGCCCTCTTCAGTTATTCTAGGCTGTTACAAGACCTTCCTTCTTTTCCTGAAACTGAACAACCCCAACTCTCAGCAGGACTGCCCTTGATCTGTTCTTGGCCCAGCTTGAGCTCCATCACAGGTGCAGGACCTTGCCCTTAGCCTTGTTCAGCTTCACATGGTTGGCATGACCCCACCTCTCCAGACTGTCAAGGTCCCACTGGATGCCATTCCTTCCCTTGAGCAAGCCTACCACACTTAAAAAACATTTCAAACAGTCTCCAATTCAGTGCTTTTCTTTTGAGGAACTGGAGTTAGGAGGTGAAGTATATAGTATCAATGTTAATTTCTTATTTTAGTCTTGGTCATCATTCCATTTTAAAGAGGGATGCTACCATCATTCTGTTTAAAAGACATGCTAGCAACCACAGAAACATTCAGAGAAGGTTACTGGGTATAGGAAAATATTAAAATTTTAAATTTGAAAATATCTGCTAGGAAAACTCAAAAAATTCAAATGGAAGTTTTCAGATTTTCTTACTTATTAAATGTTAATTAAATAACTCTCCTTGTTTCTGTCTATCAAGTTCCAGTAGAATTTTAATAAGTGCAGTCTTTATGGTACATCAATGATGATGATCGTTTTGCCACAGTACAGCCTCTGAACATACTCTCTTACAGGGTAATGGAGGTCAGGTTTCTTCCTGTGAAAGACTGTCCTGATAGTAGCACTGGCACTATGCATATGAGTGGAGTATATATGTCAAATACAAAAAGGCATGACTTCCAAATATTTAATTTCTCTGTGATTCAGATTAAGACGAGAATTAAAAATTGCCAGTGAAAGTAGCAATCATCTCCAAATGTGGTGATCAGTGGGAACACCAAAGTGTTAAACAAATGCCTAGGCAGACGTGTGGCAGAGAAACACATGAGCTTAGGTTTGCTAGAAGGTGAAGCACCACACAGATTGAAGTGCTCCATCCGGTGAAGTGGACAGGACCAGAACAACAATTTTGCCAGTGTATCTCCCTCCTCTTATAAAGAAGCTCGGAAGATGGCATCACATCAGCATCAGCTTCACTAATGCTAACTCCTTCCAGGGTAAATGGAAGAGCAGACAGAACTTTACTGGTTTACCCCTGCCGTACTGTTTCCTCTATAGTAACAGATTCATCTCTTTCCAGTCCACGGTCTTGCCTGATCTTTTCCATTGATTTACACTGGATAGTAGGGCTAGGAAGTGGAAACCACAGAGCTCAAGTTTCAAGGTAGGCACATCCCCCTGTTCTGCTTTCCCTAATTCTCTAATCCCACCTAGTAGGATTTTTCTCAAAGAACATGCTAGAACTTGAGATGGTACAGGTTCTGTGGCACACTCTGCTTTTCCTCTGCCCACAGACATAGTCTCTCACCACCATCCTTCATCTCCAGTACCCATAAATCTCCATCAGCTCTGCAAAGATACCTGGCAAACCTGCTGTAGTCCAGTCTGGCACCTTATTGAGAAATGGAGTCAGCATAGGGGAAAAGAGAAAGGCTCCAGGCATTTCCAGTCCCCTTTCCCCTACTGCTGGAACAGATACATTCTGCAGCTGAGGGTCCAGAAAGAGGGGAAGAATCAGAAGAACTTAAGGACACACTGCTGCACAGCTGCTGTACCAGTGCTTCACAACATTGCAATTGTCTGATGCAGCATGCATTTAGAGCTGCAGCAGGCTCTCAGCATGTGTCTACATGCCTTTTCTTACTACAGATTTTAGTCCATGGTGGACCACGCGACAACTCTTCATTATAGATAAACTTCTTGATTGCTAGTGATAAAAACTGCACTCAGTAGTGGCTGTAAGCAGACTAAGGATTTTTAAAAGCCAGGAACCACAAGCCAAAAGCAGTAATTTTAGAACGTAAGTAAGACACATTAAGCAGCTAGTATTTCCTTTTTTCAAAAACCACGTGTCCTTAGTACTGCAATATATAAGCAAATCACAGTGTAAACCATTAAAATGGAATAGATGCCAAAATCTCCAGAGACTAAAGATGAAAATCCTAGAATGTTCCTAAACTGGATTAGAAAAATCTTAAAAGCCTTTGTACTTTGCTACTTCACAGAGCAAGGAAGTAAGCCTAACCCATCAGCAGAAAGTCCCACTGCCTTCCAAAGAGGAATAGCAACAACCAACCATGACCATGCTGGGAAAGCAATGGTCACTTAAAATAACAAATGTAAGCCAGTTCATTATTACCATGGCTATCTGGGAATTTCCTAATCAAATGTGCCTGAAGGGAAGCTAAACTCCAGAAGAAATCAGTTCATATTGAGGAGGAAATGGAGAACAAAAACCTTGGGAAGAATTTCAATTACATGAAAGATGGAAGTTCACTTTAGAATGGTAAAGCTAAAAAATACTCAACATACTGTAGAATGCATATTTTTGGCAGTTAATAGGACGTGGTCTTCTCCTTCATAGAATTTTACCAAAATGAACAGGCAAAAGAGAGTATGTGTGAGCAAACGCTGTATTCTGTTGCACATTGAAATGACATCAAGGTGCCCAACTCAGCATTCTGTCCATGGAGATAATCTGGTTTAAGTACTAACACAACCACTCAGGAACCATTTGGCAAACTGCACAGGTGATCAGGCCAGCTGTGGTAATGTGGCAGAACTTCTGATCTATGGTGGAACTGCCATGCATCTGAGGAAAGGTACAGGAAAAGTTGTGTCAAACCTGTGTTAAACCATTAGCTAGCTTTCTTTGTAGTTAAGATGCTCCTAGAAGCGAAAACAATTCAGTGGACTGCAATAGACTAGAAACAATGGATATAAATTAGAGGGGGATATATTTAGACTAGACATAAGGAAGAAATTCTTTACAGTGAGGGTGGTGAAGCACTGGAACAGGTTGCCCAGGGAGGTTGTGGACACCCCATCTCTGGAAGTGTTCAAGACTAGGCTGGACAGGGCACTGGGCAGCCTGGTCTAGTGGGAGGTGTCCCTGCCTATGGCAGGGGGGTTGGAACTCGATGATCTTTAAGGTCCCTTCCAACCCAAACTATTCTATGATTCTATGATTCTATGTAAGAGAACCTGGCTAATGATACTTTGAAGGTCTCTACGAATTCCCACTGCTGAGGAAAGAACATCAGGAATCATTCCTGAGGTTGCATTACTCTACACTGTTTTACCCTACTAAAATGCATAAAAATATTGCACAAATGTCCACACAACACTGCAGTCAGGACATCAGACAGAAGAAAGTACTTTTGAAGTATCTGTTTTACTATTTAACTTAAGGATCTGATGCGCTGTATCCAGTGTTCATACCTATGATAATTTGTTTTAGCAAATGTTATCCACTCTGCTATGTGCTGAAAACTGCATGGCCACATATTTTTAATCCTGTAAAGATAGATTTCTGCGCTACATTCTATCAAGTGGAAAATACAGGGAGCAAATAAAAAAAACAATTCAGTGTTGAATATCATCAGCAAATTTGACAGCTGTTTGATGGAGAATATACTCAAAATTTCCCAATATTATTTTTTCAAAACTCCTAACTAGTTTTAGAATGATACATCTTCTATGTTTTAACCTACCTATTTATGTTTGTCTAATCTCCTTAATATAAACCAGTATTCTATACAACATACAAGAAATTAACTTAGGTGGCATGACTTATCTGTGACAATAACTTCAATAAATGGCAGTACAAGACAATCCCCTATAAAACTGAGTGTGAATGACTACACAGACTATTCTAAAAAGCACAGGTCATATCCCCTGTTTTCTTCTTTAAAAATCTATTCAGTTACCACAGTTCACACCTTGTGCCAAAAAAATAAGTGGCTGATAACTGATTTGACTGACATGCTTACTAACATCAGGAAACTTTCAGGAGATTAAACTAAATTGGTGTAGTAATGATCTGGCTTGCTGTTATAAGTGTGGTTTTTGAAAGGCTTTTATAGATTTTTATATAATACCATATGTTACATTTTGCAAATTAATGGCATCTGGCTAGAGTAACACAATTACAATGCAATTAAAATGTATGTACTTTGTATGATTTACAACTATACAGTTTATCTTGTGTGTTACTGAGCTTCTACGAAGGCTTACTGCCAACAAGTTAAAAGTTTAGATGACAAGCTTTACTTTTACTTGGACACAGCTAGGTAAGAAGAGATGGTATGCCCAAAATTGCAGCTTCTGGTTGCAATGTTTATTCTGCATAAAAAGGGGTGCAATAAAGCTGCAAAGTGAAAACGTGTTAGTTTGCTACACCCTACTTCACAAGAAGAAATGAGCAGTTCCTAATGGCTTTGGCTGAAGCTGCAGCCTTCCACCTGAAGGTCTGCATTTTCAGTAGCCCTCACATTTATTATTTGCTGTATTTAAGATAGATACAAAATGACTGTTGCACAACTGGGGGATTAATAGATGCTAGTTAGTGGAAAGCTTCTGGGCAGTTACTGCTGTGAGGGAGAGAGAAATGTGCTACTTTGCAACCCCTTTTACCTGCCATATAGCAGGATAAAGGCAGCCAACCATTTATCTCAGCTCTGTGCAAGTATCCATGCAGCCAAATTGGTAAATGAAGCAGAGAGCAGGAAAAGTTCCCGTCTCTGCTGCTGCTGCTATTTGACGAAGAGATATTGCTGGCCAGCAGGCACCAGTGGGAGCGAAGCCCAACTGTTCAAAGTGAGCACTTGAAATTGTAAAATTCTTTATTTTCTCCCTTCCCCCCCTCCCTGCTCCTAGCAAAGAACAAATAGATTTTTTTAAGGTGGACTTTACTGTGTAAGGTTGTGTCTTGGTGACACAAAAGATCCAAATTTAAGCCTCCTTGTAGCTCAGAACACAGTGCTAATGTGGTACAGGCTGACCGCGTCAGCTAAAATTAGCAAGTCCACCTACATTTTTCAAATATTGCACTGTCTAGCTTCTGCAGAGGATCAGGCATCATCTCTCACCCAGCAGTTTGTGTAAAATCATGATTGTCTCCCTGCTGCACACTTGAAAATTTGACATGAATATGTTTTGGTGCCCACGCATGATCCAGATGAAATTTTTGCTGCAGGGCAATTTGCTGATGCTCAGAGTCAGTATGGATGATTATGGAAGTGGGGCCTGTGTTTTAATCATAAATTTCATATTTTCTTCTACATTGCAATGAAAAAAGTTGCACCTGGCAACCTGATCCTCATTACCAAAATGAAAGTCCAGCATGGTTTATTTCATTCAAACATAATGTTGTTTTTTTGGTTTTTGGGGGTTTTTTTCCATTTTTCATAAATGCTTGGAATGAAACATAACGCACAAAACCACTGGAGAGTTACTACAGCTGTCACTTTACTCAGAGGTACGGGAGGTAGTACACACATCCAAAATCTTTAATATCTAGATTAAATTGTTTTGAAGGGGAATCTAAACCCATCAGGGAGTTTTAACCAAAAATGCTCTAAGCAGCAGCTCAAACCATTCTGCGCTGAGACTCACGGTATCTTTTGCTGACACTATTTCATTTTCCTTGAATAGTTATTAATCAGATCTCTGACTGACCCAGTTACTATACTCAGTATTAAGAGTATTGCCCTTAAATGCATCATACATTTGGAATGCACAGACATGCTGTATGCACAACTCAGCATTGTATAAAGAGAATTTGACTAGCTTCAAATGGCCAGGTGAACACGTGTGGAAGCGCTACAGAACAATACAATGCTAGTCCTTCTCCCAGAACCAGCATTACTCAGCAGCATGGTTTTGTACTAGCAAAGGGAACCACTCTACTTCTCAGCAGAAGTTACTAGACTAGCTGAAGTGCCATGCTTCTGGTTGTCTCAGCCTAAGGCTTCCAAACTCCCTGCAGTTTCTAGTGTTTTCTTCAGTTTCTTATATTAAAGCCTGTAATAAACTTAAATCTCATGCATTGTAGTGAAAGATGGATGCCACCATGAAATATGTTTCTCCACTCACAACGGTTTGATAGACTAAAAGTGAATTCAATTTTAAGATAGCTAGTCCCCCATTATGGAGACTTTGCTATGCTCCTCTTGTTTTTTCACTGTAATGTTCTAAGTGTGAGCAATACTAAAGTAGTATTTAGGAAGAAACGAAGGATCTAAACCATTGCTTGAGATATGCAAACATAGCTGCAGGTACTTGCCCAATTAAAAACTAGTGAACATACCTAAGATGGTTTTGTGAGCTTTGGAATTTTGCATGATGATAAACATTTTTCCAGCCTTCCTCATGAAAACAGGCACTTTTCACATCAGCCTGTGCTGTGTAGCAAGTGTATTTCTATGATGGAAATCATATGATTAATCACAAAATCCAATAAAAATAATATTCTTAACATCAGGAGGAGAAAGAAAAATGTGAGTAAGATTCATTGCAAAGGTGGCAAGACTGGGACAGGAAAGTTTCCACACATGAGGAAACAAAACAGATAATTCTTCACCGTGGAAAGAGAGATGAGCAGGGTTATGAGAGAAGTCTACAGTGTTATAACTGACATGGAAAAGGTTACTGTTAAATGATTACTCATAATTTATCAGGAAACAAGAGCTGGAAAGCACCTAATCAAGGCATTAGACAACAAATCTATGACAAGTGAAAGGAAGTTCTGTTTCACAGAGTCCATAATTAGAGTGAAATTCACCAGCACAAAAAAAGTGTGGGGACAAAACTACATGCTGAAAGAGAGCTTACAGGACTTTAAACACAGTGGTGTAGTTGCACTTAAAACTTAAGATGGCGTCAGAACTACCTTTTCCTTGAGCATGGCACCACTTTCAGAATTGCCAAGCTGGGAAGTTAGGAACTGGTAAGTGGTGAGTCACAACTTCCTTACTGGTCTCCCCTCTGAATCAGACGTCAAGAAACCTCGAACAAGAGGAGATTACTTTTCTCTACTCTGAGAACATCCCTCATCCCTGCTTGCTCCTTTCTTGCTCACTTGGGAAGGGGTGAAGCACTGCCTGGAGGCTGCTCTGAGGATTGGTAGGAATATCTAACATGGGGAGTTAATTCTTGCTTGCAAGAATTAATCGTTGGAGAGAGACGGTGGTGCAAGGGCAGTGGGAAGTGCTCAGGTCCTCTGAGCAGAAAGAGAATAAGCACAGTTCCAGGAAACAAGACACACCTAACAATATTTATTCTTAACTGCTTTCTCTGCATGGCATGATCTTGCAGCTGAGATTTACAGACTATGAGAGAAGCAGCTTATCCTAAGAAAATGCTTATAATTATTTTCTCATCATCTATAACATACTTGATTCTTAGCCTTTGCTTCTAGATGCAAATGGATGATGCCACCATCAAGACCAGTTATTTTTTGTGACCACAGAGAACAGATATCAGGATAAACATTAAAGTGAATTTTAAAATAAATCGAATCTGTCTGCTCCCACTCTCCTCAGTGACACTTTCAAAGCCTCCTTGTATACTCTTGCAGGAATTGCAATTTCCTCCTCTGTGCTACACATGAGGTCTTTGCTCTTGCTCATAAAAATAGATTTATCGAAATTATCATATTGAACTATTATTACAAATGCATCCCATATTAAGAGAGCAACTTGAAGTAGGACACAGAGGAAGAAATCTTACTTGTAGTTTCAGATGTTTCACACCTTCACATTCAAGACTGAATTTTCAGAAGGCCGTGTACAAGAAGATGGGCAAGAATGTCA
>VZTY01025776.1:0-22335 GCA_013400935.1 Turnix velox | reverse complement strand
AGCAGCAAGCACAAGCAGAATCACCTCTGCACAGCTCTGCATGGGCAAATTATAGAGTCATAGAATGGTTTGGGTTGGAAGGGACCTCAAGATCACCTAGTTCCAACCTCCTTTCATGGGCAGGGCCACCTCCCACTAGACCAGCCTGGCCTTAAACAAATAGATGCCACCATTTTAGTCACCCTGCTACTGAACTGGAGCCCAACAGCCTGCAGGCTTGTGCCTTCACACCTTTGAAGTGGAGCTGGAGACAGAAATGGCTCTCCCATCCCAGCCCCCTCTACTTGAAACCTGTAAGAATTTCCCCTCTCCACAAGCTTAGACTCTTCTCTAATCCTGCAGGAACCTCATAACTCCAGAGCTCTTGATCCACAGCCATCTTACCTACTACAGTGATCCACAGATCCTACTACCCTTACCAGAGGACTTCTCTCCCCATTGCTGTTCTCCTTTTGCCTGTTCCAAACTGCAGCCTTCCTCTTTGACTGCAAAAAACCACCACCCTCTACCATCCTATGCCCACTAGCCCAGGATGCAGCACCCCCCTTCTCACCTCACAAGGAACCCCAGTGACTCCCCAGCAAGGCCCAGAGAGTATGGGAAAGGAGGAAATCCTTGCTATACTTACGTCCTGACTAACCTGTAAAGACACAGTGTGGTAGCTGGCAGGGATGCTCTCATCTTCATCCTCATCACTGTGGGAGTGTGCCTGGTGCTGGCTGGACACCCGTGACCTCCGTGTGGAGCTCTCCTTGGGTTTCTTTTTCAAACGGCTGGATTTGCTGTCATATCTGTGGCTCTTCCCCCTCTTCTCCTGGGATTTGTAACCTAGAAAGGCAGCAACTCCATCACAAGGATCCAGAAGCCCTCAGGAACAGTCTTAATCAACAGCTCATACTACTATCCCCACATCAAACCAGACCTCCCATCCCAGAGAGAGGCATAAGAACAAGCTGCCAGCAGAAGCTGGGAAGCTTTTTCCCACAGCAAGGCATTATCTTGAGTTTTGGAGACTCACACCCTGACAGTTCACCCCCAATTCTTGCTGACTGGCCTCCCCAACCCAAATTTTCATTGTCTTACCCCCATTCAAGCTGGCCTCCACAAAGATACGGATGGTTTTGACACAGAGCTCAAAGTTCTCAGGGGTAACGTGGGCAGCATCTCGCACGATGAAGGAAAGGGACTCCACACACTTCATGAGAGATTTGGTGTCGTGTGGACCCAAATCCAGCCCCACAGTCAGGCTGTACTGGTTGACAAGAGGAGATGGCCCCAGCCTGCTGAGCCCAGCTGGGGATCTGGAGGTGTCGATGTCATCTTTCCCAACCTGCAGGGAACAGGGAGAGGGTAGCAGGAAAGGGCAGCACAACAAGCAGCACCTCATGAAAGGACCTTTCTTCCTAAACCCAACATGTAAACACAATTCTAGAATGTGTTGAGTTTGAAGGAACCCTCAAATGCCACCAATCCAACCTCCCTGCAGTGAGCAGGGACATCCTGCACTAGATCAGGTTGCTCAGAGCCTCAGATGCTTGGCCTTGGATGTCTCCATCAACCTGGTGGAGACCTGGTTGGCAACCTGGGACAGTGTCTCACCACCCTCATGGGGAAGAACTTCCTAATGTCTCATCCAACCCTGCCCTGCTCTAGTTTCAAATCATTGCCCCTTATCCTGTGGCTCCATGCCCTGGCAAACAGCCCCTCCCTAGCTTTCCTGGAGCCCCTTCAGGCACTGGGAGGCTGCTGTGAGGTCTCCTGCAGCCTTCCCCTCTCCAGGCTGAACAGCCCCAACTCTCTCAGCCTGTCCTTGTAGCAGAAGTGCTCCAGTCCCCTGATCATCCTCGCGACCTCCTCTGACCTCTCTCTCTCATGTCCATGTCCTCCTTGTGCAGAGTTGGACACACCAATATTTATGTAGGATCCATCTTCCTTTCTTCTTTGTTTGCCCCCAACCTTTCTCCTATCCACCTCCTCCCCAGCCACTCCTTACACTGTAAACTCCTTTTTGCTCTTTCTCTTATTCCTTCTCTCCCTACCACACCTTCTGCCCACAACCATGCTAGAGAAGCAGCCTTCTTCAGGCAGCAGAAACCTGGTGAATACTCACCACTAGCCAGCCACTGTTGACAACATCCACATCTGTTACTGAGCGATGCATCTTGCCTGGCTTCCCATGGTCTGTGTAAACCTCTGAATCTGAGGTGTAGCCACGGTCCAGGCTCGTGTCACTGGGATGACAGGAGGAGGACACCTCACTGTCTGACTGAGCACCTTCAAGACAAAAGACACAAGGAACTGTGGGTAAGGGTGAAGGAATCCACATTAGTTAGATCACCCTCAGCCAGGAACCATCTAGAAGAAACTGGGACAGGCTGGTCCTCCTCCAAGTTGCTCTTTCGCTAGGACAGGAGCATGCAGAGGAGACACAGATCTTTGACCCTGTTCCTCCCCTGAAGGAATGTTTGGCTTTCCCCTTCAGAAGGAAGGGACTTCCCACCCTCTTCTATGTCACTTGGTGGATTTAAAAGGGCAGGAAGTCCAACGCTTTGATCCTGAGGGAAGAATCAAATGTAATTTGCTCAATCAGCAAAGACAGGAGGAGTTGTAAAAAGAAAAGGATGGGAGAAGACAGGCCAACACTAACCCAGAGGGCAAAGGTGTGGGGGTTTTGAAAAATCAGGTTCCTCCCATCTGTCTAGCACAAAATATCAGCACATAGCAAGGAAGTTCTAGAAGAGCAAAGAGGGGGAAAATAATGCTTCTGGAAGAGTCTTTTCTTGCTGTTTGTTTTAGAAGTCTGAAGCTGTCAGCCTCAAATCCACTGCCAGCTGGCTGAAGTGAAACAGGAACAGTCAACTGAAAAGACTGTCTTTCTAGCATGGTCAAGAAGTGGGAAACAGTGCCTTGTGAGAATAGTTCAGGCACTCTGAACCCAAATGGGTTTGGCAATAAGATTTTTGTAAGAACAACTCCCTTTTACAGGATCCTTAAAATGGGGACATGAGGGAATCAGTGGCAGAAAGGAAGTGAGTATGAGAGGAAAAACAGCTGAGTTTACATTACACACCCAGATGAGAGATTAAAGCTGTATTACCCAGGGTACCACACCACAACCAGCAGAAAATGTTCCTTGGGTAGAGAAAAGACCTTTTCCAGCTGCTACAACCCAGATCAGCTTTCCTCCTCCCCCTCCCTCCCCAGGGACCAGCACCTGGGCTGCTGCTCAGTGAGTAGGAAGAGATGGCAGAGAGCAGAGACAGGCCATGGGGGTAGGAGTGAACAGCAGGTGCTGGTCTTTAATCTTGCTAATGTAGTTTAATATCAGCTTTGTTTTCTTGCAGTCCCCTTTGCTAATTGAAAAGCTTGAGGAAGCAGCTGCTTATCTGGCAAGGGGGGCATCAGATTTCCCAGCAAAAGCTGGCCTGTCTTACCTGTGTCATTATCTGCCCTGGCTGTAACCTGCAGGGCTGCAGGAGGCTTCACCCCAGACCCAATGCACTCCAGGAGGGTGAAGAGTGTGTACCAGTCATCCCCAGAGTGAATGTTGGCAGCATTGGTCTTCAGGAGCTCATGGAGGCCATAGGCAACCTCGTGGCTAACTCTGGACAACACATTTGGCTTCATCATGAGCAGGATACGTAAGGAGAGGAGAACCTGGCCAGAGAAGGAGATGAGGAAGAGGTTACAGACATATCAAGATGGTTTCATTGTCTATTTTTATTATTTTTTTTGCCCCTCTTCTTTGCAGACCCTTTTTCCCAGACCTCCATGGCCTTGCTTTTCAGAGAATCCTAGAATGGGAAAAGTTGGAAGGGACTTGGAAGATTCCTTCTGGAGTTGGGGTTGTTCAGCCTGGAGAAAAAAAGGTTCAGGGGGGACCTCATAGCAGCCTCTCAACACCTGAAGGGGGCTACAGAAAGGCTGGGGTAGGACTTTTTAATAGGGTCCAATGGTGTGATACAAGACGTTATGGAATAAAGTAGGAAGAAGCGAGATTTAGGAAGGAGATAAGAAAGAAGTTCCTCCCTGTGAGGGTGGTGAGACATTGGAAGAGGTTGCTCAGAGAGGTTGTGGATGCCCCCTCAATCCCTGGAGGTGTTTAAGGCCAGGCTGGATGAGGCACTGAGCAACCTGGTGTAGTGGGAGGTGACCCTGCCTATGGCAGGTGGGTTGGAACTAGATGATCTTGAAGGTCCCTTCCAACCCAAACCATTCTATGAGAATATCAGACCTTATTATTCACACTCCATTTACTTGGAGCTGCTTAGAACTGCTGCTTGCTGTCACCTGAAGAACAACTAATGTGGGTTCACAACTGTGTTCCTGTGTTGCCAAATGTAGCCAAAGCCCCCCAGAAATTCATTTTGAAGGAACTCTTACCTGTGCACTGATTTCTTCTCGACGAAGGAGCCGAATGGCCAGTCTCAGCAGCCCCACAACTGCCCTCTCCACCAGGAAGCAGAAGTCCACAGCGTGGACACAGAGATGATAGAGGTGGTCTCTGACAGTTTGCCAGACACAGGTCACACGGTCCCTAGCCACAACAGGGAGGAAAGGAAAGGGTAGGATGAAAGGAGATGAGACATCATTAAACTACCTCTCCCAGAACTAAAGAACTCACTATTATTTCAATGAAAAGCTCCAGCCAGGAGATGTAGGAACAGACACAGAGAAATCAAAGCCATCCATTTTCTTATTTACCTCATTACTTGCAAAGCAATCAGGTGGGAGAGTTCTCCCTCCAGAGTTTTATGTCCCCCAAATCTCAGGATATGGAGCAATAATTCATGGGAGAATGGCCTCTGTGTTTGCACATGCAAGAGTGGAATTGCTAAGCTCTGAAATTACAGCCACATGCTGCTTCAAGCTGGCAAATCAAGCACAGAAGGAACTCATTCCCTGGACCCAGGCAGCAGCTGCAGTAAAGCAGGGATATTTACAACAAATCTGCATGTTTCAAGGTCATACCTATTCTCCAGCACAATCCTCAGAAGCATCTCCAAGCAGAAGGCAGCATCCTCTTCGTCATATGTCTCTTCATCAGGAGTCACAGAAATTAGAGCCTAGAAAAAGGAGGAAATTGCTGTGAATCCCAAGCCCCCAAAAGTGAGAGACCACCAGAATGCTTTGAGTCTCTGCAAAACTTCACTCCCCTGTCTAGGAAGGCCATAGTCTCTCCAAAATGGGTACAGCTCAAGTTAAACATATGGAAAATTACATTTTTGATTTTATTCTGCAAGATACAGCATTACTTAGAAAATTATAAACTCTGATGAAGTCTCTCAGGTAGAAAGGAATTCTGAAAATTCTTGATAAGAACATTTATGTGAAGCACAAACAGGGCAGACATACTTAAAAATTGCTCCAGATGCTGAAACTATACCTCTGAAATCATTAGCCTCTATATAAAGGAAGAATTCCACACACAGAGGCAAGTGCAAAATGATCCCAGAACTGAGATGGCAGACAGAAAACCTGTGTCACAGCTTGTCCACATGGGCCAGCAACATAGCTGGCTGGTTTCACAACCCAAAATAGGTCCAAGACCTCCTTCTGGGAACAGAGGGGTTAGGAAGTACACAGAATCTATCCATGATTATGTGTAGCATACTAGTTTCATCACCAGTCACATCCCTTGTCTATTATCTCACCTTCATGAGCTCCTGGAGGGATTCAAGTTGGAGGAATTTGCTTTCTGTGATCAACTTCTCAGGATCACATTGCTGCAAAAGACAGAAGAGAGAACTGTGCATCTGAGGGATGGGGAAGGCACCACCAGATCCTCCAGAAAGAGAGTTTGGTCTCAGCAAAGAGAGTTTTTCTCCAACTACTTCATCCCTTCAACATCCATTACTTTCTACAGACCTGATCTGTGCTAGACAGATCTGAACAGGTAATTCCTCTATCCACACACTGCTGAAACTCCAGCTTCATCTTTTGTTGGCCTTGCAGAAGATTACTCATTTGAAAATTTGTTAATTTGTCTTCAATGACAGGGCTTTGATGCCAAGGGCAGACCACACAATCATAGATTTAGAAGGGACCTCAAAAGCCATCTAGTCCACCCCCCCTGCAGTGAGCAGGGACATCCTGCACAAGATGAGGTTGCTCAGAGTCTCAGCAAGCCTGGCAAAGGTTGCAGTCTTGTGTGGGAAACCCTTCCAGGGTCTTTCCCACCCTGTGATGTTACCTTTATGCACTCCAGAGCCATCCTCTTGGCTTCCTGAGTCTCTGTAGATGGCCCTCTCATACCAGATTGTTCTGTCCCACTGAGGGTGAGCCAGCTAACAAAACTCAGCACTGTAGATTCACCTCTGCAAATCACAAGACAAAAGCATCAGTGAGAAGTCAAGAAATCCTATTATCCAGTGCAAAACTGCCCTGGGCCATCTCCACCACCTACCGGTTTGATGGTGTCTCCTCACGTTGCAGGTAGATTTTGCCATTGGGATCCACAAAATCTTCCACCTGGAAGACAGATCAGAAAAGGGATGTAATCAATTTTCTATCTCTTTGTAGCTTTCCCCCACAACCCCATAAAGTTTGAATGTAGTGATGAAACACTGTAACCATGTGTATCCCAGCTAGCTCTTCATCCCCCTCACTAGAGCATCACCTCCATCTGGCAACACCAAAGCTGTGCTCTCATACTTCATGCCTTTATGTTGTTCTTTTTTACAGTATTAAAAACTCTGTGCAAGTAAAATGAACACTGGAGTTTCTCAAATCCAACAAGAAGGAAAATGAAAGGAAAAAAAAACCCCAAAGCCCTGTGACTGAAGCAACTCGAGCGCTGCATCTTTGCAGGCTTTCTAGCTCTTTCTAAACTTGACCAAAGTGGAATTGGTTCTACCAAACACTAGTTTTCCACTTCTCTACTCTCCTGTTACCCACAGGCCAGCTATTCTTACCTCCACCATGGCCTTGGGCAGCAGCTCAGCTCGGAAAAGCTGGAGCATGGCCTCCATGATGTTCTTCCAGCCCTCCCGCAGAATGTCACCGTGGCGATGGGCCAAGTGAAACACAGTCTTCGCAGCAATATGGGCCTTGGGATTACTTCCAAAAACAGTGGGCAGGTTCTCAATAGACTGCAGGAAAGAAGAAAGAAAAAAGAAGAAGAAAAAAAAAGAGCAGGGGGTGGTGATCAGTCAGAGAGAGATGTTTTTGCTTTTCAACACAAATTAGGGCAGGCTGTTCAGAACTGGGCACAGGAAGGACAACAAGTGTGTGTATGATGCTTGGAGATATCCTCAGCTCAAATTCCCTGGGTATAAAAACAAGGATGAGGCAGCTCACCTGATACCAGCTGAATCATGGAACCACCTAAACATTAAGCCCTCCAAGAGCAACAACACAGAACATTCTGCTTGCTGAAAACTCACTAAGTCCTATTTATTCTGCTATGGGAACTCAGCCCAGGATCAAAACCTTTTAAAAAAAAAAAGAAAAAAAAAGCACCATGTCTCCTCCAGAAGCAATTACTGCACTGTTAGACAAAGAAACTATGGCCAAAAAGCATTACTGACTTGCAAAGCTACTTAGCAGCAAGATTCCAAGTCAGAATGCTGAATTCTGACACACATTCTATGACAATAATCCTGTTCTTCATAATCTGTCCAACAAACTCACAGCTTTTCAAAATACAGGGTGATAAATCATTTAAACCAAGAGTAGGTTGCCAGAACAACCATGTGAACTAGTAGCAGCACACACTCCACATTTCTGCAGCTACTTCAGCTCACTGCAATCAGTGTTCCTTTTGATAAGGGGTGGATGGACTCTGCCCTTCTCTTGCTCGAGTGGAAAAAATCCTTTATCAAGAAAAGAGAGATAGGCTGGACTGAAAATGTGGCTCTTTCAATCTCTAGAATTCAGAAACTTGCTTTGGTACAGTCTGGTGGCAAAACTGTTATCAAAATGGGTCTTTGATCTAGAGATGAACTCCAGCAGAGCTGCCAATCTGGAAGTGTGGGACAAACATGACCAATGTTTTGGTTTTTTTCCCCTTGTTGCTATGGAGAAACCAGATGAATACACACATCACTCAGTCTCAGAATGCAGGCACCAACATGCCTGGGTTTGCACGAGGGTAACAAACCTCAATTAAAGCTCACAGGGGGGTTTGCTACAGCTCATACTCTGACTCACTTTCAGCCCTAACTGTGGATCAAGAAGTGAGGCACTTGCTCATCTTAAATCACTTCATGGGGACAGGCTGAAGGAGTTGGGGTTGTTCAGCCTGGAGAAGGACCTCATAGTAGCCTTTCAGTACCTGAAAGGGGCTACAGAAAGGCTGGGGGAGGATTTTTTAATAGGGTCCAGGAGGGCAGGACTAGGAGTAATTGATGCAAACTGGAAAACAGGAGAATTAGGCTGGATCTAAGAAAGAAATTCTTCCCTGTGAGGGTGGTGAGACACTGGAAGAGGTTGCCCAGAGAGGTTGGGGATGCCCCCTCAATCCCTAGAGGTGTTTAAGGCCAGGCTGGATGAGGTATTGAGCAATCTGGTGTAGTGGGAGGTGTCCCTGTTTATGGCAGGGGGTTGGAACTAGATGATCTTTAAGGTCTCTTCCAACCCAAACCATTCTATGATTGTATGACTCTATGTTTCTATATTCTTTTCCATTCCTCTTATTTCAACCAAAGCAGCAATTGTAGAGCTGGGAGAGGATGCCTGATCACCAAGATGACCTGACCTGGGAAGGACTAGCAGCTAAGTGACAACTCATGTTCTTTCCCTTGCTTTCTTAGAGTTGCTCTTTGCTTTGTCTCCTCAGCCTCTGAAACCTCCTTCTCCTCCTTCCAACAGTCCCTCAAATATTTGTTCAGTTGTCCTACTCCACTCCAAGCCTCACAGGAAGTTAGGAGAGCTGAAAGTCATGAGTGTACTTGAAATCTGGCCAAAGATAAGAACCCACAGCTTTCTTCAAATCCACAAGTCTCCAGTTCTACGTCACCACCAAAAGACTTGCATAATTTACACAGACCTCAGCCTGATTCAGATTCCAGTCCCACAACTGGAGATGGGATGCAGCTGGCAATAGCTGGTGCCTCTGAGGGCTTAAGTCTGGTTGCTCCTACTGTGTAAATCTGCATCAAACAGTTGTTTCATGGCAGACATTCCTCTGCTTGTGTTATCTATTGGTAATCTTGAGCTCTGGTATGTCTGGAGAGGATCAAATGTTGTATCTTTACTGTTGTGAGCTGTGGAGGAAGAAGGAATCTAAAGCAACCTCACTGCTTGGGAGTCCTTTGTCTTCTGATAGCCAACCTGATACTTTGTCACTGCCACCAGTGAGAAAATCCAAGAGATAAAAAACACTGCATAAATAATTCCATTTCCCTGCAGCCTCATTCCATTCTCTGGATTAATTTCATAGAACAGTTTGGGTTGGAAGGGACCTTAAAGTTCATCTAGTTCTGCTAAAAATCACCTGTCTTGGCCATTTTATTTTCATGCTTTCAGCCTTGAATGATCTTCTTTCTCTTTTTTTGTTTATGTAGCAACTCTGTTTTGCTCCCTGTGGGTCTTGCACTGGTTCTGAGGGCAATACTGGGAGATTCCTTGGGAGTTCTGACCCTTTAAAAGAGTAGAGCTGGTGTTGTCTTCACCATGGCACAAAACAGCTCAGGGACAACCAGGCTGATGGAAGAACAACCCCCCCTTGGCACCACATAAACCCTGTAATTAAAATTCAAAAGCTAAAAGGCATAAGCTTGCTTGAACTCATGGATTATCACTGTGTAGAACACAGGGAGATCTAACTCTCTTCAGACCAAGTAGGTAGACATCCTAGTTCAGTGTCTCCTCCAGAAAACTCTGGGCAAGGTTCACAGATATCTACAGATACTGTGATAATGAAAATGAGCAAATATTGCTTTTTTTAAGAGAGGAAGATCTACTCTAAGTCATGCATCTTCCCCTTCCTTGCAAACTCACCTCGCTGCTGAGGACTGTAAACTTGCAGAGAGAAATGATGAGATTGTCAAACACATCACTAAGGCCATAGTGAGCAGAAATCATTGCACATTTCCTGGGGAGAGAAGAAAACAGAAAATAATCTATTAAGTCAGGACAGAACAGTCTGTCTATAGGACAGCAAATCAGAGGGACTCTCTGTTGACATTTTAGACCTTCTCCCTCCACCCACTCATGAAGAATCCTGATCCACCTAAGTCTGCTTTTAACCCTCAAACAATCTAAACCCTAATCCATAGATCCTAATATTTGCCAGTGCTGATGCAAGGATTCAAGAAGGGAGTCTAAACAACCCAACCACTTACCCCACAGCCAATAAACTTTATCTTTTGTCTTCACATAAGAGAGAGTTGCTGAGCTTGGTGGTAAAACTGAAGGTCTACTTTTTAAGAGATCAATACCCTCATGAATGCAAGAGTTACCTGAAACCAGAGATAGCCTTCTGGATGATTGTTTCTTCTAAGCTCTTATCAAAAACATAAGAAAGTGCTGCAATGGTGGGCCCCCACATCATGGTGAAGAGATCATGGTCATAGCTTCCAGGAGGCACATGGAGAAATATTCCCTCATCAGTGGCACCACGATGGAGCAGTACATTCCAGATATAGTTTTCCTTCACCAGGCCTGTCTGTTCTTCTGGCATCACTATCTCATCATTTCTACAAGGAGAGAGGGGGGGAAGGCAGAAAGGTTGAATTTTTCATTCTGAGCCAAACCTAACATTTACACAGCACCTTTCATTACATGGTCCCAAAGCTAAGCAATGCTTTCTCTAGAGTCATTTTGCCAGCTCCTGAAAATGTTCTAGTTTTTCCAAGGCTTGCCTGTCTCCCCTTGATACCTTCCTGGTATCAAGTCTGACAGCAAGGGTAACACTGAAGAACCAGTTATCTAACACCACAAGTGCAAAACACTAAACATATTGCAGTCAAATGATGGGGAATTTTTGGTAGGAGACTGGTGTAGCTTTATTTCTCACCCCCCATCCCAATTCCCACCTCAAATATTCATATGATGCCATATTAAGCCAAATAGTGCAAAAGAAACCAAATGTATGGTGGGTGATTTGTAATGAGTACCCCACCTCCTTACTCTCCCTGCATTAAAGCTATTTAATAATAAAACAATTATGATTAATGGCAAGCAGCAATGCAGTAATAAAACAACTCTGATTAATGGCAAGTACTACTTGCAATAAAAGGTTAAAATAAATCAAGCATAAATACATGCTCCTTAGGCTCAGGTAACACTGCACAAGAGGTGACCCTCTGCAAATCACCAGCTAAGAATATTAGATGGCAGCCATTCTCAAAATTAAAATGCCTTTCTGCAACAATCAAAAGAAAATTATGTGTTTCAGTTGCCAAAGAAGCAATTTCCACCTGTTAAACAACAACTATAAACCCACCCCCTCTCTTGATTTATGCAGATGATCTAAGCTCCTCTCAGTTTCAGGTGCTCATATATTTTGACAAGAGCAATCATGACAGAGATTATATAGAAAATATGTTTGCTGTCAGTGGTGTTTTGTTTGGGTTTTATTTTTAACTCTTAAGAACTTCTATTTGATTAAGAAAAGTGAACCTATCTGAGATGGAGCAATACTAATTATTTTAGCCCCAGTATGTGCTGAAAGAGATTGTGAGAGCAGGAATAAGGGGAACAGAAGTACCAGTCACTCTCAAGGTAGGACTAAAAACATTAAGAACACCCTCAGGGCAGAGAAGTCAATCAAAACTAAAGCTCTACTTGAAATCTAGAGCTACCTCTGGATGAATTTTTAGATATTTAATACAGGTCACATCCTCACCTTCCTGTAGAGGCTGAGTCTAATCCCATTGCCCTGCTTCCAGCCCAAACCAGTGTCTGCCACTGCCAAGTGGAACCAGCTGAAACTCAGAGTGACATCCTGCTTCCTCTCAGCCTCAAATTGGCTGGCCCTGGATTTACCAAAAGGCTGGATTTCTGAGCTGTTATTAAAGCTCCTTGCCCAGAGCCAGTCTGTGCAGAAAAAGGCCTCAGCCACCAGGAATTCTCCTCAAATAATGGCCAGTGTGCCAAGTGCTTCAGGGGTGGGAGAAGAGACTGGTGCCTATGGCAGCCTCATAGGAAGAGCTCCAAAGAAGAAAATACGAAGAAACTGAGAGCTGGATATGTAATGCTGGGGCATAAATGCCATCCTAAGGATGAGATAATATCTCTAGCCCTACATAAAATGTTCTAAAGAAGTCTAAATGCCTGATCTGGAGAACAAAGCCTTCTTAGATACAGCACATCACACATGCTGGTCATGCTCAGCTATTCTTTTGCATGTCAACTGAAGTAATGTATTTTTTTTTACATTTAGCTTAAGCTCCGTGGATTAAAATACCATGGCAAGGATCCAAAGATACAAATCCAGAGCAATCACTATGACTGGCTGGTTACCACAGCCCCACAAGGAGCTGGAAGTTGGGCTGAGGCAAACAGGGATTCGATCATAGAATGGTTTGGGTTGGAAGGGATCTAAAAGATCATCTAGTTCCAACCCCCCTGCCATGGGCAGGGAAACATCCCACTAGACAAGGTTGCTCAATGCCTCATCCATCCTAGCCTTAAACACCTCTAGGGATTGAGGGGGCATCCACAACCTCTCTGGGAAACCTGTTTCAGTGTCTCACCACCTTCACAGTTAAGAACTTCTTTCTTCTCTCCAGCTTAAACCTCTCCTCTTACAATTTGCATCCATTACTCCTAGTTCTCCCATCCTGGTTCCTATTCTTTACATACTCTCCAGAGTTCTCACAGATCAAACAACTCTAGCTTGCTCTCTTCACACAAGGAAAGATTCTTACTTGATAGCATGGTACATGTCTTCCAGTATGTCCTGTTCAAAGTCTTTGCCTCCATTCACACCTTTCAGGTTCTTCCGAAACTCCTGAAAAAAAAAGTTACACCCATGTTAATTCCCAATATCTCCATTTTCAACCAGCTGGCTAGGATCAGTGCTCCACTTGCTTTTCATAGGACTTGCATCCATTTTTCTTGCATTCAGAACACAGTTCCAAAATTCAATGACTAAAGGCAATAGTTTCCAGCAACCCCTGGAAGGGGCTCATAAGGAAAGAACAGAGTCAGAACACATGCTTAGCCAAGACTGGACAAACACTGTCTGTACCACTGCATTGACACTCACAGAACTGAGCTCTTTAGAAGCCCACAGTGGTTCAAGAATCTTCTCATTCTTACTAAAATGTTTTAGGATACAGTTTGCTCACACTCACATAAACCTTCTGATGAACCCAGCAAATTATCTGCTTAGCTCTTACTTCTTCAGACTGTCCATTGCCCACTGCTCCCCCCTCCAACCCAACCAGAGAAGACAAAAAGCATCACTAGGATAAAAATAAGTTTAAAAACAGGGATAAGAACATCCCTATCAAAAGGAGATGGGTGTCAACACCTACCTCCAGAGTCATGGGGACGTTCTGCTTGCGGACATTATGGTTGTGCTGGTCAGTGTTGAGCATAATAACTGCATAGGCAAGGGCAAAGCAGGCATCACTGTTAGCAAATGGGGATCCATTTGATTTCTGAAAGGCAAAAGCATGCACAAATTAGTCCTAGAACAGCAGTATCAGTGACCCAAGACAGCCATTTTCCTGCCCACTCTACTGTATCATCTCTGGGACATAAAAAAACACAGGCTCTGGCTTCAGCTTCCAAAAAGCAACCCTGAAATCTACGTGCCACTGCCATCTCTTACAGAACAACAGGGTGGAGTGAACTTCTAGAGGCAGTTTGTCCATCATAGCTAGCAAGAGAAGAAGGAAGAAAGAAGTCTTGAGCTTCCTGCCCACCAAATACACACCCTCCAATGCTCTGTGAAGGCCTCCAACAGCCTCTGGATTACAGGAGCCTCTCCTGGCAATCTGAAGGCTTCCAGATAAAGTCGTAGAGCTTCATCCAGCCTTAACCCTTGGAAGCTGAAAGTCCTGCAAGCAGAATGAAACACAATTGGAAGCTGGAACAGGAAGGGAAAGGTAGGATGAACTTACTGATGGCTGGAGACAAGCTCCCAGGGAAGACAGGGGAAGGCTGGGGAAGGGAATCTTGGCAAAAAAGAGCCATCAAGAAGCTGGTTTTTGGGCCTTTTGGATGAGGGAGAAAGCTTTGGTGGCACTGAGTGTTAACGATGGTTAACGAGGTGTTAACGATGGTCTCCACTCAGCTCTGGCAGGGGGATGGGACTAGATGATCTCTTGAAAGTCCCTTCCAATCCCTGACATGCTGTGAATCCCCACAAAGTCTGGCCACACTGAAAGGAGCTCGAGTATCACCCTACTCTACATATCTATGGTGTTTCCATATGCAAGAGAACCAAACAATACGAATCCAACACCTCCAGGAACCAGTATTTGCTTTTTTAATCACCGAATTCTTAACTTTCACTCCTATATGACTAAAGAGAAGTGGAAAAACACTCACCCAACAAAGCTTTCCAGCAAGTCGATGTTCTTTCTGTCGCTGACAAATTCCCCAATCATCTTCTTATCCAGCCGAGGGTTTTCCCGTAGCCACCGGGCCACCTCGTTGTTGTCGATGGGGGTGGCAAGAAGGTTCTTCTCCTGCAGAAACTGTATCCCTTTCTTTGGCTTTTGGTTGAACTGCTCCGTGCCAGTTATCAGGAGCTGAAGGAGACATTTTGGCCATTACAAGCTTGAAGTGTATTTAATACTTTAGATTATTCTTGGCATTTGAAGCAAAAGTAAAGATGGAAACAGGTCAACCTCAGCACCATCAAGTTTATGGCACTGTGTGATCTAGCAAGGAGACAAAGCAAGCTAACCAAGGCCAGAAAATCTGCTTTCATTGAAAGAATTTGCTGTCAAACAACACTGGACAAAGCAAAAATTAGCTGCTGCCTTTGGAAAGCTCTGACATTACACTGAGCAACCAGCAATTAGCTGTGCTACCTCCAACATCACCTCATAAGGGGAAGAAAAGAAAGCTGGAAAGGGGCTGTTTGCAAGGGCATGGATTGACAGGACAAGGGGCAATAGTTTTAAAATAGACCAGGGAAGCTTTGGATGGGACATTAGGAAAAAGTTTTTCCCCATGAGGGTGATGAGAAACCATCCCAGGTTGCCCAGAGAGGTGGTGGAGGTTCCATCCCTGGAGATATTCAAGGCCAGGCTTGATGATGCTCTGAGCAACCTGATTTCATGCAGGATGTCCCTGGTTGGACTAGATGGCCTTTGAAGGTCCTGTCCAACTCAACACTATGATTCTATAAAGGTCTCTCATGAACCTCAGATATGTGGGGAGATCATCTCTACCCAGTGCTGCTCCATGCCCTCTTCTGTCACCCTTGGCTCCAGGCTCTTGTGCCCCACACTTCATTGCCAGGAGACATGCAGCAAGAACCCTTAGCAGCAGATGCAAGGAAGGAATGCTGCAAAAACCTAAAATAAAAACCAGAAAACACTCCACTGGTGAGACACAGTCCCAGGATATCTTGTCTCCTGACAAGGCTTTCTGGTGCATTTTCAGTTTTGAAGCAGTTTTTCAACAGCTCTGCCCTGCTTGATCCTTGCTTTGTGAAACCAGACTGCACCACATGCACAGCTCCACGAAACACATGGCTAAGAAAGGGTTAACTGAATGTTCTTGGTGGTGCTCAAAGAAACCAAAAGCACAAACAACTGTATGAACTTTACTAAGGCACCAGAATAAATGTCAGTTCCCTGGTAGCTCCTGTCAGGATCAAACTGCTGGAGATGACCCAGTGAACTAAATTCCTGACCACTAGCTCCCCTGGGGTTCTCTTCCACCTTGAAAGCCACCAACCCTCTGTCCTCTTCTTCCCTTCTCTGTGTGAACATCTTCAGCTTCTGGTCACCTGTAAATGCTATAACCCACACTCTAGGGTGTGCTATGGACTCATTTTACTTCTTAAGACCACCTGAATGGATACCAGACTCCCAAAAGTTTGCATTTATAAGTCATAGAATGTGTTGAGTTGGAAGGGACCTTCCAAGATCATCCAGTCCAACCACCCTGCAGTGAGCAGGGACATCTTGAACAAGATCAGGTTGCTCAGAGCCTCACAAAGCCTGGTCTTGAATGTCTCCAGGCTTTATGGGACCTCCACCACCTCTCTGGGCAACCTGGGCCAGTGTCTCACCACCCTCATGGGGAAGAACTTCTTCCTAATGTCCAAAAAAATCACATCAATCCTACATTTTTCAGCTTCTGCTCATTGCCTTTGAAAACAAAGAAAAATTTCCATAAGGAAATATGACCACTACTCCCTTATAATGATGTAAAAAAGCCCAGCTACACTGGAGAGAAAAGTCAGAAGCTTTTTAGTCAGGTACAAATCAAAATTTTCTCTCTCATTCAAAGACTTTAATTTCTCAATTAATGAGAGACTACATAGACTATATGGCACAGGAAATAAGGAGAACACTCAGATCTCTTTCTAGCCCATTCCACATCATACCTTCTTTTTGTTCTTAATCTGCATAAGTTCCTGGGGGCTGGGAAGGACACAAGAAAATCTGGTGGGTTTCCTGGGGATATTCTTCTCTCCTGGAAGGACAACAAATGATCACAGTTAAATCTGTCCCCAGAGGAGAACTCAACCCACTACAGTGTCCCATCCTAACTTTGAGTCATGCCCTGCAAATGACAGTCACAATTCCACTATTCAATTACTACATTTTTCCCATCAATATCTTCTTCATCTTCTTCTTCTTCTGGGACCATACACACACACAGAGGTGGAGGATACTGCAGAGATTATTACCTGCCTCAGTCCCTCCTTCCAGTTCCATGCAGCTTTCCTTCATCTGGTCAGCCATAAGGCACCCACTGGTGGGAGGACAAGCCCCAGTTGGTTCTGAGACTGCAGTGGAAGATTTTCCCTCACTCATTCTTCTCTCATTGTCTGTAGAAGTTAAAAGAAAAATCCCCAAGCACAAAAAAAAATCATAAGCAAGGAAATAATTAGCAACAGAGAAATAATGATCACTCTAAAATGAAGATGTGCTTGCTAGGTCAGCTACAACAGATCTGCAAATTTAGCACAAGGCTAAGTTCAATATCAAAACATCAAATAAGGGGTCTTACTATTGCTTGCATCTTTGGTGTTGTTCATGGCTTCTGGGCTGGATTTGACAGCTTCCTTCTCTTGCTGATGTATGTTACTCAGGACTTTGGCCTGGCAATGTGCCTCAGTGCTGTCTATCACTGTCAACAAGGCTTCCAGAGACAGCAGATGGACAGTGTAGAGCTGGCCAGAAACTGGGAAGGCATTCTGGGAAATAAAATATAAGCATCAGTCAACTTTCACACCTCTCTCACCATAATCATAGAATGTGTTGAGTTAGAAGAGACCTTCAAAGGCCATCTAGACCAACCCCCTGCAGTAATGGGGGAAGGAAGGTTCCCTCACTGATCAGGGATGTCTAATAGACACAAGAGAACATCTTTAACTTATCACACAAAGCTTTCTAGCATATACCTAGTGGTTTGTCTACTCTGACCTTATGTGGAGACATTATGGCAGCCTCCCAGTGCCTGATGGAGCCTGCAGGAAAGCTGTGGAGAGACTGTTTGCCAGGGCATGGAGTAATAGGATGAGGGACAGTGGTTTTAAAATAGATCAGGGCAGGTTTGGATGGGATATTAGGAAGAAATTCTTTGCCATGAGGGTGGTGAGATGCTGGAACAGGTTGCCCAGAGATGTGGTGGAGGCCCCATCCCTAGAGAGACATCCAAAGCCAGGCTTGCTGAGGCTCTGAGCAACCTGGTCTAGTGCAGGATATAGAGAGTTGGACTAGATGGCCTTTGAAGGTCCCTTCCAACCCAACCCATCCCATAATTCTATGACAATTTAAAGCATCATGGCTACTCTTTTTGAAGGTCGCTTCCAAAATGTTAAAGTGCCATCCTCATGCCTATGGAAGACTCATCCCAAATTCAATGCCATTCCCATTCTGAAGTACCTTTCTGAGTTAGTGGCTTCCCTTTTGTCCCTTTCTGCTCCCCTCTACATCCCCTCAAACCCAGTGGTTCACACCTTGGAGAGCAGCTTGGTGAGCTCCTCAAAGAGGTTGGCGCAGTAGTAGTCGCAGTCATAGTTGATATAAAGCTCAGTCACAAAACTGGGAATCCTCCACAGCTGGACAATGGCCTCCAAAGCCATCTCCTTCATTTCATAGGGCATCTTTGGGTTCTCCACAGTGATTATTTCCATCAGCTTCTTGATGTACATCTGGTAGAAACATAGGGCAGCTCAGTTTAAAGGGAAGAAAGAAGAAAGCAGGAGAGTGAATAGATTTGAGAGAAATAGATTCAAGCTTTGTCTTCCATCCTTAATGCTGGGTCATACTAAAGAAGGTTGTAAAAAGTTTTCAAAACCTTCCACCATCTGGATTTACCTTTGTGAAAAATAACCAGGATGAAGGCAGGTAGTGCAGTACATGAGTCTCAAAGACACTTTATTATCCAACAAGAAAAGTTCTACTCACCCAACCCAGAATCTGCTTAGCAATTTATACAAAGATAAACTGATATTTAGGCTGTGTCTTACTGCCTAATTAAACAGCCTAATCAACTAGTACCAGAGCTACCAGTGATAGTCAAAAGAAAGCCTCACCTCCAGTTGGAATTTCAGATACTCTCTCATGCTCTCAAAGAGTAGAAAGCACACCCTGAGGGAGGCTGCATAAAGGTTGAGCCGTTCCACACTCAGCAGCTGAACAAGAGAGAAAAAGAAAATAATAGAGGATTATAAAGGCTAAAAGTAGCAGTACTGTGTCACTGCAGGCATCACCTGCAGCAACCTCTAGATCCACACATCCCAGAGTAATGTTATTTCAAAAATCCATTCCTTATTCAACCTCCTGGTCTCAATTTTTGCAGGTGAGAATGAGTATAATTGAATTAAATTCCAGAATATTAAATTTCAAGAGACTCTATATGTGTGACTCCTACATCTGACTTGCCCAGAGAGGTTGTGGATGCCCCCTCAATCTCTGGAGGTGTTTAAGGCCAGGCTGGATGAGGCATTGAGCAACCTGGTCAAGTGGGAGGTGTCCCTGGGCAGGGGAAAGGGGTTGGAACAAGATGATCTTTAAGGTTTCTTCCAACCTAAACTATTCTATGATTCTATCATCAGTATCATCAGCCCAGAGCTGATGAGACCTCTACAGCAAGATGATGCTCTGTTAGGAAGGGGAGTAGGGGTGAGGAAGCCACCTATGGTGATGATCTTTAAGGTTCCTTCCAATCCAAACCATTCTATGACTCCACAGTGATTTATGTCAAGCTTGCATGAGACAGACTCACCTGAAATAGGTGCCTGCACAGCTCCTCCTTCACAAGCCCCAGGAGGGACTGGCAGTTTGCAATGGGTGCAGACTCCAGGGCAACAGTCAGCAGCTGCAGCCCCATGTGGATCATCACCTCGGAGTTGTGGCGGTCATGAGGGTTGGTGAGGGAGATAAGGAATCTGAAAAGCTCTCTGATACAGGGCAGCCCATAGGGGACCAGTGCTGCTCCTAAAGGAAAGAGATCAGCATTCTTAACTCTGCTTTTTTTGCCTAATATTCCAAATTAAGCTGCTACAAACCCACTAAGGAGCTTATCACCTCCTGAAAAGAAAGACTTCAAAAACATACTCAGTCTCTCACCTTCTTTTTGGGAAGACTGAGTAAAACGGACCCCTCGAGGGTTTACATAGTCCATGTCGTGAACTGAGGCAGAGTCAGAATGTTCTGCTACAGATGTGCACTCCTCCAGGACCTCAGGGATGGACTCAACAGAAGCTGACTGGATCTTCTCCTCCCTCAGGCTTTCATTCTTCATTGGTAGCAGTCATTTGAGGAAAAAAAAAGAAGGAAAAAAAGAGTTAACAAGCAAGAGACAAGCTAAAAGAAAGTTTTATTTGTTCAGGTTTTATTCAGAGCTGTTAAAACTGATGTAAGAGGAAAACTTAATTTATGAGAAAGCAGATCCTCCAGACTTCCATTTTGTTTCCCTCAGTTTCTCCTTTCATTAAGGTTAATGGTATTGGCAAGAGTACAACTAGTTATGGAGGTGCTCTGTTGAGCTGCAAAATTACCATTTCTCAGTCAATATTGATTGTTTCTGGAGAAAAAAGGGAATGAATGTTTATGAATATACAAATCATTAATAGCAATGAATATTTTATTCTGATCCTATGCCTTGATATAGAATAAATACCCTATGACCAAAAAAAAAGAGAAAGAAATAGAGTGAGTGAATCAAATCCACAACTAATTCTATTAGAAGGTGGAGCTTTTCTTTACAAATCATATCCACCTACCTGGAGTTCAGGCTGACTTGGGCTTTCAGAGATTTTGGCCTCATTTGAAGGCATTCCTGCATTAAGACCCAAAGAAGCCACTTGGTCCAAGTCTGTCAGATCTTCCTTGGAGGTAGTCTGAGAGGACAACTCCAAACCACTGTCTGTAGCAGGGCTGACTGCAGATGAAACATTTTCTGAGCTCCCCGAGGAGCTGGGAGGAGCATCTATGAAAGTAACTCCACTTGCTGCGGAGAAAAGGGAGCAAAATATCAGAAGTGTTCTGTACTTTGATCACTGCTTCACACTACAGAAGATCTCATATAGCTATGTATTAACATAAAGAACACTACAGATAAATTAAATTCCCTTCTGCAAGGTATTAACAGATGAAATAGATGAAGAGGAGAGATATTAGCAATCTTCTAAATTAAAACACAATGGCTGGAACCCAACAGACTCAGCAAATAATCCTAGATTTGGATGTCTCCAGGGATGGAGCCTCCACCACCTCTCTGGGCAGCCTGGGCCAGTATCTCACCACCCTCATAGGGAAGAACTTCTTCCTAATGTCTCATCTAACCCTGCCCTGCTCTAGTTTCAAACAGTTGCCCTTCATCTTGTTGCAAACAGCCCCTCCCCAGCTTTCCTGTAGCTCCTTCAAGCACTGGGAGGCCACTGGGAGGTCTCCCTGCAGCCTTTTCTTCTCCAGTGGGAGGAGAAGAGATGTGAACAGCCCCAAATCTTTCAGTCTGTCCTCATAGCAGAGGTGCTCCAGCTCCCTGATCACCCTCATGCCTCTGCTCTGCACCCTCTCCAACAAATCCACAGCCTTCTCTACAACATAGTGTATTGCTACAGTCACTGAGAATCAATATTTTTTTAAATTCTACCACAAAGCACCCTGTTGTGAGAAATTAAATAATGACAGACTGCAAAAAAGCTCTACAATGGGTATTGTCTGGTCTCTGGAAACACATTTGAACCTACCCGTGGTGTTACTTGTATTGGCTGGTGGTTGCTCTGTCCCAGGAGAGACCTTGGTGACGTGCCGAGGAGGCCTTGGTGATCTCTTCTGCTTCTTCCATTTTGATGATTCACTCATTCCCCCAGCTCTCATTTTCAGCTGAAAACCAACAATCATTAAGAACATCAGTGCAGCAAAAACACAGAGCACAAAGGATTTACAAAACTGACCCACCAAGGCTGTCTCAAAACTCTCAAAGTCAGGCAACAGTGATTAAATGTATCACACAAATCCATCAGCACCTCAAAACCATGCAAACCAGCCCTGATTCCCCACTCCAACACACCATGCCTGAATCAAGGGGCAGTTTACTGTAGTTACTCCATTATAATATGGATTTAACACACCAATTATCACAGCATGGCCTCTTCCATATCAAAACCTTCAAGCTTTCCATTGGGATAAAGAAATCTCTAAGTCCTACAGGCTCAGATGTCTTTGCTCTTGCCAAATCATCAATTCCTAGTTGGGTTTGATGTTCCAATTAAATTTTCACCATATACATGAAATCTGAGGATGAAACCTGAGCACTCAATCCCATGTTCATCTCTTGCTTCAATTTACTCTTTGCAGCAATGCCATGTTCACTCTCCTCCAAGTATCCTGCCCTAATATCCCCACTCCAACACACTTGCTCAGAGCTTCAAACCTGGCCTTGAATGAATGCTGCAGGAGATGGCATTAATAGATCGTTAAAATACCCCAAATTTTAAACATCATCTAAAATTCTCTCCTTTCTAGTGTTCTGTGATATTATAATTGCATTATTTTTTTATTTATCAACCCTTCAGATCAGATTAAACTTGTATTCTGCAATAAAAAAATCTGAATTTCATAGAATGGTTTGAGTTGGAACGGATCTTAAAGATCATCTAGTTCCAATCCCCCTGCCATGGGCAGGGACACCTCCCACTACACCAGGTTGCTCAATGCCTCATCCAGCCTGGCCTTAAACACCTCCAGAGATGGAGGGAAAAAAAGTTATTCTTTGAAAATCAAAGCAAATTCATTC
>VZTY01025767.1:21526-37840 GCA_013400935.1 Turnix velox | reverse complement strand
GGAACACCACTCGTCACTGGTTTCCACTTGGACAATGAGCCATTGACTGCAACTCTTTGAGTTCGACCATTCAACCAGTTCCTTATCCAGAGAGTCCATCCATCCATCAAACCCATTCTTTTCCAGTTTGGTGACCAGGATGTCATGCGGGACAGTGTCAAATGTCTTGCACAAGTCCAAGTAGATGATGTCAGTTGCTCTTCCTTTGTCCACCCATGATGTGACTCCGTCATAGAAGGCCACCAAATTGGTCAGGCATGATTTGCCCCTGGTGAAGCCATGTTGGTTGCCTCCAATCACCTCTGTGTACCCTTTCTTTCTTACCCTTTTTAAATATGGGGATTATATTCCCCTTTCTTCAGTCAGTGGGAACTTCACCAGTCTGCCATGACCTTTCAAATATGACAATATTCAAATATTTCTAATATGACAAATAAAGATTAGTGAATTGCAGATACAATTATTGTAAACTGCTAAATTGCATCAGAGACTATGAAACTGTACTTAACCATATAATTATGGCTCATTTGAAATGACATGCTTCTTCCCCCTGTAGTTTTAATACACCTGAATTTGAGAAATCTCAACAGTGAACACTTTTTCATTCTAAATTCTCAGAGGAAGTATAGACAGTATTTTCCAAGCACTTATTTTGGCATTTACATTGCAGTAATGTAAGTACCTTACAGATTCAGACAGAAAAGAATATCATAGTACAAATGATTAGGATCAAATGGGGGAATCAGTAAGACTTTTAATTATGTTATTTTGAAGGACATTTATAAAACTCAAGGCTCCTTTTTTGGATGTCTCTGAAGTTCCAACAGTGACTTATGTAGGAAAAATATTTTTAAAATCCCTTGCGTGTGAAAGAACAAACTTACATGACTTGGTTCTTCTCACGTGAAACTTTAAGCAGAGAATAATTAATTGATCTTAGTAGTGGTCTAACATTCCATTTTAATAATTCCAATAATTTTAATTAGTCTTTAATACTTGCCCTTTTAAAAGTTATTAATCAATTCACTTTACATAAATTTTGTTAATATTTTGATCTCATTGTGTAGGTATACTTTGGTCTTCTGCATTTTAGGAGTATTTTCTGGTTTTAGGAATCAGAACAAGTAGGCAGCATCTGTATGAGAGTTTAATCAAACTCAAGACTCTGACACACGTCTTAATATTTTCTGGAAAAACTTAGGGAGTGGAGTTCTGAACTTATTGAGTGGCTCAATAAGATTAGACATAGGTAGGTGAGTTAGGTCTCAGCAGAAACATATGGCAGACCATAATTTGCATTTTTCCCTTGGTTTCCATCTGAAGTGACAGACTACAGTAAATGAAACAGAAACTGCTCCAGCTTCTGCTCCCCCTCTTCTCACAAGGTGGGAGACTAAGTTTAAATTCCACACAGACATATTTGTACCCATCTACTCTTAGGGCTTCCTTTGAATGTGGAATCTACAATGGAAAAAAAAATATGAAAAAGCAAAATGACATCAGTTTAAGACAAAAACTATGTTTTGTGCAATGACTAGGCAGGCATGTTATTTTCTGAGATTATTCATTATTTACTTTTATTTTTAATATGCTTGATTTTCCCTTCTTGAGGGGAAAGTGGAAGACTTTCTAGCTTTATATTGAGGTAGTAGAAAGAAATTGTTAATGCTGGAATGCTGTCTCCTACCTGAATGAATGTTAACATGTGGACAGAAAGCTGATCCCAGAGTTCAGGCTCCCTTTCTTTGTCTTGTATAGTCTGTGCAAACATGGATGCCAATGCTTCTGAAGAGAATCATGAGCCACCAAAATAGACTAGACAGCAGGCAGTAGTTAATTAACACAGCCTGTGGTTTTTGCAAGAATCTTATTGAAAAAAATGAGCCTTTTAATTTGTTAAATGTTTGCTGTAGATCTCTGCAAACTATCTGGAGGCACTTATTAGTTCTTTTTTGATATTGATTCCTCTTTCTTTTTTTTTATTTTGAGTGATAGAGTTTTTTTAATTGAACAAAAACCAGTGTAATTCCTTTCTGCCTACTTTTCTTTCAGACAAACTCAATAGAATCAAAGTCAACATAGGGAAGGCAGTTGAATTTAGATGATTGATTGCACAGCCATCAATGTAAGGTTGAGATGAGTGTGATTTAAAGGAAAAGGTGATTTTTGGAAGTAGAACTGTACCCCTGTGTACACATATCCTTGCTTAATGGTGATTGATTTTACAGCAAAGAAGTATGTGTTTGAAAATTTAGTATAGAGATCACAACGTTTTATTATTACACTTACAGTTTGAATTATTAAAAAGGAAAAAGGGAAACAGAATTATTTTTATTTTGTTGCATTCAGACTATCTCTCGACATGAGGTAAGATATTTTTTTACAGATCAAGGTCAAAGTTCAAGAAAAACAAAATTTTCTTCTCCCAGCAGACATTATCATTTTAGTGTAAGAGGATATAAAGGGCTTGTTGTATAGACCCCTCTGCTCTGTTTGTTCTGCATATGAAATAACTCCTAAACCTCTAACTTCAAAGCCTATGTTTTTTTAAAACCTTTTCCATAATTTACAAACAGAGAATGGTGTACTAATTCTGAGAAATGAGTGTCTAGAGGATGACTTTGCATTCTAAACAAGATTTTACCAAGTAATTTGTTTCATTGCATTCATATAAGTAGGAGTATCATAGAATCAGAGAATAGTTTGGGTTGGAAGGGACCTTCAAAGGTTATTTAGTCCAACTTTCCTACCTATATTAGGTTGCTCAAAGCCGCTTCCCAGCCTGATCTTGAATGTTTCCATGGATGGGACATCTACTACCTCTCTACACCACCTGCTCCAGTGCTTTACCACCCTCACTGTAAAAAAATTCTTCCTTATATCTAGTCTAAATCTACCCTCTTTAATTTAAAATAATTATTTCTTGTCTTATCACAACAGGCCCTGTTTTTCCACTTTCTCTGTACACAGCTATTAATCATGCATGGACAAATTTAATTACTGCATGAAATCAGTGTCACTTCATAACTTTGTCTCTCAGCATTCTTAATTGATTTCTGTGGCAGTTGTTATGAAAAGCTGATGACAGTCTAGCTTGCTGGGTTGAGAACCCCTCCTATTAAAGTATGACTCTGTTTGCCTGCAGTGTCTTAATTAAGATTGTGGATACTTAGCATCTTGCATGAATTGCTTTGGAAATCTTTCATTTGTGTACGTGTGCAATATCTGGGAGTCAACAAGCCTAGAGAATCTAAGCATTTTTGCAATATAGTACATATCCAGTTCTAGTTTTGACCACCTAAAAAGTCATTGTTAGATCCAGGAAGGAAGTCAAAACTCTTCTTTCAGTCTGAAATAGCAGCAGACGATCATAACACAAGGGCTGCATTGCTTTGCTTATCTTCAGAAAATTATGTAATGCATTTTTTTAGGTATTTTACTCTGATAACTGATTAATTGGTTTTCTGCTGGTTTTGGGCAGTTTTCATCCAGTTCTTTCCTGATAATAAAGTGCAAGATGAGTTGACCATACTTGTTAAATTAACTCATCACCAACCAACCATATTAGATGAACAAAATACAATGTTATAGTTACAAACAATTTTCCATGAATTTCTGTTAATTGCATACTCAACAAATGAAGTATTACTGTCTTAAAATTTTTCAACATTGGAGATAAATCCATGTTTTTTGAAAGTTATCTCATGCAAATGAAATCACAGAATCATAGAATGATCTGAGTTGGAGAGGGCCTTTATAGATCACCCTGTCCAATTCCACTGCCATGGGCAGTGACATCTTTCAAATATCTAACATTTGCTTATTTTGCTGTAAGGACTGTAATAGAAGAGTTTTTATTTTAGGTAACATTTATTTACTGTGAAGTAAGTAAATTTACTGCTAGTAATGTCACTGTGGATGCAGCTGGGTTACAACTAACTTGCTGCTGTAGCAGTGCGCTTATGATCAGATTGTTGTCTGCCAGAATCCCAGGGCACTTCTCAGCTAGGATGTTCCCCTTCCATGCAGATCCAGTCCTGTAGTGAGCTCTTTGGTTATTTGTTCCCAGGAGCAGGACTTTGCTTTTATCTTTATTGAACTTCATATTGTCCTTGCTAATCCACTAATTCTGCCTCTCCAATTCTTTCTGTTTGGTGGCTCTCCCTTCTGACATGTGCAGCTCTCCACCCATTTTGGTATCATCAGCAAATTTGGTAAGGATTCTTTCAATCTCACCTGCATCATTTAAGAAAGTGTTGAATAATGTGGAACTCAGTGTCTACCCCTGTGAGATCACATTGTAACAAGCTGAATCCCAAGTGAAACTGTCAGTCCTCTGAGTATGACTATAAAGCTGATTTTCTGTCCAGATCATCTGTCTAATCTGTATCTTACAAGTTTTTCCAGGAGCAAGTTGAGAAAGCATAAACTTTAATAGCAGAGAGTTCACTTTGAATACAACCGATTTTGACAAAAAAAAAAATAATGTAAAAAAAAAAAGAATCTGCATGTATTCTTTGTTCTGCCCCTAAAGTATTTATATGGATATAGTAAATTTATTTGCTAGACCACTTAGCTGAATTAAACATTTAGAAGACATGGAATCATTAGGTGTGATTTTGATGATTATTCACTTCTCAAAATTCAAATTGAGTTTAAACAAATATTTCCATGTAGCTCAAATGAAACTTGAGAAGCCAAGGAAATCTCTAGCTCATGCTCTTCCTTATCCTTCAGCAAGCCTTGTTTCTTCCACAGAGCCTACACAAGACTGCCTACTGCTAACCATTTGGCAGGCAGCAGCTCACACATTCTGTGTGGAACATATTTTTGTGTTATTGTTGTTCTTTCCTTCCTCTCTTTCGACCTTACCCATCTGCATGTTTTGCCTATCAGTTTTGTCATTAGCATAGATCCTGATCCTTTAAATGTTCCAACACATGGGTAAATTCAATGTGTTAGGTACACCTTTTTCGTAGGTTCTAGTTTGTGAGAAGTCTAAAAATAATCTTTATTGTTGGCATAGCTTCTTAGCTCACTTTTGAGAACATTTTGCAGTCCTACAACCAAGTCTGTATTGTGAAAGGAATTTAATAGATGAAAGGTGATAACAATGATTTCATCTGCCTGTCTGAATAATGCAATTTTGTTCACCATAATAGTTGGTATAAAATAATATATCAGTGAAATATAAATTTATTTTTGCTTACTTTTATTTAGCTTTTAGTTCATATGAACTGTGATGTCAGATTTATCCATCTCCTTTGTCTTTATTTTTTTTAATTTACAGAATAACATGATACATGAGGATCTGATTTCTTAAAACTTTTTCTGGTGTTGTTCTCTTTAAAATACATATTATGTCATTTGAATACGAAGTGCCTAAATACTTCATCTTAGATACAATAAAAGACAGATTTTGTCTGCATATTTTGTTTTTTTGAAATATTTAATCAGAGACCAGAATTGCAAGCTACTTTCTTAACTTGTTTAGTTCTTTTAAACTCATTATTTCAGCAAGTTACCCTGATACCCTGGGAATTAAGTAAGTAGAAGTAGCCTTACTTTTAAGATATAAGAGACTTACCAAAATGATCAATATTTCAGCCTTATAAGAGTCAAAAATCCACTGTCTGCAGTACAGTTAAGTACCAGAAATCATACATACTTTCATTTTTGCACACTACCGTATTTCTTTAGTGTTTTTTGGTTTTCCTGCATTGATTAACATGTTTTCAATTATGGTCATGTAATGCATTCATAATCATAAGCATATATACTAGCATCTGTTTTTTGCTTTCCACAAAATTACCTCTTTGCTCACAGTCATAAATATGCTAATGAAATTAAGCATTCAGTTACTTTTGGCATCTAGAATTATTTGACTTCCATATTAGATCAATAAAACTTCTTCTTCAGATATTTCTGAATAGTCTACACCTCCAGGAAATGAAATTAGGTCAAAGATGTGATCGTTAAGTAGGAAATCTAAGGCTTTTGCATTTTTTTATTTTATTGAAAATTATTACAAAAATCTTATCTCCTTTCTGAAATACAATAATTTCAACCCCAAATTTATTTTAGATTAAACACTGCAGAATAGATGTGTGCTGGAATGCATAATGTTGTTAGATGATGAACTAAAACAAATCTTACTGAAAATGTATGATTTATTATATCAAAGTTGTTTCACAGAGGTGTTCCAAAACACTGTATTAGCAATGTTAAACTGAAAATTCACCATTAAAGCAACACTTAAACCCCCATGAACATGTTCTATTTGCAATAATTTCACCTACCTTTTGGTCCAAGTAGGCTTTCCTCTATGAAACACCTAATAAATGAATGTTCAGTGCATTCTGTGAAATCGGAATTACATCCTGTTTTTTAGCAAAATAGCATGAAACAATCATTTTCTACTACAAAACTTCCAGGATGAAATCTTTCTCATTAAACAAAACTATAAAGCAAATGTCTCATTACTTTCATTAGTTTCCCTTATTTTGCTCAATAGTTAAAGGAAACACTGAATCAAATAATAAGAAAAGTGAAGTGAAGCACTGGAAATAATATTAGATAAAAGAGTGTAAATGGGAAAAACATTGAGTGAAATTGAAGGGAGGTAAGACTGGAAACAACAGCCAGTCAAACTCTTGGACAGCCTCTAGGGATTGCACTTCAGTGAGATGAATTTCCTTCTCCAGTTTATTATGTCCTGTTACAATAAACACATTCTAATTGAATTATAATTTTTATGTAGGATGAAAACAAATTTAAAAGATCAGTAAACATTGATTATTCATAGTACTAAATAGTTGCTTTGCTGTAGTCTAAACATCTTAACGGCTAGTCCCCAGGGTCAGGCTACATGGACTGCTACTTCCATACAAATGAATGTGCATGCAGATGTGCACATACAAAACATGTTTCTAAATAATCGTTTACTCTGGAGTCAAGTTGTTCTACTTGAGAAAAAAAAAAAATAAAAGACCCAACAAAAGCAATGCAAAACCAAATCAGAACAGTTTTGGTCTCCGTGGTTAGTTACTCTCCTGCTGGCTGGAGCTCTAAGTATCATCCATGTGAATTTCTCTTTGGCTTCCTTTGCTCATCTGGGAATTCTGGCTAGATCCTCCTGATGTTTTCACCTGGAGTGTCTTAGAGTGGGACTGGTATGATTCAGTTTCAGAATTTTTGGAGACACTTGGTGATTTTCAGGGTACATATTTTCCTTGCTTAATCCAGCAGACAAGTTTGATCCTGTCCCTCTTTATGTGAACACTCTTATTCTTCTATAATTCTCAAATTACGATTAAATGGAATAGCATGATGATTAGTCTGCATTATTGTAATTTTCTTTTTAGAAATAGCTTCAATTGGAGAAAATAGAAAGGAATTATGATACCCAGGTACCTTATAAAGTAGTGACTGATAAATTGATATTCAAGGTATACTTCTATTTTGGTATATTATTTTCTCTTTCTTGGTCATATACAAACCTTTTTCCCCAAAAACCTTTTAGGATAAAATTTTCCATCAAAAATCATGAACTCTTGAGAAGAAGTAAAGGATAGAAGTCTTTTTACATTATTTGGTTTTGGTGAAGATAGGGAATGGGGAAGAATGTAGATTTGTAGTGTTAATCTAGTGTCAGCTGATGACCATCACAATTTAGTAATAATCCTAGAAAATGTGATGAAAGGAACAATCTTGTGTTTCTGTTAGGACAAAAGATGCAGAAATTGAGTGATTCTTCAGTCTAACAAGTTTCAAAGAAGTAACTTCAGGACTGTTTTGGTACAATGAACACTTAATTTGAAAATTCCTGTCAGTCTTTCTTTTCTCCAACATTACAGAATTAGTAGACATAATGGAACCTATTATGTGCATTTGTAAATTTAAAAAGACCTTGCTATTGCTCTGTGAAAGTCTAGTTGAATAATTTCAACTGAGTGTCTTGAATTGTGTCACTCTTGGAGGCTGATTTTCCTATCTGAAATGCTAAAGGAACATCATTTAAAAGGGCTAATGCACGCAGAATGTGTTAGTAGAGACATATCTAATAAGACATTCCAAGAAGTCTAAAGGGGCTGCAGACTGCATGTCTATCCTAATGGTTTGAAAAAGAATACAAACATGCTTCATATAAGCACATTTAGGAGCATGTATATAAGCAGTTGACAGTAGTACAAATAGATTGAGTCTGGAATTACAGGGTGAAAAATTAAAAGTCAGAGAAAATTAGCTTAAAAGATTTACTCAAGAGACTTAAACTTCTGCAAAGTAATTTAGTGAGAGTTGTCAGGGATGAGCAGAGCAAGGATATGCAAGACTAAATAGTGAACTGCAGTTTGTTGGTATGTTTATAGCTTCATACAGTGGTGGAGTTCTGTTCCAGTTAACACAGTGGAGGCAGACGCCATAAACTAAGGAATATCAGTACAGGTTTTGTATAATTACAGCATGTGGTGCTGCCAGACTGCTGTACACAATTCAGTACAAGGTTAGCACAAACAATCCAAAGTGTATTTTAAAAAAGTGTGACAGAATGAGCTTAGAACTTTATGAATTCACATAAAAAGGAAAAATGCAATGCAAGGAGGGTTAGTTAATAAATTAAATGTTTAAAATTTATTTGGTAGACAAATAAGTGAAAAAAGTTAATTGGCCTTTTGTCTGAATTTGTAGTTTAAGTGTGAAAGAGTTGGAAGGAGGAAAATTGATATTAACAGAAGTTCAATAGAAACATCTCCCATTGGGAAGAAGTAAAATACAAAATAGTTAAGAAAAAAGAATATTTTATACAGTGCTCATTAATCTGCACAGGAACTAATTTTGCATCGTGAGCACATTGAGTTGTACAGGTGAGGATTTCCCTCCTGCAGCTGTGCCCAAACTTTATCATGGTATCTGAGGGAAAAGCCTTTTTCACATCACAAAACATTCTATGTCTGCAAAGTTGATATGTTATAAGCATCAGAAATACTGTGAACAGATAGCTTATCTCTCTCACTGGGCTCAAGATAAGGGCATCTACATTATAACACTGTCTTGGTCACTAGAGGTTAGCCCATTGCAGAGTTGTGCTTGTATTTCAGGTAGTGTGGATCCTGTAGTTGTATAGCTATTGCTTTTAGCTACTTAGCTCTCCAGTGTAAATTTTGTCCAATTCTCAAACAGCTATAATACAAAGATTAATATTAGTAAAAGGTGTGGTGGAGTTTTTATTCATAAATTACTTTTATCTGATACATTTTATTTTTTTCTCTTCCTTTATGAATTAAAGTATATACTTTTTAAACTCAAAAGATTCACTAGGGATATGGAAATTTGAAATTGAAAATACTGCACATTTGGTGAAAAATTATCAAGAATTTGCTCCTGGACACAGCTGTAAAATGTTAAGGATTATTCCTGAATGTGTGAGATATCCTAGGTGAGATTACATTTGTTTCCTAGTATGGATGGCTATTCAGATACTGTAGCAGAAAAGCACAACCTTATGAGATCCATGGGATGTACTTCCATTTAGAGTTTCTGTCTTATATATCATCACAGTATTTTAGTCGGTAGTGCTATTTATGGTGACACTTTGAGAATTATACAACATTACAAGGGGATAGGAATATCTACTCTATGTTCTCAGTATAAAGGGGTTTAAGAGCATTGTTCACTGAAACCATTACTCCTATTGTAAATTTAACAAAACCCACTTTACTTGGAAAGAGCAAGCAAGGAGTTAAAGAAAGAAAAATAATATTATGCTCTATTGTCTTCTCCTGGGCCATCCCATAACCTCTCATTCTCATCAGGGATACCAGGATTTTGAATGGCTTTAGTTTTGAAAAACAGGCACTTATTCTGCTCCTGCACTTCTTACAATCTTTCTCTTCAATAAGATCTGAATGTGGAGTATTTTTTTTTTCTTAATTGATCCACTTTAGCAATTGCTAAGAGAAAGATTGTATAAATTCATATTATCAGTACCAGCCTGTGGATTGCTTATATATTTTATATGTATCATTATAATACTAACTTAATGTATTTAGAATAGGATGATTTATATGTATCCATTGTTTAGGTAGGACTGGGCTGGGCAAGCCAGAAGTTTCCTGTGAAGGGAACAGGAGCCTCTGACCTATACCCTGAGAGAGAAAAACAAGAGCTCTTCCCATGTCAAGAAGGAAGACGAGGATTGACAACTACCTTGACAAACATCTTATCTCTGGAAGCAGAACCTTGTTTACACCATATTTGGCCTGAACCATTGTTTAAGGGTACTGACCAATCAGTAGAGAACACGCGTGGTACTCTATTCAATCGGGGTTAGATGCTTGTACCCAGAATCATATAAATAAGTGTGTATTTGACAATAAAATCGGACAACTAGCTTGTATCAAGCTGCGTCCCCGTCCCTGTATTCATGACACCAGCCACTTAAGATGCACTTGTAAATGGCCTATGCTAGGGGAACTGGCTATGCTCCATTTTCATAAGCTTTGTGGACCTCGAGTGAGTTTCAAACACTTGATTTCATTGATAACAGAGGATAACTAATAATTTCTTTAAACATACCTACTGTTTGTTCTGAATGAGGACATGAGCACCTTATGTTCATCTTTCTAATGCATGGGATGAAGCTTTAGCCCTTTTTTAAGTAGAAACAGAGAATATTTCTTTAATTATGAAGAACAGCACTTGAATATTAGCCCAATATTCCCATTTCTTCCTTTGGAACGAGCAGCTACTAGCTGTATTACTTGAGTCTTCCACATAGACAAAGCACTAATATATTGTTAAAGGTCAAAACAGGCTGAGTCACCCCTACTGTACAAGCTGAGATGAAAAAGGAGAGGAGAAAAAAAACTGAGGAAAACACAAGGATGACACAAGGCAAGAAAAAATTAAAATCTTAACAAGTGTTTTGTTCTCTTTAGAAAGTCATAGCAAAAGAAGAAGTTGTTAAGGCAAAGAGCTAAAAATAAGATGTGATTACCTATCTTGCTTTCAGTATTTTGCACTGATTTCAGTTTGACTTCAGTTTCCACCCCAGCTCACTTCAGCATTTAAAATTAACTTAAAGAAGATTAAGGCTGATACTGCATATAAGTTGTCGAGGACTTTTCTCAGGTCACTTCAGGTACTGAAATGTGTCATAGCCTGTACATCTCTCTATGCTGATGGACATGTGGCTGAATTATTCTGAAGCAATATTCCGATATAAACTGGTATGCCTCCAATTAATTCCAGCAGAAAGCATGGCCATATAACTCTCATTTTATGACCTTGTAACTCACTGACTTGATTGGAGTTGTGATGATTTATGTCAACATTGATGTTTGATTTTTGTTTTGTTTTGACTAATGAGATGAGTTGGAACAGAAGTGTTTAAACAAAACCTAGAATTTTAATGTCATTTGTCCCCTTAGTGTGGAGACTAACATTTTGTGCATTTTGTGATACCATAGTTAGAAATTGAACTAGATTCAAAATTCAGAGCTGTGAATCTAAGTTTTTAATCACTTTTAAAATGAAAAATAAAATGTTGGTCTGGACATAAAAGGAAAAATACCCCAAGAGCTATTGAATAAAAAGTATATAAATGACATATGTCTGTTCCCAGTTTTACTTCCTTTTATTTTTAAGTGTGTGCCTATTTTTTATTCACAAGCAAACTAATTATTTTTTTGCACATCAATTGAATTTTTATATCCTTAGTGGATAGGCTTGTAGCTGTCTGGGACACAAAGAATTTAAAGATTGCCCAAGATGATTTTCTAAGATTTGTTTTGATATAACGACTTGCTTTTAGCTTTTCTATGCCTGTATTGTGCAGGAGATGCTGCTTCTTCACTCTTTTGCAGCATTTGCTGTGTAACATTTGCAGCAGCTGCCACCTTATAGTATCAGCACTTGGATGATTGGGTGCATTAGGCTGCTGTAGCCACAGGGTGTGACCTGGCATTTGGTGAAGTTTAAATGGGGGGAAACATGTCTGGGCTTCCTACTTTCAAAGCTCAAGCCCTGATTTTGAATCCTGAAAATGACACTAGCATACAGGAGCACTAGTTCTTATTTCACTCAAAGCCCTGCTATGTGGGTGCATGAATGGATTCAGTGAAGTGCATTCCATCCCAGGAAAGCCAAAGCTTGCACAGTGATGTGTGTGTTTTAAGTAAGAGGAAACAGCAACATGAAGTTCACCAAATGTTTGTGGGTTTCCAAATTCAGATGGTGCTTTTTTTAAAATACTTGTCAAAAGTATAATAATGGAGAAGGTGCAGATAAGGCATACCAATTTTATCATAGAATCATAAAATTGCCTAGGTTTGAAGGGAACTTTCAAATCATCTAGTCCAAACATCAACCTACCTCTAACAAAACCCATCACAAATGTAAACTGTATCTGTAATCACTATGTCTACTCACCTCATAAATGCCTCCAGGGATGGTGCCTCAACCACAGTGAGGTTTACTGAAGATGTGAAAGGTTTTACACATGAAAAATAAGTGTTCACTCTGAAAATCATGATTGTATGGAGGGCACGAGAAAAGTATTTAAAATGTATGACAAATGACTGTTTGCTAAATTAGGAGTTAAGAGGCATCAAAATAAATAAGTGCTAAGCTAAAAAAAAAAAATATTACTCATGGCCTATATTTTGAGGAACTTCCTGTTGAACATTTGTCTGGAACTGATTGATTTGTATAGATCTGGATGGATTTTTATCCTTTGGTCTTGTCAGAAAAACATACATCTAGCTCAGGAAGTCTCTTAGCTAAAATCTAGAGGCTGAAGAATATCATCGTGTGTTCAGCTTGTTCATGTATTTTAATTTCTTTTTGTTTTTATGTTCCTTCAATGTTTTTTTGCCTCAAAAAAGAGAAGTCCGGAAAAGCTCATCTGTTTTGTGTCTGAGATGATGATGAGCATTGGAGGAAGAATCCATGAGATATTTGAGACCGAGAGATATTATTTTTGTTTAAGAAGAGTTTCTACTATCTATTACGTAATGAATATGGATTCACACCCTTGTAATATGAGGCACATTTGCATTTCCAAACATTATTAGGAAGAATTACATGCCTAAAACCAGGAGAAAAATTCCTTCTGCATAAACAGCTGCATGTTCAGATGCCTGAGTACATTTGAATACCTGGTCAAGAAACTTCGCCTAATTATGTCAAGAGACTATATGAACCAGGAACAAAAATAAGATTTCAAGCAAAAGCTTACAACTTTCATGTTTTGTACTGTGGGTAAGTGGATAGATGTGCACTAGTATTATAATGTGTGTGCTATTATTTGTATTATCACCTCTAATTATTCAAGATTTAGAGACTACTTGTTTTTCAAACTGCTATTACAAAGTATTGTAATTAAAACCAAAATGCACATAATAAGGGTAAAATGGATGGATGCATCCTTAAATTTTAGAAAGCTCCAGACCTCCATCTCCCTACTGCATTTTTCTGTACAATTAAGATGTAATAGCTGAAGTATATCAATAGAATTGTTTGGGTATTTTCTGAGACAACTTTAAAAAGCCAAGACATGTCTCCAAGCCCTTTTGCAAGCCATCAAAACCTTTGGGATTCTCTCTTCAGACATTTCAGTAATCTGTCTGATGTTAAATTTCACTGAAAGAAATCCACATCTGTCTGCTTGTGTCTTTGAGTTTCAAGGCTGCTAATTACACCCTGGCATTTATCTTGGGCATGTGGAAACCCCAGTTCATTAATTTACTAGGTCAGGTCTCATCTTCATATGATGTAGGAGTTTAATGGGCACTCAAATTGTTTTCTGTAAATAAGACTCATTAACCCTACTACCCCTGGAATGTTTCTAATTCTCAACTTCAGTGTTTCCCAGAGAGAGAGGAAAAGTCTGAATTTTAATTCATAGTTAATCCACCCAACACTGTTGCCTTTAGTATTAGGAACAGGAGAAAAGCTCAAGGAATTTTTTTGAGGCATGAAACAAGGCTATTATAGAAAAGAAAAACAGAGCCATGTCTCTTGGAGGCAAATGCAATTCCATTAAAACTGATGAATCTGAGGATGATAAACAAAACATCTTTTGTATTGAAGAAAAGTAGAAAAATTTGGGAATTCATTCAGGATGGAAAAACAATTTCCAATCTTTCCAATTTCCAATTGCTACTGACTAGTGACATAGAATTGAACTTAAATTATACATTCTCAGATTTTAATTCATGGTTATTACTGTAGATGTTTTGGTGGATATCAAAACCAGCATAAACAACAGCTTGTACCTTGATAAACAGCCCTGGAGTGTGAGCACTGGGGGGTGTTGAGGACCAACACCTACACACTAAACCTGATCAGCTGCTAAGAGCTTAGCAGTCTGTGAGAGTCCAGAGTAATTTGGTCCCTCCAGTTTAAAATGGATATCCTGAAAATAGATCTGGCTCCTGATCTTTTCAAACTAGATGAGCTGTAGGGAACATTCAGTGGAAATGGAAACCAGCATGAGACAAGCTTGGATTAAATAGCTTTATAGGGGGCAAACTTGCATTAAATAGCTTTACAGTAGAATGCATTACATGTTACTAAAACCAACTGGCACTGTCATTCTTTATATCTGCTTCAAAATTGTCATTAGCAGGATGATATTTTTTTGCAGGCTGTAAAGAATGAAGATGTGCCATATCTTTTATAGTTCAAGGATACACATTTTTAAGTATAAGAATTAATAATTCACATAAAAAATTGTAACCAAAAGGCATACTTTAGAGTAATGCAGGATTATAATAAAAACATTGCAACTGTCACTGAATTATTGTTGTATTCTAGCTAGCAGTGTATGTGCTGTAGCGTTCTGTAGAATGAATACTAAATCCATTGAGTTCATAGCTTACTGTTGCTCACTCCTTATTGCATATTCAAAGACTTTTTTTTCAAATATTGATATTAGAAAGCCTGAAGAGGAATTTTCCAATACTTTAAGCTTCAACTTTTCAAGTGTTCTTTGTCTTGATGGACTCCATTAATTTTCAATGCAATTTTATTGCTAGGTATTAGGTTCTGTGTCTACCCATGCATCTGCAGTAGCAAATTAAGCACTTAAACATCTAACTACAAATGTTTTCCCCTGCAGTTCACTGCATGCACTAGTATCACATTTTCCTTTGTCAGAAAAAGATTAATTCTGGAGGCCTGACTGAGATTCAGTGTATTTTTTTCTCTTATGTTTTAGCTTTTAAGACAGCAGTAGGTAATTGAATTAAAAAAAGCAGAAAAAACCTACAAAAAATGGGACACAAAGACTTAGAAAAGCAAGCTGAACTTCTTTTCAGTATTGCTTAGAAGTGAATGTGGAATTCTATTTTTAATATTAATTTGGCAGAACAGTTTTGGAATAAAACCTTTTTCACCTGCACAGTTCCATTGATAGATGTGGGCAAAGAGCTCAGCTACAAATTTCAGTCCGGTCACCCAGAGGGCCTTTAGTGACATTACTGATGTTCTGATTCCAGCCCTGATGAGAAACAAGCATGGATTCAGTACTCCCAAACTTCCTTTGCCCTTCACCTGCTGCTGTGTCTCATGAAGGATATACTTCACATGACTAGTGCAACATCTTGGCAATTTGCATTAATTCAGCTCTGCTTTTGACCCCAGCAGAACACTGTCAGATGACTGTACTTTAACTGTGGCACAGCAAGACACAACTTGACTGGCTCTTTCTCTAAGAGAAGATTTTCAATATTTTTTTTCTTGGAACTAATACTTGCAGAAGAGTGGAAGCAAGATCCACCCACTGTGTGTGAAGAGCAGGTTTGTGAACACCTGAGAAACTTGGAGGTGCACAAGTCTATGGGACCTGATGAGATCCACCCACAGGTCCTTAGAGAAATGGCAGATGAAGTTGCCAAACCACTGTCCATCATATTTGAAAGGTCATGGCAGACTGGTGAAGTTTCCACTGACTGGAGAAAGGCGAACATAATCCCCATATTTAAAAAGGGAAAGAAAGAAGATCCAGGAAACTACAGGCCAGCCAGTCTCACCTCTGTGCCTGGCAAAGTCATGGAGCAGATCCTCCTAAAGGTGTTGAAAAAACACATGGAAGATTACACAGAGGTGATTGGAGGCAACCAACATGGCTTCACCAGGGGCAAAACATGCCTGACCAATTTGGTGGCCTTCTATGACAGAGTCACATCATCAGAGGACAAAGGAAGAGCAACTGACATCATCTACCTGGATTTATGCAAGGCATTTGACACTGTCCCGCATGACATCCTGGTCTCCAAACTGGAAAAGAATGGGTTTGATGGATGGACCACT